>CAJQZJ010032188.1:1265530-1283030 GCA_907164525.1 Lophiomys imhausi | reverse complement strand
GGCTGTGGAGAAACAACAGGAAGATTCTTCTTCCAAAATCTCTGCCAAGCAATATTTTTCTGTGGCTTTTTGGTGGCAGTAAGCAAGAAGCTGTATTCTAGCGGGTACAGGATATATACCCAATAGGGGTGGGTTGTATGGACTGTTATTTTTCTGCTTATTCCAAATATGAGTGCAGAAGAGTGGGCGAGTCAGAAAAAACTTTCTTACTGCGGTAACAAGTCAGTTAAGTGGTACCAAATAGTGGATGTGAGGAGGACTGCGGCTGACACAGGGAGGATGCTTTCCTTAAGTGGATGGGCTTCAGGAACAATAAAGGGAAAATATGTATTAACTCTTTTCTTTCTTTCTTAACTTTCTCTCTCTCTCTCTCTCTCTCTCTCTCTCTCTCTCTCTCTCTCTGAGACAAGATTGTACCATGTAACCCAGGCTAGCTTCAGTATCTGGATCCTCTGTTTTTATATCTTTAATGCTAGAATGACACACATGCACATAACACAGGACTCTTAGAATTTACCGCTCAATAAAATGTAGGCAAATGTTGAGAAGGCCAAAGAAAGACTATATTCACACAAGTCTGGCTAAATAAAATAATGGGGCTAAGCATGAAATTGATATTGTTTCTATACGATAAACCACATCTCTCACGCCAGTAGGCCACTGAGTTATCAGTCTACATGCACTGAGGCACATATTATAAATATGACCAAAATAAAGCTCAAGAAAGTGTTTAAATTAGCTTTTTTAAATACAGTAATAACATTAATAAGTCAGGCATGATAGTTCATGCCTTATTCCTAGCACTCAGGAGGCAGAGGCAGTAAGATTACTACAAGTTTAAGGCTAGCTTGCTCTACACAGTAACTCTACATCAGCCAGGGCTACATAGTGAGATCTTGTCTCAAAACAAACAAACAACCCGCCCCAAAGAAAAACTTAAAAGCACAACCAAACAGTAAAAATATATGTACTTCAACATTTTTTTTCTCCACTTTGAAAACAATTTTTGGAGGAGGGGAGATGGTATAAGATAGGGTTTCTCTGTGTAATCCTGGCTGTCCTGGACCTCTCTCTGTAGACCAAGCTGGCTTCAAACTCACAAAGATCCACCTGCCTCTTGAGTGCTGGGATTAAAAGCATGTGTGACCACTGCCTGGCTACACTTTGAAATTTTTTTTTAAATTCTGAGACTTCCTGCAGTGTGTGAGAATTAGCTGTGTGTCTTAGTCCCTGTTCTATTGCTGTGAAGAGACACCATGATCAAGGCAACTCTTAAAAGAAGTCATTAAAGCCGGGCATGGTGGTTCATGCCTTTAATCCCAGCACTCGGGAGGCAGAGGCAGGCGGATCTCTGTGAGTTCGAGGCCAGCCTGGTCTACAAAGCGAGTCCAGGACAGCCAGGGCTGTTACACAGAGAAACCCTGTCTGGAAAAACCAAAAAAAAAAAAAAAGTCATTAATTGGGGCTTGCTTACAGTTTCCCAGGTTTAGTGTCTTATCATCATGGCAACAGGCATGGCAGGCATGATGGAGAATTGGACACATCCTGATCCATAGGCTGAGAGAGAGAGAGAGAGAGAGAGAGAGGGAGAGAGGGAGAGAGAGAGAGAGAGAGAGAGAGAGAGAGAGAGAGAGAGAGAGAAATGCTGCTGGGCCGGGTGTGGGCTTTTGAAAACTTCACAGCCTACCTCCAATGACTCACTTCCTCCTACAAGACCATAGCTCTTAAGTCTTCTAAATTCATCAGAGTCTCATTCCCTGGCAACTAAGCATTCAAATATTTGAACCTATGGGAGTCAGTCTTGCTCAAACCACCACAGTGAGTGAAGGTCAAATCTGCAAATGTGACTATTAATACAAACTTCCCACCTTGGAAAAAGTATTGGGTATTTGACTCATTTTGAATTGATTTGAAATTAAATAATTGAAGTTTATAGAGGGCTACAGTCCTAGAAAGTTTTAATTGTATTCCTTTTGAGTATCTAACACTGTCTATCAAATTTTAACCCAGAGTACAGACCAATCCCATCTGCTAGATTCCAAATATAGTTGTTAGCAAGCTGCCAGTCATAGTTGTTCCTACTGAGTCAGTCTCGTGGGATATACTTGTCATGGTTAATATTCATTATCAACCTGATTGAACTTGGAAACATATCTCTTGAGTGTGTGTGTCAGGTTGTTTTCCAGAAGGGTTTAATGGAGGGAAGAAGCCTATGGACAGCATCATCGTATGCAATGGGGTGTTGGCACCCTTTTCATTTCTCCATGCTGATTGCAGATAAAGTGTGACTACCCCCCTTTGTTGCCATGCCTTCCCGACTGTGCCGGCGGTGTGCCCTAGAAAAGGAAGCCCAGATGAACCCTTCCTCTTTCATGTTGCTGCCTCCAGTATTTGGTCACAGCAACAAATCAATTTTATGTATATAATTTGTTACTTATCTGAAATTCAAATTTCGTGGAGCGTCTACTCTCCCACCCTCATCTCTCCTTTCCTCTTGGAGGCATTTGCAAGATCTTGAGCTGTTTTTTGATTGTCATGATTAGGGTGAGTGGTGTTACCGACACCTTTTGTGGACAGTACAAGGATACTACTGAACATTTTACACCCTTCAGGCAAATAACTATTTGCTCCAAAATATAAATAAGCCGAGAAACAGGGAACTAAAAGACCATCGACTTTCATGGTTTCTGGGCTAGAGGCAGCACACGGAATTGTCTAAGTTCATTTTCAGCTTGGGAACAGGGTTAGAGGGAGGACGGTGACCAGGCCTGGAGACCGGATGCAAGAGCCCAGAGTTCCTACTGCAGCGGAAGAGGTCGCCGGGTCGAGAAGTTGGCGTTCGGCTAAGACTGCATATAGGCTGTACCGCTCGGGACGGCTGGGCGCGCCTCTAATAGACAGACATCTACCTCAGCGTCAGAATAGGATTCGCTGCGTGTAGCTGCCCAGGCTCCGCAAACCACCGGAAGTTGCCCTAAGCTGAGGCGTCCTTCTCCCCTAGCAACGCGCGAGGAAGGAAGTGGCTGCGGCGCCACGCCCCCTGCGCCTGCGCACAGGCGCGACCTGCGACGTGGACCGGGCAGCGGGGTGGAGCCCGACTCCAGGGAGAGCCGCGGCCGCTGGGGTGGCGGAGCGGCGAGCGAGGCTGGGATGGCGGCGCTGCTCGCTGCGCGCGGGGGACCCGGGGCGGCCGGTTGGCGCCCATGGCTGCTGCTGGCGCCGCTGCTGCTGGCTCCGCTGCTGGCGCGGCCCGCCGAGGCCCTGGTGGAGGGACTGTATTGCGGCACGCGCGACTGCTACGAGGTGCTGGGTGTGAGCCGCTCGGCCAGCAAAGCGGAGATCGCGCGGGCCTACCGCCAGCTGGCCCGGCGCTACCACCCCGACCGCTACCGGCCGGAGCCCGGCGACGGCCCCGGGGGCGCGCCGCCGAGCGCCGAGGCTTTCCTGCTAGTGGCGACCGCCTACGAGACGCTCAAGGTGAGGCCCGCAGGTGCGGATGGGTGGCTGGGGGTTCAGGTCTCCCACCCGGGGTGACCAGGTCCTCTACGACCCCGGCACAGTCCACCGCCGCCTGGCCCTTTGGGAGGTCCACATTTCCCACGTGGCCGTGAGAAAGAGCCACCCCGGTCCATTAGCCAGCATGGCCACCTCCCAGAGGACAATCTTGGAGGACAGCCAGTTCTCTTTTTGGACAGTTGTTGTCCAAAGCTTTGCACTTATTTTATTTTTGATGCAAAAGCATTCTGATAACTTGAGGTGCAGTCTCGGAAAGCAGGGTGATTGTCAGTGCTAAGATCTGGAGGGCAGAGGAAAGACAGGTCTGAAATACTGAGTAATACATTGATCGTGCCGATTTAATAGGGCGGAAGTTTGGTTTCTAGGATAATGTCAATTATGACATTTAGCTTAGGTCTAAAGAACTAGAAAAACACAAAAACCAATGAACTGTTAGTCCGAAGACTGGCTGGACCTATGACTTTTTCCTCTGACACCTCCCAAGTGACCTTGGATAGTTGTTTCTTCAAATCCATTTAATGACTTGGGAGCAGAATATTGAGAATTATTAGTAGGAAATTTGGGGGGTGGGTGTGTTTAGTGACCTGACAAAGGTTCTATTGTGTTCTATGGATGTGGGGAGATTTCACCTTACACCTTTTTCTTCAGTTTCTGCAATATATGTAAGAAATCACCTGTCACAAGTCATGCTTGATGGAAGTATTTCTGTTTCAAGAGTCCCATCATGAGAAAGCAACAGCAATTGTAGCTATGTTTCTTAGGTTTGTTGGTTGGTTGGTTTCAGTTTTCCAGTCTGCTTTTAATGACTGCTTTGAGTAGCTGTATTATCATTTAACGGTGGATTAATCCTCCAGATAAGTTTTACAGTGTTGAACAAATTGGGTCAAGCTCACTCAGGCTTAGAGCAGTTTGAAATTTGGAGCTGGCCTGGCATGGTGGCACACACCTTTAATCCGTGTCCTCTGGAGGCAGAGGCAGGTGAATCTCTGTGAGTTCAAGGGCAGCCTGGTCTACAAAGTGAGTCCAGGACAGCCAGGACTAACTGGAGAAACCCTGTCTTGAAAACAAACAGAGAGAGAGAGAGAGAGAGAGAGAGAGAGAGAGAGAGAGAGAGAAATTTGGAGCTATTGAGGAGTGTGCTTCACTTACTAAATTCTCAGTACTAGTGAGATTACAGTTTTTATTGGCACCTAACTGAGGTATGGATAAGGAGCTGGAAAAGGGCCAAAACTAGAGGGCTTAGTCCCCCGGCGGTTAGAGGGAAGAATGACTGAGAACAGACTTCAGAGAAACCAGAGAGAACTTGCTTCACCTGGAACAGCCCAGCACATGAAGTCCAAGCTGTTTGCTGAGGAATGAGTGATTCCTATGCTGTGTTCCTGAGGCCTGTGATGCTCCAGGGACTCTGAGGAGAGAGCTTCTAGGAGAGTGAGCAGCAGAAGTGCTGGCAGCTGTTGCCTTCTCCTGGGTTTTGTGTGGAAGGAGATTGATGGGTATGTATGGTGTGGGAATAGTGAGTGTGTTCTTAACTTTGAGAACAAGTGCCCAGGACTAAAGTTTATTAGTAGTGACAGCAGAGAGCATTCTTAATGGAAGGACTCCTAGGACTCAAAATAGTTTTGCCATTTTCTTAGAGAGACTATTTGAAAGGTCTAATCTGGTTGTTCTGGGTGGTTGCTTCTAAAGGTTTCTTCCTCTAAAATTTAGAACCAATTTATCAGCAAATAAAAAGTTAGATAATAGAATGTGTCACTCAAGAACAAGGGGCATCTAGGCAGTTAAAAACTAGTTGTGTTCTCTCCAGCCTGGTGGCACGTGGCCTTAATCCCAGCACACAGGAGGCAGAGGCAGGTGGATCTCTGAGTTTGAGACCAGCCTGGTCTACAGAGTGATTTCCAGAAGAGAGGGGCTACACAGAGAAACCCTGTCTCAAAAAAAAAAAAAACCTCAAATACATACTTACATACATACATACATACATACATAACAAACAAACAAATAAACAAAAAACTAGTGTGTCTAGAGAAAATAACATTTTACTTGACTCTGACAAAATGTTTATAGTTGCTCCAAACACCTCCTAACAGGGATCTGGAAGTGGAGTGGCCCTTGTGGAGAAGGGCTGGGGACGTTCTAGCTCTGATGAGACCCAGCAGAGCTCTGAAAAGACCTGTTTGGATTTTAGAGATGAGCATAGTTTCGGCTTCTGGCTTCTTAATAGAGCACAGGTAGATCTCCTCTGCTCATTCTATTGCCTTCCCCTGGAAGAGGACTTTAAAAGCTGTGGCATTGAAGACCAGTAGGTGGCTTGATGCATATTTCTGCCATAATGGAGAACTGAGAAATTTGCTCGAGAATACCATTTCTGGGTAATGCAATGATTTAATGAAGGATGCTATCCAATTTAGAGGGTCTGCTTATGTCTAAATTATCCTACTGAGGTAATGCAGGTGTAGTCAGTGTTTTGTTGTGTTATATCCTTAGGATGAAACAAGGATTTGTGAGGTAAGAAACCTAGATGAACCTTGCTAAGAACTGGCAGGTAGAATGCTAGGAGAAACTGAGTTCCGGGGCTCTGGGATGAAGATGGTACCCGGAAGCCTAGCCCTGAGTGTTGTTGTTGATAAGTGCACATTCAGTGTGGGAACTGTACTTGTGTTAAGACATCAGTGCATTTGTGATTCTAGTGTTGTTTGCTCATGTGAATGCCCCTTTGAGAGCAGGGTGAGCAAGATGGGCTTTTTTTCTGTTGTTTTTGTTTGTTTGTTTATCTTATGATGGTGGTAGTTAATAAGTACAGGAACAGGATTTAAACACAGTTAATGAGACAAGAAGGTAAGACCCTTGGTCATTACTAACTTTGCAAGAAATGATTCTGCCTCATGAAGAGATTGAGGAAAACCCAGAGAAAGGGTGGGTTAATGGAGGGGAAAGACTGTGTTCAGGTGCTTCTGCAAATTTTGCGTAATGCGTAGTTTGTGTAAGCAAGTCATTTACGGTTCTGGGTCACCACATGACCCAGTCCGTTATGGTTTCACACTGTGCTGCATGAGTTAAGCTAACGCAATGGTGTTCTGCTTATTTGACTATTGAGATTGAGGGCAATCATAGATTCTGGAGGCAAGCCGCCCACTGGGTCACCCTGAGTCTCCCGAGTGGAACACTCTAGTCTGGCCATGGGTCCTATTTATAGCACTTATCACTCTGCACTGCAAACTTAAGTAGCCCTTCTCTTAACCACTAGACCATGCCCCCCTCCCCGTTTGTTATGTGTATCCATAGGACCTAGCACAATGTCTGGCACATCAGATAATGAATATTAATTAAACTCACTTGGAGACAGAGTCAGATAGAATGGAAATTGAAAGTGAATTTCTGGCATTTTGACATTATGTGCAGCCTACTTTGCTGTTTCACTCAAATTGTGATTTTAGAGTGGTACAAATAATATGAATTGGATGGCTATGAATGACACATTCCTGCATGAGAGAAAATCTGTGCTTTCTTTTTTTTTTTTTGTTTTTTGGTTTTTCGAGACAAGGTTTCTCTGTGTAGCCCTGGCTGTCCTGGACTCACTTTATAGACCAGGCTGGCCTCGAACTCACAAAGATCCACCTGCCTCTGCCTCCCAAGTGCTGGGATTAAAGGCGTGCGCCACCACCGCCCGGCTAAAATCTGTGCTTTCTATACGTTTTCTGTTTTGAGGGTTTTAAAATGAGAACAACAATAACTTGTGAATGTAGGTTAAAATTGGAGTACAGAAATTTCACAGAGTAACAGCAAGAAAAGATTCAATTAGAAAAATTATGATTGGTAAGAAATGGAAAGTACCTTGACAACATTTCACAAGATCACAAGAACATAGAGAAGGTCATAGGAACATTGCTGGCATGAAGGTTATAAGTTAAAAAGATTACATCTGTCTTGGAATCGAGGCTTCACAAAAACAATGCTTACTTTTCCTTTTACCAGTGACTGAGATGGCAGAACCCCTAGCATTACATTGAATTTGGCCAAAGGAGGACTTTGTACTCCCAGTCCTGTGCTATGACTTACTGTTGGTTTCTTAGCATATTTTCTTACTCAGTCCTTTCCTGAGCGGTGAGGAAAGGTGCTAGGGAGGACACAAAGGCTATGGAGATGCAGCTCCCTTTCACTGTTTTGTTTTATTTTTAAACCAATAATTGATTTTTGTATATACTAGGCAAGCAATCTATCACTGAGGTTTGTTTTTTTTTTTTTTTTTTAGAGACAGGGTCTCACTATTTAGCTCTGACTGTCCTGGAACTCTGAGTTCTATGGCCTTGAACTCACAGAGATTCTACTACCTCTGCCTCCTATGTGTTGGGATTAAAGGCTGTGCCTCCGTGCTGGTCTAGACCTTTTATTTGTTTGGTTTTGAGGCAGGGTTTACACAGCCTCTCAGCACACTCTTTGCAGCTGAGGGTGACCTTGAACCCTTAATTCTTATGCCTCTGCCTCCCAAGAATTGAGTTTACAGGCTTGTTTCACCTCACATACCCATCTCTGTCCTTCAATTTTAATTTAAAAAAATTAATTTTGATGTACTATTATCCATCCAAATTACTCATGCTGGCCTTGAACTCACTGTATAGCAGGCAGATCATGACCCTTATAATTGATCCTTAGTCTTCTAAGTAGCTGGTATTACAGGTTTGAGCCCCCAAGGTCAGCTTGACTTTAAGCTTTTATTAAAACTAGGGAGACAGATACTTATTGTTTGGTCATGATTTACTTAAGTTATATACTAGTTCATATTTCAGTATGAAAAGGAAGCAGTTATTCTTGGGGGATTAGAGACAAATAAATGTGTCCTTTATCTAGATCTGGAAGAAAGTCACCATGGCCGACAGTGAGGGTCGCTCCTGATAGGAAGCAGCCTGAGTGACATAGCACAGAGTTACAGTGCTCAGGGTCCAGGAGTGGGGTGCTGTCTTTTTCCAGAGGGAGGGAAAGTTGACTGCACTTCCTAACATTCCAAGTCTTTTCAGTTATGAAGATTTTAATCAGCCATTCATGGGGATTGGGTACTGTCTGTGCACATGAGTTCTTCATTCAGTGATTCAAACAAACTTAGATGGAAAATGTCTGGAGGGGGGGAAATGTCTGGGGTTGGAGATGCAGCTCAGTTGGTAGAGAGCCTGCTTAGTGTTCATGAGGTCCTGGGTTTGATCTCCAGCATAGTAAAAACTTAGTGTCGCATATACCTGTTATCCGAGCACTTGGGCAATTAGAGGCAGGAGGGTCAGCAGTTCAAGGCCATCCTTGACTACACAACAACTTTCTGACTAGCTTGTACTAAGTGAACCCCTGTCTCAAAAAAAAAGTGGTCGTACTGCACATGAACATGCTTGTTCTTTGTTTTCTAGACAACACAGTGTGACAATTACTGCTTAGCATTTCCATTGTGTTAGGTATTGTTAAAGAGGATGTAGGTTATATATAAATGTTGTGTTATTTTATATAAGGGGGTGAGCATCTCAGCATTTAAGTATTTACTGTGTTCCTGGAATGAACCTCCCCCTTCATACTGAAGGATGACTATCATGAAAATATGTAAAGATTTATTACAGTTATGATGGTAATAAACAACCATATTAAATAACCCTCAGAGCAGTGGTTCTCAATCTTCCTAATGCTTCGACTCTTTAATACAGTTTTTCATGTTGTGGTGACCCCCAAATCATAAAATTATTTCTTTGCTGCTTCATAGCTGTTTTTTTTTTTTTGCTATTGTTATGAGTCATAATGTAAATATCTGAAATGCAACCCCAACAGAGTCAAGACCCACAGGTTGAGAATCACTGCTGTAGATCATAAACTGAACATGTTTTTAATTTTACACGTCTACTTTAATTGAACATCACACTACCTGCAACGCTTGTAAGGATTGTGAGGTCTTTCCTGTGATTAACTGCAAGATATGATATGGTTGTAGTGACTTTTCCTGTGGGTTCAGAAAGGTGTGATAGCATTTGTACCACATTTACTTTCAGTTAGGAAACTACAACAGAACTTTTTTTTAACTGATACCTTAATTTGGGTTGCCCACTCTGTCTGAGGCTGAGTTTTATACCACATGGTTAATCCTGATGCTGTATTATCTGATATGTGATGTTGTCAGCAGCCAATCAGAGTACTTTATCAACCCCAAACTCCTAATAACTCCTACTACTCTGCCACTGATCTCTGTTCCTAGTGCCAGCAGTTGACATTTTAACTTAGCTCATTCAGATTTATCATGAGGAAGTATCATCATAAAGAAGAGTGCAAAGACCTTTCCTGACTTTTTTGTAAACTTCTTTTTGTAGATCTATTTCTGAGTTGGAAACCTGTAGAATACATGGGAGAGAAACTACTTCAGAGACTCAGTTTGGATTAGACAGTGAATGACCCTCTCTCCCTTTTGAGTTAGTCCTGGACTGCCCTTGAACTCACTATGTAGCTGAAGAGGATGGCCTTGAACTTCTGATCTTCCTGCTTCTACCTCAGAGGCACAGTATTATAGTGCTGCACTACTGTGCTGTTTCCTTTTAGATCTCTATTTTATTCATTATTATTATTATTATGTTGTAGTGTTTGTGTTTTGTACTTTTCATCTCCCCATAGGCCATGCCTGGTTTTTGTGCACTGCTAGGGATCAAGCCCTGTGCTTGAGCACTCCAGGCAAGCACTCCACCAGCCTAGCCATGCCCTCACTCTTTAAGCTTTGTTCAAAAGTTTGAGCCGGGCGGTGGTGGCGCACGCCTTTAATCCCAGCACTTGGGAGGCAGAGGCAGGCGGATCTTTGCGAGTTCGAGGCCAGCCTGGTCTACAAAGCGAGTCCAGGACAGCCAGAGCTGTTAAACAGAGAAACCCTGTCTCGAAAAACCAAAAAAAAAAAAAAAAAAAAAAAAGTTTGAGCTTGTATTTTGAATAGTTACAACAGGTTTTGAGATGGAAAAATGACACAGTCTTATGAGATGGAAAAATGACACAGTCTTATGTTTGTTTCAGAGAGCAGCTGGAGGAAAAGTGCTGAGATGGTTAGGGAGGGCAAAGGGTGGGAAGGAATACCAGCCTGCAGGAATAGGCGTTGCTTCAAGGCCAGGCCATTTTTACAGAAGTGACTCCCCTGAGCTGTGACAGACTTAGCACCCTGGAGCCAGTAACTTAGTGCCCTATGGGATCAAAGGACTGCAACTAACTATTCACCTTTGGTGTTCCTCTGCACAAGGCTCTGATCTTCTGATCCTTGGCTTGTGACTTTTGCTGTTATGGAAAATATTCTCCAGGAGTTGAACGTTATCTAGGTATCTCTTTGTGTGTTTGTGAAATTAGTGTATTTACAGCAGAGACTGGTGCAGTCTTATGCTCCTGATTTCTTGAGATGCTCAATAAATCTCTTCTGCCTCACTCCCCTTTTAAAAGATAGAATCTTGCAAAATTATCTATGGCTGACTCCAAATCTGTAATTCTCCAGTCTGTCTTCACAGTAGCTGGGATTACAGATGCTGCTGTTCTTTCTGGCCAACTTTTTTTTTTTTCCAATTTTTTTTTTTTTTTTTTTTTTTGGTGCTGGAGATTAATTTCTTTGGACATGCTAGTCAAGGACTCTGCCATGGACTACACACCTTTTTTGTAAGTTTTGAAGTCTTTTTTCATGCTTATGATGTAAAGTTTACTTTTCCTTAGACTTTTGTCTTTGTGTATTCTTTTCTATTTTATAAGCACTTTGAAAGTTTGGTGTGTGTTTGTGAGTGTGTGTGTGTACAGATGCATGGGTAGTCGTGTATGGATGCACATGTGTAGGTGCATATGTGTATGTATGTGTGTGTGTGGTGTGGAAGCCGAGGGCCAATGTTGATGTTAGGTGCCCTCTTTAGTCACTTGTTGCCTTTTTTGTTGGAGTTTGTGGGGTTTTTTTTTTTTGTTTGTTTGTTTTGAGATGAATTCTCTGTGTATCCCTGGCTGCCCAGGAACTCACTCCGTAGGGCAGGCTGGCCTCCAACTCACAGAGATCCCCCTCTTCTGCCTCCTGCCCTGCGATGAAAGGAGCATGCCACCACCGCCCGGCACACTCTGCCTTATTTACTGAGACAGAGTCTCTTACTGAACCTAAAGCAGGTTAGTCAATCTAACCAGCTTGTCTGGAGCTTCTCTTGTCTCCACCTCCTGAGCATCAGGATTACAGAGGGTCCATGCCCACTTGCCTTTCATGTAGATGCTAGCCATCTTGGTCCTCATGCTTGCACAACAAATGCTTTACTCACTGAGCCATCTCCCCAGGCCTTCTAAGCTCTTTTTGATAAGGCTCAACTACCTCCTTGACTCCTCCCTCTACTTTTAAGCCAATGCCTCCAGAACCTGCCTGTTTTGTAGGCTTGGCTTTTCAACAGCCTCTTATCCATAGCACAAGTACAGTTTTGCTATCTTTGTTAAAGACTAAACTTTAAAGGAGAATGTAATGAGGCTTTTCACACAAGTACAAAAAGTGTGTGTCAGAGAGACTGGTTTAACTCACCAGTTGATAAGAAAACATATGAGATAATAACAATTCTTTCCAAAGCGAAAAGTTGTTAAGCTGGGTATGGTAGCACATGCCTTTAATCCCCGCACTCGGGAGGCAGAGGCCAGCCTGGTCTGCAAAGCGAGTCCAGGACACCCAGGGCTATTACAAGATCCCTGTGTCAGGAAAAGAGAGAGAAAAGAGAAGAGAACAGTTGTTGCACATTTGAGTCTGATAGGGATTGCTGAAGTGCTGAGGTAGTAGTCAGTTACATTCCTGGATACAGTTTGCATTACTGTGAACACAAATTATGGACATATTCAACTGTCTGTCTTGACAGTTAAAGTACATAATAGACGAAGCACACATCCCCGATAGTAGTAAGTAATCCCTGGAGACTCCAGGGAGTGCAGGTGTATCCACTAATTTTCCCCTCCCATTTCCTCCTAATCTCCAGACTTGCTTCCTAGTCTTTCATTCTTGTTTATTTATATTTTATATTATTTGTATATATGTTTTATATATTTAATTATAATATTTCACCTGTTAAAATTAGAAACTTCAGTATTATGTTCAGTATCTCCTTTGATTGTTTTTGTTTGTTTGGTGTTTGGTGGTGTTATTTGAAATAGGGTCTCTACGTAGCTGTGGCTGTCCTGAAATTCACTATGTAGTCCAGGCTGGCTTTGAACTCACAGAGATCTACCTGCCTCTGTCTTCTGAGTGCTGGGATTAAAAGTGTGCGCCACCACACCTGGACTCCTTTGATTGTTGTATATCCTTTTAATTACCAAGTCCTCCATATTCTGTGTAACCACTAAAAACTAGTACTCATCAATCTCTTTTCTTCTTTGTCTTTGCATTTCTCACATAATGCAACAGAAATGTCTTCAAAATAAACAATTGCACTTAATGCAGTCCTCACACTTTGAAGCGTTTCACTTTTGAACACAGACAGACTAACCCTTACTTTGCTGTCCTCTCACTGCTGCTTCCCAAATATCCCCATTGCTTAAGCCGAATCTGTCCGCTGTTCATTGCCTTGCCCTCCATCCTAACTCTCACAGAACTTCCAGCACTTCTTGCCCACTTTTTAAGACCCAGTTCTCATTTCTCTCCATCTCTTCTGTGAGTCTCATTGCTTGTGTTGTGAACCTGGACAGAGTTACTGAGTCCTTTGTTTGGTAGTGTAGCACGTGAAATTGCACTTTTTGTTTACTAGATTCTTCTAGAAAGGAGGATTCTTGAGGCTAGCACCTTACCTTATTGGTTTTTTTTCATTTTCTCCTATGTCTAACCCAGGGCTAATTCCTTGTGTCTTTATTTGTTGAATAGAAAAAAGGAAGATTTTAAAACTCAGATGGAGTACACATTGATACTATCAACTGAATCATGAAAGAGCAAACTTGCTTTTGAGATTTTGATTTGTAGATGTTTATGTCACATTTGGAAAATGCTCAAGATACAGTTGAAAGTAGGAGGAGACAGGGAAAGTAGATGTGTCACTAGTGCATAGATAGTTGAATCATGGACTGTGTGGAGACATTAGAAGGAGAAGACACATAAGATAGTTGCATTAGTGACTGGCTTGGGGACAGGGAATAAGAAAAAACATAAAACTGATGGTAGATAGTTGATTTTCTTAACTACCATTAATTCCTTAGCAGGATGTAATGACCTGGGGGGGAAAATGTAAGGGAGCAGGGTTTTTGTTTGTTTGTTTTGTTTTGTTTGAGATGGGGTTACTCTGTGTATCTCTGGCTGTCCCGGACTCAATTTGTAGTCCAGGCTGGCCTTAAACTCACAGAGATCCACCTTCTTCTGCCTCCCAAGTGCTGAAGGGAACAGGTTTATTCTTGAAGCATCATCATTTGTGTGTGTGCATATTAATAAGATTAATATGTATTTTTAAGAATGAACAAAATATGATTACATTTTCATATATTCCTGATTCTTAGCCTTTACCATCAGAAAAGGCTTTCCTCATTCTGTATAATAGAACATTTTGATGTAAAACCGGCTTCAATATCTCATATTACAATTCATGTTTATTGAAAGTTAACAATATGTAGCTTATGTTAAGCTAAGGACATAAATAATGTTTCTGCTCTGGGCGGGGGTGGTCATTTCATGAGAGAAGGAAGGCTCAGTGCTGTTTTTCTTTGGGTCTCCTTTGTTCACTTTTGATCTAGATACTGGTGGCTGTGTTCCAGTCCTCCTGCATATGCCCAAGAGGATTGGGAATGGATGGACACCAGCAGAAGCACCATTCACCCCTGTAGACATTAGAGACAAGGAGTTATTGCCGTGCTTGTCGAGGCTCAGGACAGAGAGGAAGAAACAAGTATACAGGTTTTGATTTTGGAAAGAAGTTGGAATCTCCTGACCCTGGGACCTTAGGATCCACAGTATTGCTGATGAAAAAGTACTACCTTATTGAAAGGTAAGATATTAAACTGTTTGAGCTGTTTTAGCCACGTTAGCGTATTTCCATAAACTGTAAAGTCAAACGTTCATTCTGTCAAGCTGACGTTTTTGTGACATAATCACTCATCCAGCTTTGCCTGCGAGTTGCAGACCTGTGTGGCTGGAGAAAGGTGTGAGGAGGAAAGACTCTTAAAACATTTGACTTAGTTTGAAATAACTGACTGCCAGGCACTGAGCTAGGCCCTGGGTATATAGAGATTCATGAACACCCTAACCTACCTTCTAAGAAATTTTCATTCAAGGATAAGAAAAAACCCTGATGATTACAATGTGATAAGTGCTATAATAAATAGGTACTAATTTAATAAGAGTGTTCCAGAGGTAAGGGATTGTTACTCAGTGGTAGAACACTTGCCTAGCATGCTCAAGGGCCTAGGTTTGGTCCCCATCATCACAAAAGGCTATTTGAGGCAGTAGCATTCATGACTTTTCTAGCTCATAAGGCTAGAAAAAAGGAATATGGTTTAAATTAAAGAGGGTTATATGTTCTTAGATATGAGAAAGTACATGACGCCTGAATTGTGTACCCAAACCAGGAATTGCTGTGTGTTTGCTGTGGGTGGGAGGAGTGGTAAGGATTGCTTGGTAAGTGAGTTTGGGCCGTGTAGAGACCTTGTTGCATGCTAAGGAAATTAAATCTGAATAAAAGGAAATATTCAAGATAAAAATGAAAAACCTGAGAACCTCAGTTCTAAGATGTGTTAGAAGGGAAAATGGTATTACAATAATGATCTACCTTAGTTCTCTAACATGGCCCTAAGACAAAGATAATAACTCTTATTCTGTCTTTGGTTCCTTGTTCTTGGTAGCTGTGTATCTTAAGCCTTGTAGGGTTTTGACCTGAGTGTGTTGAGAGAACTCCTTTTCCACTTTGTACCAACTTTGAGTATCTTTTAAATTGCATGAACACTTTTGCTCAAAGATTATTTTCATTTTATAGAAGAAAAAAATTGACAGTGAAAATTAAGTAAAATGAATAAATGGTATGACAAGAATGTGGCCAGCTTTTTTACTCTCTAAAAACCAAAACAGGCACAAACATTTATGGTGTCCCTTAGAAAAAGAAACCGTCCTAAGAAGCTAAGTCAAATCTAAGAAGCTAGATTTGACTCTGTGACCTTTTATAGTGTTGTGCAGTGGCAGGGCTTAGGAAGCTCTGAATAGACTCGATACTAGGGTGGGTGTGGAGTGGAGTTGCTGCTGGAGCTCTAGCCACTGCACTTCTAGAGCAGGCAGTGCTGGTGGCCCTGGGGAAGGTCTGGATGGAATACTTCAGCAGGGGTGGCATCTGTGTTCCATGGAGTATGAACTTCACTGAGAGAAGGGGAAAGAAGAGTAAACAGTCGCATGACACGTTGGTATCCCATCTACCAGGTTTCAGTGCCCTCAAAGACCTTGCTGTATGCTTCAACTAGGAGTGCTACCCAACAAGCTGAGCAGAGGGCTTTGGAGAGTTTGGTGGTAGAGGGTGGCAGAGGTCTGACTTCAGTGTTTCATTTAGTTTCAAAATTATATGCCATCTAGTTGGAACAAAAAGGATCTTGTTTGAATACATTGCAGAAGGTATCTGTCAAGGTTGGAAGCTTGGGTGAAAGTCAAGTTTCAGGACTAATGAGGACATTTTTAATAAAATTATTAAGAACATGGTGGGAGAAGAGGGAAATTGTAAAAAGATATCTTAAAGTACTGAGTGAGACACCTCAAGAGATGTGGGCTTTAGAGCTCAAAACGACATGTGTGGCTGCTGTTGGGATGGACCCTTCCTAGGTTAGAAGCTCTGGAATAAGGCACGGTGGGTTGATGGCATTGACACTGCCATGGGAAAACCCTTTGACAGAAGGGAGCACCAGGGAGGGGATTTGAAGACAGGGTGAGCCTGAAGCCACCCCTGAGTATATATAGCAGACAGTTCTTATTTTGGCCCTCCACATACTGTCATGTGATGTGTAAAGACATCTGTAACTAACTAAATGCTAACTTTGATATGCTAGTGAGAGGCGAAGTTTTTGAGTAGAATGAGTACAGGGTAACTTTCATTGAGCACTCTTACTAAAGCTCAGAGTTTTTCATAGAAAAATACATGATGATTTTAGTGAGTACAGGGAACTTCTTATTTTAATTACAAGAAGATACATATTGAAGGACTCAAAAGGAGGCAAGCCCTAAACAGACCAAGTAGCATCTGTCCACAGGGACAAGGCACTAAGTGTAGATTCTGAAGTGTCTGTTGTTAACTCAGGGGGTACAACTTGACAAATGAGTATTTAAACTCTTAGGATGTTTTCATTATTTTTGCAATGGTTTCTGTTGCACACCATATGAAGAACAAAGAATTTGTCTTGGTCTTAGTCTTTACCATTTTTAAAAAATGGAATAAGTTGAAAATTAGGTTTCTTTTGAGGTAAAAACTGAATCATAGATACTTTAATAGCTCCTAGGTAGCTCAATAAAATGTTTATCTGTTAGAAATTGACTAGATAGCCGGGCAGTGGTGGCGCACGCCTTTAATCCCAGCACTTGGGAGGCAGAGGCAGGCGGATCTTTGCGAGTTCGAGGCCAGCCTGGTCTACAAAGTGAGTCCAGGACAGCCAGAGCTACACAGAGAAACCCTGTCTCAAAAAACCAAAAAAAAAAAAAAAAAGAAATTGAGTAGATAAAGAGATAAAAGAGATTTTTAAAGAAATTTTTTATTGTAATGGGGAGATGTTTGGGGAGGGGATAAAATGTCTGCTGTGTGTAAGCATAAGGCCCTGAGTTAAGATCTGCAGAACCCACATAAAGCTGGGTGTGGTCCTATGTATCTGGAATGCTAGCACTTCTACAGTGAGGTAGGCGGGAGAGGCAGAGGAATCCCTGGAAGCTTGCAGCTCATCAAGCTTGATGTACACAGCAGTAAACAAGGAGAGCCCCTGCCTCAAATGAGTGAAGGAGGGGACTGACATCAGATGCTATCCTCTGACATGCACACCTGTGCTGGAGCACTCAGAT
>CAJQZJ010032188.1:1224504-1265520 GCA_907164525.1 Lophiomys imhausi | reverse complement strand
CACTCAGATGCTATCCTCTGACATGCACACCTGTGCTGGAGCACTCACCTGCTTGTACTCACACACACAAATGTGTGCACATGCACACCCACTTACATCATACACAAACAAAAAATGAAGTATATGGCATCCCTAAAACATTTTAGAATTCTTTGGATACAATCTATATGAAAAAGATAGAGTACCTTATTTTTGAAGTGGGCTGTGTCAGCGTGTTATGCTAGTAAATACCACACATCTGTAATGTGTGACTACACAGTGTATGCCATTTGATATTTAGAACAACATGGGAAGTATTAGAGCAGGTAGTATCTCTTTTTACAAAGAAAGTATGAGGTTCAGAGGAACTTAGTATGTTGTCCAAGGTCACAGATCTGGACTTTGACCTTTGTGTGGTACAGTGACGCCTGTCTGTTCTTTGAGATGGTTGGGCATAGGCTGGCTTCATCTGCTTTTTGCTGTCTTACTCATTGCTGTCAGCAGAAAGTTTTCAAGACAAAGCTGGAACCTGTTATGAATATAAATAGGAGATAAGCCATATTTCCTTTGTGTGGTTTATGAGTAGGTGTCAGAATGGCCGTCAGTTATGGGAAGCGTGTATTAGAGCATTTGCTAAAAGTTAACTGATGTCAAAGTGTTGCGTTTTCCAAGAATAGTAGTAATATTAACGAACTTGGGGAATGTTTTTATTCTGTCTTTATACCTAACATAAAAGTCCTGAAAACAAAGGTACATACATATCTCTAACTGGATTGGGAAAACTTTCGACTTGATAGTTTATTCATATCGTTCATAATTATGAATTTCAAACTTCGCAGATTATAAACTGAGCCTCGTAATGAAATGTCATATGAAATAGAATGTCCCTCACTTTACAGGATGAAGAAACACGGAAAGATTATGACTACATGCTGGATCACCCGGAAGAGTACTACAGCCATTACTACCATTACTACAGCCGGCGCCTGGCCCCGAAAGTGGATGTTAGGGTGGTGGTTTTGGTCAGTGTGTGTGCCATTTCAGTGTTTCAGGTGTGTATTCATGAATATATATTTCTGTGTATAGATATGTATTTGTGTTGCCTAGGGCTAGCCAGTAAATCTGTATTATAAATATATTTTGTAAAATTTTTTCCAGTTGATAATCTTTTTTTGAAGAATACTTGAAAAATACTCATTTATTCTAGCACCTAATAATAATAGATTTTTTTATTGTATATATTCATTGTGCATGGTACTATATTACATAAGGGTATTTTCATACAAATTTATATTACACATAGAACAGAACTTCTCAGTTCCCTAACATTAGAATCCTTGTTATCAGGGAGTCTAAGAGACTAGTATGACTATTCTACCAATTACTTTTCTATTGCTTTGATAAAATACCTAAAATACCATGACTAAAAACAACTTGGAGAAGGAAGAATTGATTCTGGTTTACAGTTCCAGAGGGAGTCCATGATGATTAGGAAGGCATGGTAGCAGGTGGCCTTTGGAGGCCACTTCATGGAGTTGGGCTACAAACTCTCAAAGCCCACCCCAGTGTTGTACTTCCTCTAGCAAGGCTGCCTGTCCTAGAAGTTTCAGACCCTCTCAAACAGTGCCACCAAACACCTGAAGTTATGGGGACAATTTTTACTCAAACCCCCTCAAATATCATCGTATAGCTACAGAAACCCCCCGCCAAACCCATTTTTCTCATCCCCTTTTAAGAGTATTTGGCTGCCACATAACATCCAGATCACATCATGCACTTCTATAGGACTTTGCAGTGATTTCTCATAAACTTGGGAAAAGTTAAGAACACCCCCACCATGACCTAAGAAGACTGGCTTCCCATTGGCGGATGCCAGCAGTGCTCGCCTTCTTTAGTAATCCCAAATACCCCACACACTATTGTATCCCCAGAAGGAGTTGCTGCTCATCTGGGAAACCAGTGGCTCAGATTCAGAGTGATACATGAACTCTGTGTGGTTTTAAAATACCACAGGAATCTAAGTTCAGCCTGGAATGACGTCTTCTCTGTTCTTAAACTAACCACGTGTATCATGTGCTCATTTAGAGGAAAACAACACACCAGATGATTAGGAAGCAAGCATTCGGCAAGTTTAAGAATTACTTCTCTTTTTTAAAAAGTTTTATTTTTATTTTATATGTATTAGTGTTTGCCTATGTGTATGTGTGTGTAACCACCTGTGTGCCTAGTGTCTTGGAGGTCAGAAGAGGGTATCAGATTTCCTGCAACTGGAGGTACAGATAGATGGTTGTGTGTTGTGGGAACCAAACCCAGGTGCTTTGCAAGATCGACATGTGTTCTTAACCTTTGAGCCATCTCTCTAGCCCTGAAAATTGCTTCTCTATGTTACTTCCCAGGAACAGTATTTACTTTATATAACAAAGTCTTACTAAACACTGAAGTGGCATTTGTAGAAGTATTGGCCTCCCTCCTTTCTGCTGTTTGTGGTAGATTCCAGGGTGTCACTAGTGTAGGCTCTGAAGCATGAGCTGTGTGAGCAGCAAGGCCTTTCTGAGAGTAAACACTTTCAGGGTGAATATATTTAGGAAGTAAGTGAATTTTCTCTTGCCAAATGAGTAGAATTCAAATATACCTGAGTCTTTGTGTTCAGAATATGGTATGCACTCCTGTCGGATATGTACATGCTTTAGGAAAAAGAGAAAAAGGAATAAGGTTGTGTGAGATTACACTCTGCAATTTTAAACAAATGCCTTACTAGCTATTATACAATTTAACCTTCCTCTGGTAAACAGTGAAGGGGAGGTGTTCTACTAATAAAGTAAGATTATTTATTTATTTATTACTTCAGGTTACATCTCAATCATAGTGTCCTCTTTCCACCCCTACCAGTCTTGCCCTCCCACACTCTACCCCCTATCCCTTCCATCCCACTCCTCTGGAGTAGAGTGTCCCTAACATAACAGTCCCCTGCCCCAGTTCAGCAGTCATGGGGGCCAAGAGCCTCCTCATACACTGGGGATCTACATGCCAGCACCACTAGGGCAAAGTGTCTCATTGACAGGAAACAAAGTCTATGTTCCTGTTCCCTTTGGTGCATTGGTTGTAGTATAGATATCCTGTACTATATGGCTAAAATCCGATTATAAGTGAATAGATGCCATGTGCATCCTTCTGAGTCTGGGTTAGCTCACTCAGGATGAGCTTCTCTAGTTCCATCCATTTGGCTGCAAATTGCGTGATCTCGTTGTTTCTGGTGGCTGAGTAGTATTCCATTGTGTAGATGTAGCACAGTTTTTGATGTGTGTAGATGTACCATTCTTCAGTTGAGGGACATCTGGGTTGTTTCCAGTTTCTACCTATTACAAATAAGGTTGCTATGAACATAGATGAAGAAACTTCCTTGTGACTTGGTAAGGAATCATTGAATGTATACCCAGAAGTGGTATGGCTGGGTCTTGAGGTAGAGGTATCCAAATTTTCTAAGATATCGCCAGACTGATTTCCATAGTGGTTGTACAAGCTTGCACTCCCACCAGCAATGGAGTAAAGTAAGATCGTTGAGGTCACTGTTGTTGCTGTTTTTCTGAGATATTCTTTCTATGTAGCTCTGGTTAGTCTCCAACTTATGATCCTTCTGCCTCTCCTGCAAAGTGATGGTTACAGGAGTTTGTCCCCACACCTGGCTGAGATCCTTAGGTTTAGCCAGCTGGGTTTCTTGGGACAATGGCATTCAGAAGGATTTCTGCCATTGATTTCTTTCACTAACAAAATGACTTACTTTAATTTATTTTATGTTCTAGTATTTCAGCTGGTGGAATAGCTACAATAAAGCAATCAGCTACCTAGCCACAGTGCCCAAGTACCGCATCCAGGCAACAGAAATTGCCAAGGAGCAGGGACTACTCAAAAAAGCCAAAGAAAAAGGGAAAAACAAGAAGTCCAAAGAAGAAATCCGTGATGAGGAGGAGAACATCATAAAGAACATTATAAAAAGTAAGATAGACATAAAGGGGGGCTACCAGAAACCCCAAGTCCAGGATCTTCTCTTGTTTCAAGTCCTCCTTGCTCCTTTCCACCTGTGCTCATACATTGCCTGGTATTGCCGGTGGATTTATAACTTTAACATCAAAGGCAAAGAATATGGGGAGGAGGAGAGACTCTACATCATACGGAAGTCAATGAAGATGTCCCAGTCTCAGTTTGACAGCCTGGAGGACCATCAGAAAGAAACGTTTCTTAAGCGGGAGCTTTGGATAAAGGAGAATTATGAGGTGAGTGGCAGCTGCTGCCATTGGAGAGTGGTCTCACCACACTTAAGTTCCACAGTGATAAGGAATCACTTCAGAAGTGCCTTTTTTTTGTTTTTGTTTTTTCAAGACAGGGTTTCTCTGTGTATCTCTGGCTGTCTTGGACTCGCTTTGTAGACCAGGCTGGCCTTGAACTCACAGAGATCTGCCTGCCTCTGCCTCCCAAGTGCTGGGATTAAAGACATGCGCCACTACGCCCGGCCAGAAGTGCCTTTTTACACTTCTGAAGTCCAAGAGTTAAATGATGAATACAAGTCCTACTTTTCTTGAAAGTATGAGTACATTTTATAGTGGGGCAATGGATTTTAACTTAAATTTGGTTTTTTGTTTGTTTTTTAAGCTTTACTTCAAATATTGTAATCAGCTAATCCTGGTAAAAATTAAGAGTAGTCTAACTTGTCAAACTGCAGTGCCATGATGTGAAATAGACTGTCTTAATGGCTTTCTGTTGTTTGCATTAATTAAATTTGTTCAAAAATTTAAAAAAGCAAGACAAAAAAAGGAGAAATTTGGTAAAATAATTGTTTGCTTGACAATAATTAAGCATAGAATTTTCTGAATAGTACTACCAAAGTTTGATATGTTATTTGCTTTTTATTTAAATCAACTTACTATAATTCCTTTAAACCTGGGACATTTTATTAAGTGTTATTTTCCACTATTGTCACCTACAGAAATTATTTAGAGGTGCCCAGCTCTCTAGCCATGGTGCTGAAGCCCCAGCAACGTCACTGTCCTGGGTTGGTTCTGGGCATGATCAACTAATTACTGAACATAAGCGCTGAGCACACTGGAACATTATTCACAAATTTAAGATGTATGAGATGATGCATTGTTTTGTAGTCAACTCCATTTTGGATGTAAGGTTCTAAATAGATTTTCTTTTTTTTTGAGAGTGACGAGTTGCCAGAGTTGCAAGTAAATATGTTCCTGTGTATAAATTATCTAAAAATGGGAGGTAATGTACTATTATTTAGCTCTTAAAATTATTTTAGGGGATGGGGAGGCTCTGTGAGAAAAGTCCCTGCCTCATAAGCATGACTACTTCAGCCTGGGCTCCAGAAACCAGATGAGAAACCAGGTTTGGTGGAGGTTATGCTCATTGGCCTGCCAGCCAGCCAGCCAAATCCATGGGCTCTGGGTCCAGTGAGAGACCCTGCTTTAAAAGTAAAGGCTGGAAGTGATGGAGAAAAGGCACCTCCGTCAGCCCTGCCTCTCTGCCAGCTCCCTCCACACATGTGCACACCCATGTTACAAGCACATAGGCCATCATTGTCATACACACACACACACACACACACACACACACACACACACACACACACAGCTTTTTGAAAGATTTCTGCTTTAAACCCTGTCTTTTCAGATTATTGTATTTGGCCTAATTATTATCTTGAATGAGGTTTTCTTAGTCATTACTTCCAATATTTGAAAGCAATGCTTTTAAAAAATTAATGTGGCTATAAAACTGGCTGTAAGAATTGTTCATTTAGGGGCTGGAGAGATGGCTCAGCGGTTAAGAGCACTGCCTAGTGCTCTTCCAAAGATTCTCAGTTCAATTCCCAGCAACCACATGGTGGCTCACAACCATCCACAATGTGATCTGGTGCCCTCTTCTGGAATGCAGGTGTACATGCAGATAGAGCACACATATGCATAAAATAAATAAAATAAGTCTTTAAAAAAAAAAAAAAAAAAAAAAAAAGAATTGTTCATTTAATTTTGGTTGACTAAAGCTTAAATAAATACTAGAAATTCTTGGGCCTTAACCTATGTGATTTATCCAACCTTCTTTGGTGACTTTAAAGGAAAAAACCTAATAATTACCTTGGAAAAGTAGATGTAAATTCAATTGCCAGGCAAATGTATATGTAAGGCCAGTTTGTTCTTGGTTAGGGGGAAAAGGTACTAATTCAAGTCAGGTCCAAGCATGGTACTGTTTGCCTGTCTGTAATCCTAGACATTGGAAAGACTGAAGCAGAAGGATTGTGAATTCAAATTAGTCTGAATTAATCAGCAAGGTTCAGGCCAGCCTGGGCTACATTGCAAGACCCCATCACAGAAACAAAACAGAGAAGTTGTAGCTCTCGTTTTTCTCACACTGGGTAGTCTAATACTTTGGTACTTTAGTCAGTCTCCAGAAGGCAAATCAGCACATTTACCTAAAGTTATATTTGAAACCAGAAACACCACAAATACAACAATACTGGTTTCTCTTTGTATCATAAAGTCATCTAGTGTTGTGTATGCTCATAGGTCTACAAGCAGGAACAAGAGGAAGAATTAAAGAAAAAATTGGCAAATGACCCTCGGTGGAAGCGTTATCGGAGGTGGATGAAGAATGAAGGGCCTGGACGGTTAACGTTTGTGGATGACTGAAGAGCAATGGAAAGCTGCTATGCCGAGCTTTAATTGTGATGTTACTTTCATAGCAGTTATCTGAGAGATATGCCTGCTGCTCTCAGCAGTAACCACAGTTCACAAGCGTATGATTAAACAGGATAATGTAGAAATTTCAACTTTCCCTTAAAACTTTATACAGAAGACATTTATGATGGTTCAATTTTTATAATCTATTTGTGGATTTTGTTAAAAAAAGATTTAACATGGGGATTATTAGTTGCCATTTAAAATTTTTATATGTTTAGTTAAATTTGACATGAAATTTATTAGATACCATTTAAAACTTCTGTGTGAAGTGTTTCTTCTTCAAGAGTATTTCCTTATGTTTTCATAATGCTACATTTTTCTGCTTTCCTAGTCTCTTTTTTACAAAACAATAACAAAACATTTCAACAGCACTTGATTGTATTATTGTGTCTTTCTGGACACAGTTTCTTCAGGAGAACCATTCAGTGTCTTGTTGTCCTTACAGATTTGAGCATGTTCCAGGTAATCTCTAGGAGACTCTTCTAGAACCTCTGCAGTTCCCTCCCAGTAATCTACTCTTGATAAGAGCAGAAACTCTCCAGGAGAGTGGGTTACCGTGATGTCCTTGTTGGATGTCCTTGATTTCAGTTTCATTATAGGACTAACTGTTTTCTCAAACATTTCTGCAGAGGAGACCTCATGAAAAGGTGTTTTGTATCACCATCTTGCTGTTTTCCTTCCTTCTTTCCTTCCTTCCTTCCTTCCTTCCTTCCTTCCTTCCTTCCTTCCTTCCTTCCTTCCTTCTGAATTATTTGTGCGGTGAAAATGTAATACACATGACTGCATTTACATTCATTTAAGCCAGAAAGAAGATAAATATGGCTGTGTGCTTGTCTCTCAACCACTAGGGTATAAATGTGCTTTATGGGAGGTGAGAGTAAGTGACAGAATGGACTGAATCAAGCTGATACTATACCAAACTGCTATATACATTCATAGACAGTCCTCCTGTTAAAAATTTACCCTAGTGCTTCATATTAATAAAATAGTTGTGATATATCATGCTGCCTGGTAGGATATGTAAAGGTTAACATATTACTGCCTTCGTAGCATATACTTTTAAAAGATTAAAATGGAGCATAGTAGATATGCAGGATTTATTTCTAAGTGAAGTAAATTACTACTTTTAAACGGTCAGCCCAGGCATTGAATAGCTCAGTTGGTAAATGCTTCCTTGCAAACAATATGGACTGACTTTTCTCCCCTCCCCCTATCTCATGTAAAATAAGCCCTGAAATGGTGGTATACTCAAACAAGAGAAACTGTCTCAAAATACAAGGTTGACAGCACCTGAAAAATGAAAACCAAGCTTGTTCTCTGGCCCTTGAATACACCCACACACTCTGCATCTGCACACACTTGAGCATGCACACGGGCACACAAAGCTCAGTCCAAACAAATGATATATACAGAGTTCCATCTTTGCCAATTAGACTTGAGGTCAGTTAATTTAACGTAAATGAATTTCAGTTGGTAATTACAAAATAGAATTTGACCAAGCTGTCAGTAAGGCTCTTTGCAGCTCTGGGGTTCTGAACTGATATGATTATTTAGAGTTCTGTAAACTTTAGTTGAGAATGCTTTATGTGTCCATTCTTCTAATCATAGCACACTTTGCTCATTATTATCCATGAGCAAGTTTGTATCATATAAGGACCAGAAAGAAATACCTCAACATTTTCCAAAAAGTCTCTGATTGCCTGTACTTTCCTGGTTTCATTTCTGTTACTATGACAAATAGCAACGTAAGGGAGAAAAGGGTTTCTTTGGCTTACAATTCCAGGTTACAGTCAGTTGTTTGGTGAAGGACTGAAACTCAAACAGCTGGTAATAATCATACAAGAGTAAGGAGAGAATGTATGTATCTTTGTCATGTTGTCCAGCATTTCCTTGCTAGGGAATGGTGCTGCCTGGAGTTGCCTGGGACTTCCTACACTTAATTATCGAGACAATCCCCCAGACATGTCCACAGGCCAACCTCAATGAGGCTCTGTTCCCAGTTAACTTTAAGTTATATCAAGTTGACAGTAAAAACTAACCAGCACACCCGTTTGTAAGGAGAATGGAAAGAAAGATGTTCAGCTTCATTGGCTCTATGTGTCTGTGAATATTCTTTTGTCTGTCTTTTTTCCCCTGTATTCCATTTCTAGAATTGTCCACTGAGGGCTGCTCATGTGGGAGTTTGGGCAGTCATTGCATGAATCAAGGTGGTCTCTTACAGAAAGATGGTGTTTTTTCCCCCTCCCTTACTTCATTGTGCTTCAAGTTCTCAGGATGAAGGAAAGGCCATTGCCTGCTATAATCACCATACTTCACCATACTCTGCCCATCTTCCACCAAAACAAAATCTCTCCATTTTAGAAACATCCAGGGCACAGACTAGAGGCACTTACAGCTCCATTAGTATAGGGAGTATGGGTTGGTTGTTGGAACATAACTTTTCATTGCTGCCTATTCAGTTCATCAATTCATGTAATTGGAAGTCTGCAAAATTGCTTTTTGGATTTTTTTTTATTCATATAAATATCTTCATAACAGATCTGTTATTAGTCCTTTCTTCATTGATGTATTATGAGTTCTCCAATTTCTATAAGTTGTAGCAACATAGTAAAAATGTCCACCCTACCAAAAGAAATCTACAGATTCAATGCAGTCCCCATCACAATGCCAACACAATTCTTTACAGAATTTGAAAGGACAATATCTTCATGTAGAAAACAAAAAACCTAGGAAAGCTAAAATAATCCTGAACAATAATTGAACTTCTAGAGGTCTCATCATCCCTGATTTCAAATTCTGCTACAGAGCTATCGTAATAAAAACAGCATGGTATTGGCATAAAAATGGACATGTTGATCCATTGAATCAAATTGAAGACCCAGACACAAATTCACACACCTATGGACAGCTGATTTTTGATAAAGAAGTCAGAGACAATGGAAAAAAGACAGCACCTTCAACAATGGTGCTGGTTTAACTAGATGTCTGCATGTAGAAGAATGCCGTATTTATCACCCAGCACAAAACTTAAGTCCAAGTGGATCAAAGACCTCAACATACAACCAGATACACTGAAATTGATAGAAGAGAAAGAGGGGGAATAGCCGTGAACACATTGGCACAGGACACAACTTTCTGAACTTAGTGTCCAGGCACTAAGATCAACAATCAATAAATGGAACCTCATAAAACTGAAAAGTTTTTGTAAGGCAAAGGGCACTTTCAATAGGAGAAACCATCAGCCTACAGAATAGGAAAAGATTTTCACTAAACCCACATCCTACGGAGGGCTAATATGCAAAATATATTAAGAATTGAAAAAACTAGACATCAACAAACCAAATAATCCAATTTTAAAATGGGGTACAGATCTAAACAGAATTATCAACAGAAATTTCAAGTGGCTAGAATCACTAAGAGAAATGTTAAACAAGCTGGGCGTGGTGGCGCATGCCTTTTATCCCAGCACCCAGGAGGCAGAGGCAGGAGGCTTTCTGTGAGTTCAAGGCCAGCCTGGTAAGTAAGTCAAGGACAGTCAAGGATACACAGAGAAACCCTGTCTCGAAAAACCTTAAAAAAAAAAAAAGTATGAGAAATGCTAAACATCCTTAGTCACCAAGGAAATGCAGATAAAAAATGACTTAAATTCCATCTTACACTTGTCAGAATGACTAAGATCAAAAACACAGCTCATGCTGGAGGATGTGGAGCAAGGGGAACACTCCTTCATTGTTGGTGGTAATGCAAACTTGTACAGCTACTATAGAAATCGATATGGTGGTTCCTCAGAAAATTGGGAATTGCACCTACCTCAAGACCCAGCTATACCACTCTCAGGCACATACCCAAAGGATGGTCCATCCTACCACAAAGACATTTGCTCAACTATGTCCATAGCAGCTTTATTCATAATAGCCAGAAGTGGAAACAACCTAGATGTTTCATCTGAATAATGGATAAAGAAAATATGGAACATTGACTCAGTGGAGGATTATTACTCAACTGTTAAAAAAAAAAAAAAACCACTATGAGATTTGTAGGCAAATGGATGGAACTAAAAAAATCATCCTGAGTGAGGTAACCCAGACCCCAAAAGACAAACCTGGTGGTATGTAAATAAATGATAATCATGCTACAACCCACAGACCCAGAAAGGCTAAATAAGTAACAAGGAGGGCTGAAGGGGCATGCATAGATCTCCCTGGACGGGGGAATAGAGTAGATTTTGCTGGTGGGAATGATAACAGGAGGGATCATGTTGGGGGAAGACAACTAGAATTGTAGGGCATGGGGCAGGGTGTGGGAACAGTGCAGTAGAGATTCCCAGGATTCTACAAGGGTGACCTTAGTGAGGGACCTCCAGTAATGGAGGATACAGAGCCTGAAGCAACCATCTTCTGTAACCAGTCAACTTCCAGTAGTGGGAATGGGACACCAACCCAACCAAGCAACCTTCAACCTGTGATCCTATCCTGCCTGCAAGATGTGTTGGGGCAATGGAGGCACAGAACTGATTGATTTAATTTGAGGCCCAGGCCTGACACTGCCTGGATGACCACGAACTGGAGGCTGGATAGCCCAGAGACTTAGGATAGGAAAAAAGTCAATGAAATGATTCCTAATGATATTCTGCTATACTTATTGATCAGTGCCTAGCCCAGTTGTCATCAGAGAGGCTTCTTCTAGCTGCTGATGGAAGCAGATGCAGAGACCCACAAAAATTGGAGCTCTCCATTGGGTCCCTCTCCTTGGAGCTTGGGGAACCCTGCAGAAAGAGCCAGGAAAGAATTGTAGGAACCAGAGGGGTTGAGGACACCAGGAGAACACAGCCCATAGAATCAACTAAGCAGGGCACCCAGTGGCTCACACAGGCTGAAGTGGCAATCACGGAGCCTGCACAGGTCTGAGCTAGGTCCTCTGCATTTATGTTGTGGTTTTAGCTTGATGTTCTTGTGGGACTCCTAACAGTAGGACTAGGGGTGTCTCTGACTCTTGCCTTCTCTTGGTACCCTTTTCTTCCAACTGGGTTGCCTCAGCCAGCCTTCATATGAGGAGTTGTACCTAGTCTTACTGTAACCTGTTATACTGTGTTCAGTTGATATCCCTGGGAGACCTGCTCTTCTCTGAAGGGAAATGGAGAGTTGTGGATCTGGAAGAGGGATGAGGTGGGGAGGCGGACCTGGGAGGAGTGGAGGGAGAGAAACTTTATACCATGCATTGTGTCTCCTGCCTGGAATCTCAACACTGGAATTCTTTAAACGTTACATGAAAAAAAAAAAAAGCTTAGAGAATTAGCTAGTTCAGTTATGTTTAGAAACAGTTTGTTTCCTTTAGGTTTGTGTTTATTTTGGGGGAAGGAGTGTGAAGGACAGTAAATGTTTAACACCCAGAACTTGGAAATACTGTGGAATGGAAGCCCCCTGCTTTGTTAACATTCAGCTGCTGTTGCACACAGGACTGCTGGGGCTGGGTGTAGTGGCACCTGCCATTAATCCAAGTGCTTGGTAGGTAAAGGCATGCAGATCTCTGAATTTGAAGCCAGCCTGGTGTAAATATCGAGTTCCAGGAGAGCCAGAACTGCATAGATCCTGCCTCAAAAACAAACTGGACTGTCGAAACAGGACAAAGTGGACACATGAAAGTTCTGCGGAAATTCGGATCTAGCCACTGTGGAACATTGAATCAAACATAGTAGTCTCTCTGCGTCTGAAGACACTGAGACAAGCCAAGTCTGTAGGAATTGCAGTTAACCTGGTAGGCTAAATGTGATGACTTCACGTTAAGTATGGGACAAAGCCAAACCTAGAACCTAACTATTAATAACCTAATTATTTAACTTTTCTGATTTCCTCATCCATATAATGGGATCTTTTTAAATAACCAGGATTTAAGATTCTATGATATAAATTACTGAATTCATACAGCTCTAATGCAGGCAAGCATGCATAATTTACATGCATTGGAAATAGATTGCTTGTACATGAGAAATGATGCTATGGCTATTTTTAAAGCATATATAGTTAATGACTTTTAACCAGCACCTTAGTTTTTTAAAGGATTCAGGATACCTTCAGCAGTTGTATGGTAATAGGTCATCGTAATGTCATGTCCCTGTAGATTCCTCATTGTTTGATGGGGAGTGGAGAAGCTTGCCATTTGACAGACTTCTGTTTTATTAGTAAAATGGTAAAGTACAGGATGGAGGGTCAAGGACTGTAGATCCTGGGGGGCAGTAGTTGACACGGACAAAGGAAATGTTTTAGGATACTGACATTTCAAAAACAAGCTGATGTTCTCAGAACTCCGAATCCAAGATTTACCATAGGTCTGGGGATGTAGATTTTCTTTTCCTTTAAAGAAAAAAATTACCTTAACCATGGTGGGGAGAGTGACAAAATTTAAGAATTGGCTAAAAAAAAAAAATGCATTTTAGCTTCAGTCTGGCCTGTCTCCAGAGCTCTGAAAGACTGGCGTGTTTAGGAAGCTACTGGTCTGCTAGGTGAAGGGTGACCTGAAAATGAAGATGACCTTTGTGTTGATTTTGTGAAACAGATTTACTGTGAATTCCCAGTGGGCCTCAAACTTGCAGCAATCCTTCTGCCTTAGCTTCCCAGATGTGTGCCACCATGTGCATGATTCCAAAATCTTGGGTGAGAAGTCACCCTGGTGAAGTAAAAGCACCATACGGATAGACAGACGGCGTGCCTTCCTCTTAGGGGATGACCATGGGTCACTGAGGGATTGTATGCCCAATCAGCTGCTTTTCTCAAAATCGGAGCGTGCTGGTTGAAGAACAGCAGGAAACAGTGCTTAGGTGGTCAGGAGCAGTGAGTGGGTCTAGGAATGCCCAGTCTAGACATCCCTGCCTCCTGGCTGACACACAGTGTGGCGTCATGTTGCCCTGGCAAATCCAAAGCCTTCATTTCGAATATCATTGGGTGGTAAGCACCGTGCAGATGTCTCCCACAAACGTCTTGGTGTTAAACATTTTCAGTGGCTTAGAGAACCACGCACAGCTACGGCTTAGCTTCTGAACTGAACCCCACATTATTCTTTACTGTTTGTCTTCAGCCTACCCATGCTAGCATCTGTCCTGGCTTCTGCAGAAGAACCCTTTGCCTCCTTGCCTTCGCATATTGTAACCACTGGGAAATACTATTGATTTAGTCTTTTGACACCCTCCACCCCCATTCCTACCCTCAGAGTCCTGTCCAGGCCTGCATTCCAGCCTCTCCTTCCACCAAAATGATAAAACCAGTCTCCTTTTTATTTTAGTTTTTTTAGTTTTCTATGATTTTGGGTGAGCAGCTTTGGGTTTTCTGTTATTCTGTTACTCACCAAAGTCCCCTGTTCTGTCACTTGTCCTCCAGTGTGCGTACTGCTTCCTCCTCTCCTTTGCAATGTTTTTACTTTTCCTCTTTGCTGTCTGCACAGCATGTGTTCAAGGTCCAGGTCTTGCTCTCTGGTCTGAGAAGCCTTTCATTTTTCAGTCTGAACTTTGCACTGAGTTCTCCGCTTGTTCTTTTTAACATGCAGCCCTTCTAGTCTGCCCTCTATCAGTTGTATAATTCCATCTCTTTACTCTGCTGTATGTCTTTGTGCTGAAGAAGCTTGCAGCTAGAGAGGGCTCTCAGACGTATAAGCCAGCTCTTTTCACTAGATAGGTTTAGAGCATGGACGCACAGCTCACAAAATGAGTACAGCATGGGGCTGGAGGGATCAGCACTTGCTGCTCTTGAAGAGTTCCCAAGTTTGATTTCCAGATCCCATATCAGGTGGCTCACAGCAGCCTGTAATTCTAGCTCTAGGGAATTCTATGCCCTTACACATGTTTACAAACACAGAAAAATATGTACACACATTAAAAATACTATAGAAAGAATATAAGAAATTTCAATATCAAGATCTTTCAGATCAGCCATTCTCAACTTGTGGGTTGAGACCCTTTTGGGGGATTACACGAGCCTTTCAAGGTGGTCACCTAAGACCATTTAGAAACACAGATACTTACATTATGATTCATAACATCAAATTTACAGTTATGAAGTGGCAAGAAAAGTAATTTTATGGTTGGGAGTCACCACAACATAAAGAACTGTATTAAAGGGTTGCAGCATTATGAAGGTTGAGAACCACTGTTTTAGATGAACAACAATACCGGTTGTATAATTGTGGCATAAAAATACACACTCATCTTTCAGTGAGAAATTTTTTACATATTGTAAAAGACTAGGAAAAGTTTAAAATGTTCACATCATTGTTTATTCTTTTTTAATGAAAGATGATTGGTGGATGTGGTGGCACACACTTTTAATCTCAGCACTCAGGAGGCAAAGCCAGGCGAATATCTGAGTTTGAGACCAGTCTGGTCTACAGAGTGAGTTCCAGGACAGCCAGGGCTACATAGAGAAACTCTTTTGGGGGGGGGGGGAGAATGAATGCAAGGAAGAGAGAGAGAGAGAGAGAGAGAGAGAGAGAGAGAGAGTTTTCTAATCCACATTATCTTTGAAGTCAGTTACTCAGTAAGTAGTTACTCCTGCCTTGGCCACTGAACTCATGGGATCACATGCATGTGGTACCATGTTTTGCAGAAATATTGATACTCTTTGGCCCATCTTCTCTACTTTTAGCATGCTGCCTAGGAAGTAGAGCAGAAAGCACAAGCGTATTTATTGTGGTATTAATAGTATAATTGATAAATTATGATCCAGTTGTGTAACCTAATAGCCAAAAACAATTGCTTTTGGGCCTTTAAGTTAATAAATAGTTTTTGTTACCTTTTGTCTCTTTTTACAATATCTCAATTTTTCTTTGGAAAAATCATTTTTCAACCTGGGTGTCTTAGTTCTGGATTCTTCAGGAAAACAGACCTTGAGATGGAGGTTTTCATGCTCGAAGTTTTATTGGGGCTGGCCTTTCTAATTATTAACTGCTATGGAATCTAGTAAATAGGGATTGACAGAGTAGGGGGGTGCTGACCTTCGATGTAGTGCTCATAAAGACCTCAGATGACCCCAGAAGGAACTCCAGAGTTGGGATGATCAATTCCAACTGCCTCAATCTGAGTGGGGTGAGGGTGAAAAAAAAATCTCACTGAATGGAAACTGACTATGGCTGTGTTTTTGTATGTGACCTTGTCCTGAATGGTTTAGGTCCAGAAAAGACTCAGCAGCCAGGAAATTTGGTACTTCAGCAACAAATCCTTCTTAAGTAGCAATTGGTTTAAAGGAAGGTTGATGCTCAGTACAAGCCAGGGAGATCCATTTGGTGATTCTACCTTCTCCCCCATAACCATAAGAAAAGAAGTAGTTTTGGTTCTGGGTTGTGTGGCAGAGTTAAAAGAAAGCATGGGTTTTCTTCGCAGCACTACTGAGTCTATCCACATTGAAGATGAGGCCAACCCTCAGAGCAGAGCCAGGAACTGATCATTTGAGCCTTGAAGCTGTATTTAAGTAATTAAACCCACTGCTTTAAACTCTCTGGGCTTTTAAGTTTAGCAAACCCCAGCACCCAGGAGAACAGGCTCTGTACTTCATCTGGGGAGCACAGTACAGCTGGCCTGGGTGTGGGGGGATGTGGGTGAGCCAGCCCAGCCGGTGTGAGTGTGGGAGAGCCAGCCCTGTCTTCTGTCTGCTTTGCGGTGGTGTTGGCTAGGGAGAGATTCTTTCCCCTCCCTTTTGCCCTTGCCACCAGTGCCAGACAGGAGATATAGCCCCAATGGGGGTCACAGAGCAGGAGAGCTGTCCCTGCCCCTCACATGCTGCAGCACTCAGGAGAGCAGGCCCTGCATCTCACCTGGGCAGCACAGTACAGCTGACCCTGGACCTGGGGGATGTGGGTGAGCCAGCCCTGAGAGTGTGAGTGTGGAAGAGCCAGCCCTGCCTTTTTTCTGCTTTTTGATGGTGTTGGCAAAGAAGAGATCCCCTCCACTCTCTTTTGCCCTCACCATAGGTAACAGATGCTCCGGAGAGTTGGCCATGGTGGGCTCATGAGAGAAGGGGAACTGGTCCAGGCCCCTATCTGCTGCAGCACTGGGGAGAGCAGGCCCTGCACCTTATCTGGGTAGCACAGTAGAACTGGCCCTGGATGTGAGGTTGTAGGCCTAGAACCAGGGCTTTGAGTTGCCCCACCCCAACATCTATTCCATGGATGAACTGCTGGAGGGCACGAAGAAGCGAGTTCCACAGACCCAAACTACAGGACTTCGATGACACAGGGCAACAACAAGATATCTGAGAGGAGTCCCAGTGGGGTTCCAATATTGACAAAGTAGCAGAAGCCAGAGACCTCTTACCAGACCAAGGAGTAATTGTAATGAACATTTGCAAGCAAAAAAGTGTGGACAAAAGGGAATATTGTGGGACACACTGAGACACATTACAGCTTCCACAATGAGATTTTTTTTTTTTTTCCTGTTGGGAGAGGTTGCAAGGGTGGAGGGTGGGTCTAAGGGGAAGTGGGAGATGAGTAGGAACAGGATGCATGATGTGAAATTCACATACACACACACACACACACACACACACACACACACACCCCAAAACAAAAGTTTTGCAAGCCCACTGATACTGCCTTTTTGCTTTACCCAGTTTAGTGTGTGCTGACAGATAACTATGCTGTACAAGGATGGTGGTACTGTCATTATATAGTAAAGGAAAAAACAAAAACCCCTCAGGTTTTAAGTAATGATCCCAGTTTTGTAAAACAAATATGCAAACAAAAGAAAAAAAACTCAGGACAAGGCTGGAAACAATGGTCATATATGGTTCTCGGGTGAGAGCGCTGGTGTAATTTTATTCGGTACCAGGCCAACCAGCAGCATTTCCTTGAAGGTTCGCCTTGCTCCGTGGAAATCCTTCAGTGCCCCTCCCTTCGCAGCGCAGGAGCCACCTCGGTTTGCTTTGAGGCGGGTCGGCTGGAGACCCCCGCGCGGGGCTGGCGGGGCGGGCGCGGCGGCTTCCCCGCCCCGGGGCGGCACCGGGCTCGGCCAAGGTTCCGCCCAGCCGGGCCGCGGCGCAGCCTTAGCCGCCATGTCCTCCGGGGCCAGCGTGAGCGCCCTGCAGCGCCTGGTGGAGCAGCTCAAGCTGGAGGCCCGCGTGGAGAGGATCAAGGTGAGCGTCCGCCCGGCCGGACCCCGGCGCCCACCGAGCGACGCGCTGGGGCCTCGGGTGCTCGCGAGCGGCGCGTGGGTGCGGGTTGGCTCCGAGCCCGGTCCCCAGGCCAGCTCTGGAGGTCCCCACGGGTGCTTAGGGCGACGCAGCCTGTCCCAGGACCCGGCCCGGGTCCGAGGGCCCCGTGGGCGTGTCCACACCAGGCCAGCGACACGCCGGAGGCCCAGACTCTGCCTGACCCCGCTGTCTGCCCGAGGAGGTTTGGAGATGGGGAGGGAAGCGGGAGGAGGATGCTCGGCCTTCCTCGGATGCCGCCGCCAAGCCCGGGGATCCGGAGGGAGAGTTTGGGAAAATGAGTTCCATTTTGGATCTCTGTGGATTTTACCGATATCCAGGAAAGATTTCACACTGGACAGAGACCCACACAGCAAGCGCAAGGCCGGAAGTATATATGAGCGTGAAATAGACAAAGAGCAGAACTTGTAAGCGTGCCACCAGGGGCAATTCAGAAGAAAAAGGTGAGGGAAGGATTGTCCACAGAAAAAGAACGAAAAGAAAAAGACCTAGAGAGATGGCTCAGCAGCCAAGAGTCGTCTGACGTTCTGGAGGAACGTGGTTCAATTCCCAGAGCGCACGCACGCACACACGCGCGCACACACACACACACACACACACACACACACACACACACAAGACTCTGGTTCAGTTCCCAGCACGCACCCACACACACCCACACACGCACACACACGCACACACACTCACACGGTGGCTCACAACCACGTGTAACAAGTTTCAAGGGCCCCGGTGCCCTGCTCTGGCACCTAGCGCACAGACAGACATGCAGGCAAAGCACCCAATGAGATAAAACTGAAGGCCCACGAACACAGCCCGTGTGGTTCGCAGTGGGTGGGTAGGTTTGGACGCACCATCACGCTAGTCAGTCTCCTCAGTAGTGTCTTAACTCTGGACCTGGTGCTGCTCCAGGGAATAGGGCTTCAGGTAGACACGGGAAACAAACCAACCAATATAAGGACTTCACATAAGCAGGTTTACAAGGTAAAGGGATACATGCATAGAATACAGAGATGTGTCACTAGGCTTAGTGGAAGCAGACTCTGGATTTTGTTTATTATTTATTTTTATGTATATGAGTGATCTGTCCTCACACACACTCAAACGAGGTAATCAGATCCCATTACAGATTATTGTGAGCCACATCATAGTTGCTGGGGACTGAACTCAGGACCTCGGAAGAGCAGCAGTGCTCTTAACCGCTGAGCCGCAGACAGGTTAAAAAACAAAAAACAAAAACCCAGTTTTAAAGAGGAAATAACTTCGAAAATAAAAAGGGTTTGGCATAGATTGGAAATATTTATTTTGTCAAGGAAAGAAACCAACAGAGGCAAGGTGAATGTAGAGGGGACAGGGTTTGGGGTGACATCTTCTGGGAAGGGAGGAAGGGAGGTGAAGATGTGCGTGGAGGACCCCCATCACAGGACTTGTGGATGGCCGTCTTGTGAAACAGGAAGCCGAGTTTCCTTCTAGGACAGCGGACGGGAACTAGCAAAGGGTGGAGGAGGTGCTCGCTGCCCACGGTGGAGGTCACGGGGCCCCACACACGCTGTGAGACTGCAGGCCTGTGCCTGTGGTTTCTGTTTTCTTGCTGGCATCTGACCACCAAGGAATCTGAGGGCAGAAGCGAATGGAGTTTGATGCAGATGTCGAATATAGCAGGAGGGATGCCAGAAAGTAGGGGTGGGATCAGAGAGGACCAGGAGCGGCTGAGCCCAGACTGGCTAGAGGGCCTGCAGGCAGTCAGCTTCTGGTGACGGTGGTGAAGACACACAGGGAGCAGCGACACCTAGTGGTCATTGTGAGCTCAGGGCAAGAAGAAAAGCTTCACCCTGGGCTCCTCACCTTCCGAAGTGAGGCAGTTATATATAGTGTTGGCTGGAGCTGTTTGCGGAGAACGTAGGGAACTAAAACTAGAGTTGTCGAAAGTGTTCTGTATCATTGGGCATCAGACCCGGAAGAAAAACTGAAGCAAATGCCTGCTCACCCCGTGGATGGGAAGAGGCTCTTACCTACGCCTGAGGAGGGATTGTGGATGAGGACACACACATAGGACATTCAGGTGACCTTGGGCAGCACTTTGAGGGAGTCACATTCTAGAATCTAGTGGGTTCATTTCCGGGCTCAGTCTTGGATGTTCTTGGCACACTTAGACACGCCGGAAGCCAGACACTGGTTTCCTGGCATCCCTTCCCAGGGACTGGAACACTTGCTGTCTCAGGGATGACTCCTCAGGAGCTGGTGAGTAGATAAGGACAACCCATCCTCCATGGCAGGAGACATTTGAGCTTTGTCTTCTACCGCCCAGAGTCTGCCTTGACCTTGAGGGTATTGACTGACCTCGGCTTGTTTTCTCTGCACACCCTTATTTTACCCTCATTAGCATCTTCTTTATGCTAGAGTCTGGTTAGTCTCCTTTCTCCAGGGATCCTGACTGTCTCCTACCCACCACATGTGCACTTCACCAATACACAGTAAGCGTGGGTATGATTGGTTCTGCATTTCTTTGAAAATTTGGAGCTTACATAAAACCATTAGTTCCAATTATAATTAATGTGAAAATATCAAGTTTCAATTGATGGAAAAATTACCTTAAATGTTAGTCTGGTTATATTGTATCTTATATACTACCAATTAAAAATTTTAGCACTAAAAGCAAACCCCTAAGGCCTTTCAGAAACTTGGTAGCAACTCTAAGCATATGGTCAGCAGCTGTAACATAATTGTATTAATCTGTTTGCAGTTGCCACAGACAGAGCAATATAAACAAGTTTATTTTAACTTATGGTTCTGAAGGGTCCAAGGTCTAGAGGGATTGCATCTGCTGATGGCCTTTTAGCTGGCCAATTCCCAAGGCAGCACAGGGTTTTTCATGGTGGGATGCAGCGTGCATTCACGCCCCTGTCTGTCCCACGGGCCTCCTTCAGATAGAGCCTCCAGTATTTAGTCATGGGGTCTCCACCCTGATGACTTTAAAACCAAACTCCTCCCAAAGCTGAGCCTTGAAGCAAACAGCCTACATAATGGGTTAAGTTTCCACCCTCTTGGGGCTGGAGAGGACTCAGTAGCTGAGGACACTTGCTGGCTGGGTGGTGGGGTGCACGCCTTTAATCCCAGGCAGAAGCAGGCTGATCTCTGAGTTCAAGGGCAGCCTGGTCTACAGAGCTAGTTCCGGGACAGCCAGAGCTACAGAGAGAATCCCTGCCTTGAAAACAAAAAAACAACAACAAAGAGCACTGGCTGTTGTTTTTGAGGTCCTCAAAAAGAATTCCCAGCATCCACACAGTGGCTCACAACTGTAGTGTCATAGAATCCAGTACCCTCTTCTGGAATGCAGTTGTATATGCAGACAAAACACCCATATACACAAAATACATATTTCCACCTGTCATAGTGGAGGTTAAATTTCAACATATACATCCTTGGAGGACAAAGTCAAACTGTGGCTGATACGCACTAGTCCCGGTTTTATTATGACGATAGTGATCATTGTCAGTAAGTAGTACTGTATTATTCTTGTGTATTGTGCTAGAGACTGACTCCAGGCCTTGCTTGTACCAGGCAAGCATTCTGTCCCTGAGCCCCACCCTCAGCCCTAGAGACCACATTCTTAACCATCAAGCTGTACTTTCTGAAAAGCATAGCAGAATCCTGGCACTAGTCTGGCACAGACTGGACAAAGCTCCATCCTTGTTCACATGGCAAATTGAGGTTGTCTGTACATGGTTTACATATTTGTACTGGGAACTTGAGAATAGGCCATTTCCTTACTAATTCGGTCTCAAAACTAGAATTCTAAATGGATCAGAGTTGGAGCTTTTCTTTTGTTAAAGCAATCCAAAAGTATATTAAACTCAGTCATAGACAGGACAGTCTTTCCTCGTGGTGACGGAATCAGTAGAGAGCCTGGAATAATAACAGTGGTGTCCCACCTCGGGCTGTCTGGTGCCTGCTTCTGGGCCTGGCTGTGAGCAGCTTGTCACTCTGCTTTGTCTCAGGTCTCTCAGGCAGCTGCAGAGCTGCAGCAGTACTGCATGCAGAATGCCTGCAAGGACGCCCTGCTGCTTGGTGTTCCAGCTGGAAGCAACCCCTTCCGCGAGCCCAGATCCTGTGCTTTACTTTGAAGACTGGTGAGCTGCCATGCTCTGTGTTTTCAGGGAGCTTCCCAAAGGATTTTAAAGAGGTTAAAAAGACTGTCAGGATGCTTCGTGGCCTGGTGGGTGATTCTGGGCTGCAGTTTCCCTGCACATGGATGAGGTATAGCTGAGAGAAGCTCTGTTCTCTTTGGCACCGTCTGTGACAGACTGTTCCTGTAAGCACATGAGTTCTTTAACCGAGCTGACTAGCAGTCTTTCTTGACCTTAATTCCACCTCTACCCTTACAGCGTCCCAGAGTTGTGATTTGCTCTTTGGTGTTACCAACTGACTTCCATCTCTTGGGAGTAAGGACTTAATGGAGGAGCTGACTGTGTCTTCCTTGGGGTGTGGTTTCTCCCTAGAGGCTCCCTAAATATCTCTCAGTTTTGTTTTTTTCCAGAAAAGGTTTCTCTGTGTATCCCTGGCTGTCCTAGAACTTGCTCTGTAGACAAGGCTGGCCTCAGACTCAGAGATCTGTGTGCCTCTGTCTCTTGAATGCTGGGACTAAAGGTGTGCACCACCACCGCCTGACACATATCTCTCTCTTTTAATGGAAGATAAAATGTAGCTACTGATGTTTGTGTGTGTGTGTGTGTGTATGAGGGTGTGAATAGGGGTAAAAGAGTTTTAACAGTTGATAACTGAAGACACTTTTCTGGTGATTTATTAATTACAATAGCATGAGTTTCAGTGTTTTGCACTGAGGTCTTAACATTTCCACATTAAAAAAGTTTTTTTTAATGATTTATGGTAAATAAGAATGAAATTTATATCCATTGGGCAAAAATGAAAATTACAAGCATTTCCATAGAAGGAAACGCAACCTCAAGAGTTAAAAACTTAACATAAACTTAGCATAAGAAGTCAGCATTTAGAGCACTCAGAAATAGTAATGCTAATAGGGAAAAGAGAAAAAAATCAGAGGGGCCAAGGCAAGAAAATGAAACATGAACAGGAAGTCTCATTCATATTGTCACTCATACCTCCATATTTCCTGCTATGACTTTTGTGTACGATATGATAAAAATATTATGAACCAAGCAGTCTCCAACTGTTGCGTACCCACCAACCTAAAAACTGTATAAAGAAATTAAAACTGGGTGAGGTCAAGGGCAGCCTGGCTAACTCGGTAAGACTCTCTCAAAATAAATAAAGGATTGGGAGCGTAGCTCAGCTGCCCACCATGTGCAAGGCCCCTGACCCCTGTACACTTGCATATTTTTTTTTTAACATGACAAGGATTATTAGTCCTGGGACCAGCACATTTCAGATTTTGTGTTTGCACAGTAAATGATCGTCCTTTTCACATACTTGTTATAGGAAGCTGTTCATATTGGATCAAGCTGGTTCTATCAGGCATAATTTCACAGTGAGCAGTGCATTGAGTTGCTAAGATGATTGACTGTCACATGACACAGCACTTCTTTTACAAAGCCCTGTCGGAGTGCTGTTTGTCCAAGGACATGGCTTACATATTTCATTGTATTCATGTTTTTTTTTTTTTTTTTTTTTGGAGGGCAGAGTTTCTGAGACAGGGTTTCCTGTGTAGCCTTGGCTCTCCTGGACTCGCTTTGTAGACCAGGCTGACCTTGAACTCACAGAGATCTGACTGCTTCTGCCTCCCGAGAGCTAAGATAAAGATGTCTGCCATCAGTTGGGTAATTCCAGAACTCAGGAGGCAGAGGCAGGCAGATCTCTGTGAATTTGAGGCCAGCCTGGTCTGCCAAGCAAGTTCAGGACAGCCAGAGCTTCTTACACAGAGAAACCTTGTCTTGAAAAACCAAAACCAACCAAACAAAAAAAGATGTGTGCTACCACCTCTGGCTTCATGTATTATTTTCTACTTTGCAAATGTTAAAAATGATGAAGTTACTTTATAAATCTCACTAAGGTGAAAACCAACCAAACTTTCTCCAGCAGGAAAGAAGTTCAGGGAGGAAGCCATTGTGCGCAAGGTTATGGATGACTGCCGCCAAGTTCCAAGAAAACAGTTTTCAAGAGCCAAGTCATTTTCTCTGTGGCCTGGTCCTAGAGCCAAAATTCTACAGAAACCCATGTTTTGATTTTTAACCTCACCACCAAATTTCCTAAGATGTATCTCTTCCCATATAGAACCAGTGTCAGCCTGCCTGGGATGTAGGCATGTCTTATTCACTGGGTGTTTGCATTTTAGGAGGGAAATATTTTATTTTCAAAAACTGGTATTTGTAATTTTCCTAACATTTTTATATACTAATAAAATTTGTTCATAAGAATTTAATATTACTAAATGAAACAAAGTATAAAATTGGGGGAATAATTGATATCCTGATTTTGTAAAGGAGAGCTTTCTCATTTCTCAATGAACAAATGGTCTTACATTGACAGTAAACTTGGGGGCTGCTCCTTAGCAAACTGAAAGATTGATGTATCCTTGGGATGCCCATCTTATGTGAAGTCCAATAGATCTTTCTGTAGTTCTTTTACTTTACAATTTATAATTGTATTTGTAGCTTTTAAAAATGTGCTTATGCCTTTTAAAAAATGTTTAAAATATGACCTATGTTCAGAACATTACAGTTGGTTAAAAACAAAATGTGAAAATATTCTAACCTAAAAGAGTTCATGTCACAGTATTTTATTGGGGTGATGTGCCTTTGATTTAATTAGGGACACTTTGCGAAGGAAAGTTTGTGTTTGTAATAATCTTTGAAGAGCTTGGAAATAAAGTGTTTGCTTAATTCATTATTTTCCATGACAACAGTAGTTTGTGTTTGGTTTTGTCTTTTGTGATCCCATGATTTCTGTTTGCTGGTGAGTGTGAGTGTTGCCTGCAGAGGGTGGAATTTGGGGCTGAATTTTGTTACTGTCTCCAAAAGTAGATGTAAGTATAACTTGAAAAACAGCCTCAACTACCAGCCACAGCTGCTGTCTGGAATAGCTCTGCATGACATTCACCATGAATAAGTAAGTGGGAATACAAAAGCAGATCGCAGTGGAGAAAATGGAAGCCATCAGCTGGTCTCTCCCTTAACTGCAGGCATCATTCAGATGTCAGTAAATTGGATTCGATAGTAATGGAAATGTGAGTATCCTTTTAATTTTTCTATTATCTGTTTAATCTTACCTGAAATTTTACACTATCATTTTTTTCTTTGCTTCTTCAACCACCTATTTTCATACATATTAGCATTATGTATGTTTTGCCCTCCATATCAATTAACAAGAATTTTAATTAGCATTCCAAATTTCCATTAAAAACAAATTTCTCAGCCAGGGGGGCCCAGAGAGGGAGCTAGCCTGAGATGACCACCAGTCCGACTCTGCGGAGCAAGCTGGAAAAGAGATGAACTTGGAGCTGGTGGGAATGATCCAGAGAAAGATGACCCCCTGTAGGTGGGTTATGAAGGCCTGAGAGGGCTGACCATGCCTGAGATGACCCCTGCCCAGTGCCATAATACACAAGCAGGGCATAGCACTCTTGAGACCACTCCTGAGATGGCCCCAGACACCCAGAGACCCTGGGTGCCACTAAGAAGAGCAAGTAAGTGGTGGAGAAATGGAAGAGAAAGAAGCAGAAGGATGTGGGCACAATGAAGAAAGGCGGAACTGGAGACTTGAGGGTAATGTGAGTAGCTGGTGGTGCGACCTGGGACGAATGGTGGGTTCCTGGCCTGTGCTGCCATCAGGGGCATGTGTTCTATGGGCCTGCAGGAGTCTGTTGCCACTAAAGGCAGGTAGTTGTCCCTGGTCTGGGCCGCCACCTGGGCACATGCTGATGTCTGAGGGCTGTGAACTAGCCCCACCCTTGCCTGGGCATCCTGAGAAAGCTGGCCCTGGTGTGTGGGAGCAGGAGAGCTGACCCTAGCCAGCTGCAGTGCTCTGGAGCACTGGCCCGGTGTATCTCTTGGGAAGCAAGTAGAGCTGGCCCTGTTTTTAGGAGTTGTAGGTGAGCCAGCCTGAAGGTATAAGCATGGAGAGCTGACTCTGCCACTTGTCTTCCGTGCCGTGGCATGGGTGGAGAGATGCCCTCCCCCACCCTCGCCTCTTGCCACCTACAGCAGGTGGGAGAGCTGGCTCCTGAGGTCATAAGAGCAGGAGAGCTGTCTGTCCCTGTCTGTCATCTGCTGCAGCACTCAGAAGAGCAGGCCCTGCACCTCTCCTGGGCAGCACAGTAGAGCAGGCCCTGGACATGTGGGTTGCAGGTGAGCCAGCCCCAAGGGCATGAGAGCAGGAGAGTTGGTTCTGCCTCTTGCTGGCTGCAACATTGGATGGGCCAGCTGGGGCAGGGCAGAGAGCTTGCCCCAGTGGTGTGTTGTGGGTGCAGGAGAGCTGGTGGACCATCTCAGACACCTCTCAGGTCCAGATCCAGGGCTTTGAATTGGCCCACCCCAACATTTACCCCATTGATGAACTGCTTGAGTGCGTGAAGGGGCCAGTCACACTGTGGGACCACTGTGACACACTACAGCTTTCACAACAATGATGCTGCTAAATGTTCACAAGTTAGTGAGCAATATCTGTTCAGATATTTTACTTATTCTAGTAGGTTTCTTTCTTCCTCCAGTTTGAAGGGGAACTTTGAACTCTTGCTGGGCAGTGATGGCACAGGCCTTTAATCCTGGCATTTCAGAGGCAGAGACAAGGCAGATCTCTGATTTCAAGTTCAACCTGGTCTATAGAGCGAGTTCCAGGACAGCCAGGGCCACATAGTTACATAGTGAGACCCTGTCTCAAAAAAAAAAAAAAAAAAGTGAACTCTTCCCACAATTTAGGTTGCAAACATTTCTTCTTACTCTTTCTAATTAGTTTGGGAAAATGGCATGGAGCTTCTCTGGCTTCAGTTTTGCTCTTGTTTGTGGTGTGATCCTCACTTCCTGACTCAAATTGTGAGAGTGTGATGGAGGTGGGGAGCTCAAGAGGTGTTTGCAGGCAGCTCATAAACACCAGTAACTAAGGCTCCAGGAGCTCAGATGCTATCTTTTGGATTCCATAGGCACTACACTCATCATGCACACTAACATCCAGATACATAATTTAATAATAAAAAAATTAAATCTTAAAAAAAAAGACTATGCCCCTAGAGGCATTGCAGATGTGGCTGCTGTGTCACATGTGCATCAGTAGGTGGGAAAGAGGAGACAGGCTATATCTACATTCAGTGTTCTGACCTATGAACATCTGAATGAATAGTAGCCTAATATTCCTGGGGGAAAAAAAGCAAGCTGGATACCAACACAATGTTGGCACCATGGGGTAGCCTGTGATGACTACCAGACCAGTACCAGGCAAGCACCAGATGGGCTCCCAGGATAGGAAACAAGCCAGAAACTAGAACTTTGCCTGGCTCTGGATGTGGGGGTTGTGGAGACCCAGACCTGGGGTGAAATCTGGCCTAGATGGGGTCACAAGAGCAGGAGAGTTGTCCCTACCCTTCACATGCTGCTGCACTCGGCAGAGCAGGCCATGAACCTTGCCTGGTTGGCACACTACAGCTGGTCCTGGACATGGGGGCTGTGGGTGAGCCAGCTCTGAGGGAGTGAATGTGGGAGAGCCAGCCCTGCCTTCTGTCTGCAATGTGGTGGTGTTGGCTAGGGAGAGATGCTCCCCCTCCTTTTTGGCCTCACCACCACTGGCTGACAGGAGATCTGACCCAGATGGGGTCTGACAAGAGCAGGAGAGCTGTTCCTGCCCCTCACATACTACATACTCAGGAGAACAGGTCCTGCACCTTTGCATAGTAGAACTGGCCCTGCAAGTGGGGGTTGCAGGTCCAGAACCAGGGCTTTGAGTTGGCTCACCCCAACATCTACCTCATGGATGAAATGCTGAAGTGAAAGAAGAGGCCAGTTCCACAACCAAGGACTGCAGGATCTCCATGACACAGGACAGTAATGGCATATCTGAGAGGAGTTCCAGTGAGGTCCCAGTACTGACAAAGTAGCAGAAATCAGAGGCCTCATACCAGACCAAGGAGTAATTTTAATGAACATTTGCAAGCAAAATGTGTGACAAAAGGGAATAGTGTGGGACACACTGAGACACACTGTGGCTTCCACAATGAGATTTTATTTTTTATGCTGGGACAGACTGCAAGGGTGGAGGGTGGGTCTGAGGGGAGGTGGGAGATGAGAGGGAACAAGATGCATGATGTGAAATTCACATAAAATTTTTTCAATAAATAAATAACTTAAAAAAAAAAGACTGATGGGGTCTTAGGTTGGTGTTCTGGCCTCTGAGGGCACCCACACTCATTGTGCACACACCCTCCACATGCATACACAGAAGTGAAACAAATCTTTAAAAAGACAAAAGGCTTGTGAAGTACACATGAATCTGAACACTTTTGGGGTCTTATGCTTACTATGCTAATTGATATATCAGACAATAAGATTTGGATGCAAGTTACAGGACAAAATATATATTATGACAATTTAATATATGGTTGAAACACTGAGGACATTGGTATTTTCTTTGATGTATAATCAAACCTAAATTTGTTACTGGATTATCTGGCATGTAGCATTGTGCTTTCTGTTCTTCAACCTCAGCCGGGTTTGTCCATCCAATCTTCCAGGGACCTTTTCATACAGTACACGTCTCTTTCTGTTCTTCATAAAAACCTCAGCCGGGTTTGTCCATCTGACCTTCCAGGGACCTTTTCATACAGCACACGTCTCTTTTTGGGTTGTGGTACTTGCGAGCACATTGAGCCTATCAAAAGGAGGAAAAGGAAAACCATTTTATTGGGTTAAGTAACTATGAAAATGGTTTATGTTTTTAAAACATGAATGCACCTGTACCCGATGGCTCTGTTTAAAATCAGTGTGCAATGCATTGTGTGGACCATTCATTATCCCAGATTCCATTGTCCTCTTCTGTGAAGTCATATGATCTTTAAAGTCTCTCCTGGCTCTAATATTTTAAAAATAAGATCATTGGAAATATCTTAGGCAGGCTTCCTAATTCTTAAAAGTTTCTAACACATCTTCACAGACTAGAGTAAATTCAAGGCTCCCTCTGATTGGCTTTGAACTCACACAAAGTGATTTCTGTTCCTTGGTCTGTATCCACAGACTATTCATATTCTGTTCAATGTGTTTTCATTTTATTAGCTGTGCAGCTTTCACTACACCATCTTTATTGAAAATATTTTTTATTAATTTCTGCATGTGAAGTATGTGTGTTTGTGTGCATGCATGTGTATGTTTGTGATCATGCATGTATGTGTGTGTTTGTGTGCATGTATGTGTGTGTGTGTGCGTGTGTGGAGGTCAGAGGAGGACTTACTGGTGTCTTCATTCATATCACCATTTAGGTCCAGGGACAGAACTCAGCCCAGAAGCTTCGGTGGCAGTTCTTTATGAGCAGAGCCACCTCTCCAGCACCTCAGCATTTTCAGTATGCCGTTTTTAAATGACTGCTGCTTCTAGAGTCTGTTCTTGCCCCTGTGAAAGTCATCCCCAGGCCTAATGTATGACAGGTGGTGACCTGGATTGACTCGCTTTTTATATGAACTTAGTTTATATGACATTAACTTCAAGATCTGAAGCCTTATGGAGGCTGATTGACTAGATAAGTTTTTGAAAAGAAGGTAAAAAAATTAAAAGTTTTGTAATTATTCCTAGGAATATTTACCAGAACTTCATGAGCTAGGTGCATTATAAATAAGTTTAAAAAGCAATGTAGTAGGTAATTATATCAAAAAGATCACAAGTATGGACATTCAGGACAAATGGAAAATTATCTTAGGGCCTTTGGATAAACTTCCCAAGACTCTACCAATATTGGCTTGAAAAATGATGTATCTTAAACATTATATTTGAACACTGTGGTGTGCCATGGAAAAGTATATTAAATAAGCCAATATTTGCCACAGAGATAGTGAAGATTCTACCATCAAAGACTTATGCTAACTGTAAGAATAAAATGATTTTATGGAATTAAGAACTACAAAAAAACCCTCTAATCAGACAAAGTTTTATGTGTATGATCTAAAATATATTATTCAGGAGTTTGAAGAGATGGCTCAGCATGTTAAGAGTGTTTGCTGTGCAATTTCTGGACCCGAGTTCTAGCATCCATGTAAATGCTGGTGGGCACAGCAGTTCCAACACTCAGAAGGCACAATCAGGTTATTGGAACAAGCTGGCTAGACTAGCTGTGTCTTCAGTGAGCTCCATGTGCAGTTAAGAGGCCACCTTACTGGACAGGTACAGATAGTCAAGGGAGATACCAGACAGCAGCTTCCACACACATGTGTACACACGTGCACATGCATCATTATATGTGTACCCACACATGAACATTCATACATATATGCCCCCCACACATGCAAAATAAAATTAGTTATTCAAAACCAAATGAATTAAAATGTACATAAATATCCCAGTATTCCATCTATATGCCCAAAAGTTTAAATGTCAGAATTAGAAACTTTCTGGAATTTTCTCATGGAGAAAATAGGAGAATTATATAGCAAATTGGCCCCTATATGTTCAAGAGTTCACAGGATAATTTGTTCTAGACTAGGAGGATGGAGTTTGATCTGGTTCATTTATTAAACAGCTGTAACAAAACACAAACACCACCATCAGTTAATTGCATGACTCTTGTTACGAAAATCAAAACTAAACATAAGGAACCAAATTAACAGTGTCCCTATGCATATATAAACAGGATTTTATTCAGTTTTAAAGAAAAATGAAACTGTAACATTTGCAGAACGATGGATAGAACTGAAGGTATTTTAAGTGAAAGCCAGGTGACGAAAGACAGCCGTGCATATTTTTCTTTCATGGTGCTTAGACTGACATCTGTGTATGTGTGTACAGGGGTTACTATAGGCCTTCAGACTAGGAAAGGGACCATGAGGGCACGGCAGGCCTTCATTGGGGTGGGACAGACAAAAGTGTACTAGAATACATGTGACACTGAAAGCACAGGAAGGCTACTAGACAGGGGACAGCAGAAGGGAACCACCAGGAGGTGAGGGGCTGGGCAGGGAAGCAGGAGAGGATGATCAACAGTGAGGTTTAGGAGGCCCTTTTAAATAAAATATAGAATGTAAGGCTTTTTCTGGGTCTTTCTCTGATCGTATGAAGGAGCCTGTGAAAAGAAGGTTTTTTTTTGTTTGTTTGTTTGTTTTGTTATGTTTTTCGAGACAGGGTTTCTCTGTGTAGCAGCCATAGCTGTCCTGGGCTCATTCTGTGGTCCAGGCTGACCTCAAACTCAGGAATCAGCCTGCCTCTGCCTCCCAAGTGCTGGGATTAAAGGTGTGTGCCACCATGCCTAGCAAGTTTTTATTTTTTAAATTTCATGTACTTTGTTGTTTTGCCTGTATATATGTTTGTATGAGGGTTTTGCATCCTCTGGAATTGTAGTTACAGAGAGTTGTGAGCTGTCATGCTAGGAATTAAACCCATGTCCTCTGGAAGAGGAGTCAGTGCTCTTAACCACTGAGCCATCTCTCCAGCCCCCAAAAAGAGTTTTGAAGCTTAAATTTCTCTTCCTTCTCACTCCCAACTACCTCTCATGGCAAAGCTACAATCATATGCCTTATGAGATCTTAACATTTTGTTTTACATGTTCAGGTCAATGCCATAAGAAATTAAACAGAAATAAAGGCATAATGACTAGAAATGAGAAAATAAAATTGTCCTTTTAAAAAGGCAATATAAAATGTTCAGACAAGTCAAAAACATCCATCAAAGTGAAGTTGTAGGTGTTCCTACCTAATTAAGTTAAACAACTCATAGGAAAGGTTTGCCTGTGATCTAGCATTGCTTGCACATCTCAAGTGTGTGTGCAGTGCATATGTGTGTGCGTGTGTGTGTTACACATGTGTGCATGTGCATGTGAAGGCTAAAGGACAAACTCAGGAGTTGTTCCTCCTTAGGTACCATCCATCCTGATTTTTTTGAGACAGAAACTCTTAGTGGCCTAGAGCTTGTCAAATATGCTGGGCTGGCTGGCAGTGAGCCCTATGGATCCACCTGTCTCTGCCTCCCAAGTGCTGGGATTACAAACCATAGCCACAATGGCAGGCTTTTATACGTGGGTGCTGGCTATCAACTTAGGTCCTCATGCTTTCATGGTAAGCACCTTAGTGACTCTGCTGTCACCAGCCCCTAATGTCTTTTTTTTGTTTTTTGTTTTTTTTGAGGCAGGGTTTCTCTATGTAATAGGCCTGACTGTCTTGGACTCACTTTGTAGACCAGGCTGGCCTCGAATTCACAAAGATCTACCTGCCTCTGCCTCCTGAGTGCTATTTTAAACTTAAGTTGATTGTATGGTATATTTGATACTACAAGAATTTGAAATATTTTGTTAGACCACTAAGTTTGATTTTCCCCTAAACCCAAAGTTAATAGAGAATACTAAGTGTGCCAATTAGAACAAAACATTCATTAGAATTTTAACATACAGCTATAATTAAAAAAAAAATTAGTTCCATGTATGTGCATGTGTCTGCATGTGGGTATGTGCACGTGAATGCAGGTGCCCAAGGAGGCCAGAGGTATCGGATCCCCAAGAGCTGGAGTTACAGGTAGTGTGAACTGCCCAAAGTGGGTGCTGGGAACCAGATGGGTCCTTTGCAAGAGCTATTAACCACTGGGCCATCTCTCCAGGCCCTAGCTTTAGTTCCTGAAATTATAACTGGAAGTAGTTGTTTCGACTACTAGTGTTACCTGTTGGTGTTTCATAATCTCCCCAATTAGATGAAGATACAGGGAGCCTTCTCGGTTCTGAGTAGTTTCCAGTTCTTTGGTAGAAATTAAGGCCATTGAATCCTCTGTGATTTATCACAGAATCAGAAGCACAGAATGAACCCCAACTGGGAACAGATGGCAGTTCTTTCCAGAAAGTCTCCTTGGTCCCAGCACTTGAATTTCTGTATGTGATGTTTTCCAGCTCATCTGACAGATGCTCTGGGTGATCCCTGGAGAAGTCATCTTTCTGAGAGTAACATTTGTTGTAGGTAGCCTGTTCTGCTCCACAGCTTGAATTGAATGAATATATCTGTTTTCTAGAACTGTTTTTCTTAAAGTCCCAATGAAGGTGGGATTGAGAGCCTTCTGGTAAAAAGACAGGGGTGGACACTTGCATATTTCTGGATCCTTTTGCTTTTGGATAATTTATAAAATTATGAGTAACTCTCCTCTGGGTATCAGTTGTTGACATTTTGGGTTCACACCTTATTTGTGTTAGACCCAAAGAAAAGACATCCGACTCTGAATCACTCTGACTTGGAAAGGAGTGCCACATCGCTTTCTTTGACTCCATATTAATTAGAAAAGGGTTGTTCTGCACTGTGTCAGGGCTACAAGTGGAGTCTTCCCAGTACCCGGTCTGACTGTGCGGTGCTGCAGATGGCAACATGCACGGCGTTTCTCTTAGAGGAGATGTGCTTGTGCCCTCCAGCACTGTCTCTTCGGAGTCTTCATCATGTCCGTGAATGATAGGAGCTGAACTTTGAGAAATAAAGAAGGGACCGGTTTGGTTTATATCTTCCTGAAGTGATGAAATTCGAGGGGACTTTGTCATGGAGGAAGAATTAATCTTGAACAAGGAAGTGATGCTACAAAAATGCTGAAAAATTAAAAATAATAATGTAATGCAGCCTAGAAAATAAAAATGATACATATCTAAATTCATAGGGACTATGGTGAGCCATGCACTATTGTAAGAAATAATTAAATGCCATTAAAAGAGAACATTGTAATTTGCATCTATTTTTAACAGCTTGTAATGGAATTTTACATTGTTTTTAGAGAAGTTTCAGGTTCTCAACAAATACAATGAATTTTATTTTAGTTATACAAATTATACATGAATACCTTCCTTGCTAAGAATTTTAAAATATCACCATTAATGCTAAAGCTCTCTTCCCTGTTATGGTAAAAGTTCTTGGAAGGGGGAATGTAAACATGTGTTAATTGAATATTTATGAACACAATGATGTTTCAAAATGCCTTAAAATGTTATAAACTGTTTTGAATTATCTATGAAAGCTTTAAAATGTATAATGTAGTTGGCAGCTAACAGCAATTCCATATAGAAGTTAGTTCAAGTACATTATTTCTTTCCTAAACCAAGACACCCAAAACAAAGCCAGAGACCGTTCTTTAGAAATGCCTGTGGTACAAGCAGAGATGGAAAGCTGAGACGGAAAGAGGGAATCACTTACTCTGTGGATCTCACTCACCTCCAGGACTTTGATTGGAACCTGGGGCAGGAGCTCCTGAAGCTCAGTGGGAGTTGCTATCAGCAGCCAGTGCAGGGATGGTGCTTTATGGAGCATGAGCTGAGCCACCAGCGGGTTTACACAGGGAAAGTCAAGGAGGGTCATTTCTTCCTAGAAAACAGCATGTGTGACCCATCTTAGTCGGCAGATTAAAACTTTTCTCATTGGATTTATAACTCAATTTGGGGAGTGTGGAAAAAAGCTATCAGGAAGGGATTCCGGTATTCGTATTTGTTTCACAAATGTCTAACTTATACATTTAGAAAAAGTAACCTTAGATGGTGAAACTTCAACCCAGGATTTATCCAACCATTCATAAGGATCTCTCTTCGACATCATTAAATTGTGATCTGCGATTTGTCGAATTATTAAAGCAGTCTCTTGTACTCCTGGGGCAATTACAAGCTATAAAAAAAAACTTTCACATGTTAGATTGCAGAAGAATATTAGGAAGTAAGATATAGCGTTCCAAAATAGTTTGAGATAAAGGAAAAGATCTGAGTAATAGATTTTTACTAATCATCTTATATATAATTTATTACAGTGTGTATGTGAACCCCAGGAGCTTTTATTTGTGAGAATAACCAAATCAATTTCTTTCTTTTCCAAAAGAAGGTGCCTTTTCTGTTTTTGTTTGAAACAGAGTTTCTCTGTGTAGGCTTGCTGTCTTGGAATTCACTTTGTAGACCAGACTGGCCTTGAACTTGTAGAGATTCGTCTGCTTCTGCCTCCCAAATTCTGGGATTAAATGTGTATACTACTTCCTGGTGGCAAGAGAAGGTTTCTTTATGTAGCCCTGGCTGTCCTGAAACTTGCTATGTAGACCATGAGAGACTCAAACCTACAGAGATCTGCCTGCCTCTGACTCCTGAATGCTGGGGTTAAAGATGTGTGCCACCATACCTGGCCCCTTCTTTCTTTCAATATTGTATCCTATTTCCTAATTTTTGGAATCCGTTTTTCTTTACTTTCATTTGGTATTTGCTTATAAAGTCTTTTAAAAATTTACTGTTATATTCCACTTATAGAAAAAAGGTCAATTTGAAAGTTACTGGTAATATTTAATATTTTGCTTTTGGTAGTAGTTTATCAACTGAAAATAAGAATAAAAACACAGTATAATAGTTTTTAAAAATAATCTTAAACATGAAAGATACTTATAAATTAATTTGGTATTGTGTTAAAAAACAAAACATAAGCCCTGGTTACAGGTGCATTCCTAGTACTGTAAATCTGGACAAGGGCTCATGGTTAGAGAAATCATAGGCTCCAAGGGTGAACCAACTAGTATTATTTTGCTAAATGCTTGAAGTATCAAACTGTCCTCTAAAATTATGTCTCTATGCCCATAGGTTAGTGCAGCTCAGACCTTATCAGAAAAGCTTCTTTATGCAGTGGAGTGGGTAATGCGGAAACTCAAAACTGGTCAGGGTGCGAGAATAAATGTCTGTGGAGTAAGTGCTCGACCACAAATGGGACATGTGTATCACACCCCGAAGGTGCAGGATTCATAGGGCAACACATCTGTGGACATGGCAGGCTGCTGCATTCATAAGCGCACAGCAGCTGCTGTGGCCTGCACAAGATCAAGGCTGTCAATACTCCAGCACGGGATGTTGGGGGGGGCAGAGAGAGGCCCACAAGGCCTCACTCCTAGCTGAGGAGCTTTTGATAACTGATGCTTCTCAGGAAGGGAGAGTCAGTTTTCTTTAAGAATGTAGTCCCAGGTCTGGAGAGATGGCTCAGCAGTTAAGAGCACTGACTTTTTCCAGAGGACCTGGGTTCAATTCCCAGCACCCACATGGTAGCTTACAACCATCTGTAACTCTAGCTCCAGAGGATCTGACACCCTCACATAGACATATACATGCTGGAAAAACACCATTGCACATGAAATTAAAAAAAAAAGAAAATGTATTGTTCTTTAAAAAAAAAATGTAGTCTCCACTAGGTCAGCCATGTTCCCAGTGGAACATGAATATGTGAACAGCACAAATTAGACTTGATGAGCTATTTAAAAAAAAAAAAAGGACATGAAGTTGGGAGGGGTGAGGAACTAGATCTAAGGACTTAGTGAGAAGAATGGGAGATGAATATGATCAAAATGCATTCTACGTATATATAAAATTCTCAAAAATTAATGAATAAAAATAAATTTTAAAATGTTTTTGTTTTGAGTAATCATTCTAGTTGGTAATTGTTCATTTAACCTTAACAACAACAACAAACTACTTTTAGGATGGACCTAAGAAGCACCTGGAGAAAGTTTTTATCTGGTCAGACAGAGACTTTTGTCTGGAATGGGTTGCCTGTGCAGTGCTCCTGTTTTATCCTCAAATGTTTTCTTTGGGGCAGACCTTCTCTGGACTGTGTCCCTGTATCTGAACACAGTGCTATTTTACTGATATCAAATTTTACATGTAATTATTTACTACATTCTGGGAAAAGGCTAACCAAACAGAGAATCCTCATTTGAATAAACAAGACACATTTACATTTGCCATTCATTTATTTAAAGATACATTTTCGCCGGGCAGTGGTGGCACACGCCTTTAATCCCAGCACTTGGGAGGCAGAGGCAGGCGGATCTTTGTGAGTTCGAGGCCAGCCTGGTCTACAAAGCGAGTCCAGGACAGCCAGAGATATTCAGAGAAACCCTGTCTCAAAAAACCAAAATAAATAAATAAATAAAGAAAGAAAGAAATAAAGATACATTTTCTAAGAATTTTTTACAAATATAGCGGATAGGCAACTTGGTTCTCATACAGATCCCTTAGCAAGTAGTGATGGGGGCAGTCTCAGTCGTGGACTTTGTTACCTGTTAATGGGACACTTTACCCAAGCTGAGCTGCCATGTTGGGCCCCAGAGCAAAAGGAAACTCTTAGCCCTCATGTGAATGATGAACTGAGGGGGGGGGGCTGATATGTAGGTGCTACCCACACCAGAGGAGAAGGATAGGTGGGAGAGGGGGTTGAGAGTAGAAGGGTGGGACTGGGAGGGGAGGAGGGAGGGGGCTGGGATTGAGATGTAACTTGAATAAATAAATATTTTAAAAAAAATTTTACTTTTTTGGGTAGTATGTATTATGAGATTGAAATTTTCAAAAAAATAATTTCTTGATATTCTTAACAGGTTATAATTTTACTTAACTCTATTTAGTAGTTTGTTAAATATATTTTTTCTATTTGAAGTGCTGTGCTAGATGCTACAGGTTTACAAAGGGTTCTTACCTTTCTTCTTACCTTTCAGAGTGGCACACACCTTTAATCCCAGCACTTGAGAGGAGGGTGGATCTCTGAGTTTAAGACCAACCAGGACTACACTACAGTGACATGCTTTCTCAAAAACATAAACAGAATAGAAAACAGCAACAAAAAACACCTCACACCACAACAATGGTGTAAGGTGTAAAGGGCATGGCCAGGAGATTTATTAAGGGTGTGACTGGGGGTAGGTCTCCTCATCAGGGAGGCCATGTTTGAAACCTACTTCCAAGAGATGGACAACGGCCTTCCTGGGGGAGGGGAGCCAGATGGCATCTCTTCATTGACTACTTAGGACTGTGTGGGGTTATGGAGGAAACGATACGTTGACTACTTATGACTGTGTGGGGTTATGGAGGAAACGATACCTAGGGACTGAACTTTGAATCCACCTGAATTTGACTCTACTCAGAATGAAACAGGAAGACATGGAAGGTGTGTTAGTGGAGGACTTGATAGGCAGTACTTGTCAATAGCCTTCTACTTGGCATTGTGCTGGGTGCCCAGGCTAGACATGAACAGACAAGCTCTCTCACATTCAGAAGCATACTCTCTAGGGACTGGATTTTCGCAGCTGCATCTTAGCAACAGAATTGGTGTCAGCATATGATGGAGGAGGGAAAAGAAGGTGACCAGTTAGGAAGGCATTTTAAAAATCTGCATGAGAAGTGATTGACGCCTGAACTTAGAGAAGCAGAGGGGGGAATGGTCAGAGACGTATTCCAGAGACACTGCAGCTGTACAAACAGGACCGTGAAGTTGGATAGTGACACTGCAAATCGAGCTTGGGGAGGATAAGGAGTTGCACACGGATACACAGAGTCTGAGGCATTTGCAGGATATTTGTGTAGAGATTTCCAACTGGTTGCTAGGACATAGTTGCAGACCTTAAACATCAGGAGGATTTTAAGAACTGTACTCAGAAACTCAGCAAGGCTGGGGAATGACTGAGTTCTTTTTTTTTGAGATAAGGTTCTCTGTGTTGTCCTGGCTGTCCTGGAACTCACTTTGTAGACCAGGCTGGCATTGAACTCACAGAGATCTGCCTACCTCTGCCTCCTGAGTGCTGGGATTAAAGGCCTACACCACCATGCCTGGCCATTACAGACAGCTGTGAACTGTTATGTGGGTGCTGGGATTGGAACCCTGGTCCTTTGGAAGAGCACCCAGTGCTCTTAACCACTGAGCCATCTCTACAGTCCTTAAATGAGTTCTTAAGTGAAAGAACTTGAAATGATAACAGAAAAACAATGAACCCTGAACTCAAACAAATGCCTAAATTTTAGAGTGGGACATTAAAAAAGGCCAAACAAATTCTTAGTAATAAGCTGGTAATTTTATTACTGGTGCCATGTTACCCTACCAAAATGTCTTGAGATTTCTACTCTGTAGCAGATAAAAATTCGGTATATCTTTTATAAATAACTTGTTTTAGTCAAGGGACATTTCTTTTTCTTCATATCCTGACATGGTTTCTAAAGTTCTAACTATGGCTTGATTTAAAAAAAAAAAAAGATTTATTTACTTATTTTAATGACTGTGAGTGCTCTATCTGCATGTATGTCTGCAGGCCAGGAGAGGGCATCAGATCACATATAGATGGTTGTGAGCCACCATGTGGTTGCTGGGGATTGAACTGAGGACCTCTGGAAGAGGAACCAGTCCTCTTAACTGCTGAGCCATCTCTCCAGCCTCTATGGCTTGATTTTAATGAATGAAAAGCATTAATTACCATTTGTTTTTTGAGACAGTCTTACTATATTGCTCCCTAGCTGACTCTGAACTCATGATCTTTCTGCCTCATCCTCCTGAACACTGAAATTACAGACATGTGCACCATACCAGGCTTAATGCTTTTGTCATTTGTTAATTATTTGGTGTATATTTGTGTGTCTCTGTGTGTGTAAACAAACATACACAAAAGCTTTTAAGACAGAAGTGTAAAGGTAAATACATTTAATAGTTTGCCCCTAGTCTTTATTGGTTCCTAAGGAACTGTGTCTGCTTAATATTTCTTCTCACTGGGCACTTGAGTTCAAGTCTAATTTTAGTTTATGAACAACATTATGCATACATAGGAAAATAATACCTTTACATCCAGTTCTTCAGGCTTAAGACTAGAGGAAACCAGAGCTGCGTAAATCTGTGCGAGGTGATGAAGTGTCTTTTCTGTAAGATGGTACCTAAGAAGAATTATATATGTTTACTCTGTAGACTTTTTGTTTTGTTTTGCTTTGTTTTTTCGAGACAGGGTTTCTCTGGCTAGTCCTAGACTCTCTTCATATATCAGGCTGGCCTCAAATTCAGAGATCTGCCTGCCTCTGCCTCCTGAGTGCTGGGATTACAGGCGTGTGCCACCATGCCTGCTGACTCATTAGGCATTTGGCTGCAGGCATGTTCCACCTCTCCTTGCACTTATGCTACCCTGTCTGGAGAAGGCACTTCTACCTCCTGTCTTTAACTGCGCTATTGACTCTAGGGATGCAGAGGATGTGTGTGGAGGGAGACGATGGGTGAGAAGAGAAATCTGACCCACTCCATTCTTATTTCTCGGAACGACTGTATGAACTAAAGTTAGACACATAGAATACTCCATCTCTGGGTCAAAGTAACAGGTTCAGATATAAACATATGACCACAGCAGGATCCTACAATCTTTCATGAGCACTCTTCCCCTTGCTATAGTTACAGACCAGGTCACAGGTCAATGTTGATGTATGAGTGGATATTTCTATCTTTACCTACTCACTTTATATATTCTGTGAGCAGTGAGGAGATTACCAGCTTATTACTAAGAACTCTAAGACAAGTATTCCTTTGGCTAGGCATTTCTTGGTTTTGTCCTGTGTGTTAGCTTCTTCCTCCTATTGTGTAACACTATTCCTAGGGAGATGTGAACGTCTACTTGCCCCAGATAGGGAATCAGTGACAGACCAAAGTAAGGAAACCACCAAAGTCCGACTTGGTGAATCATGTGCTTTATTGGGTTACTTACAGGAGCAGAAATGATTCAAAGACAGCTGCATCACCAAAGCCCATACCAGTATGGTTGACAGACAGCTCAGAAAAGTTGGGAACCTGGAACTCACTGCACAATTTGCAGACAGTTCAAATGGTTGGAGTATTTTTTCTTCCAGACAGCTCAGTTGGTCTGAGCCTCTCAGGCAACTCAGCTGGTCTGTGCTGCTTTTGGACAGCATAGCTGATCTGTCTCTTCCCTCTTCCAAGCCTCTTGGGTGGTCTGAGTGTCTTCCAATTGAGCTGCCTGGAAGATGCTCTGCAACCTGTCACACTCCCCATAACCTGTGCAGGTCAGTTGCAGGCTTGCAGCTCTGGTGAGCCATCACCCACACTGGGGTGGGCTTGGTGATGCAGATTCATTGAGTCATTTCTGTTCCTACAGTTAACCCTTCACCCACACTTCTGAAAGTAACCCAATAAACTCTGGTTCACCAAGTTGGGCTGTGTTGGTATCCTTACTTTGTCATTG
>CAJQZJ010032188.1:1164422-1224494 GCA_907164525.1 Lophiomys imhausi | reverse complement strand
TCTGGTTCACCAAGTTGGGCTGTGTTGGTATCCTTACTTTGTCATTGGTTCCCTATCTAGAGTTGAGTACACATGTTTGCATCTCCCCATGAACAGTGTCACACAACACCCAGACAAACTTTTCCCAGTAGTAAGAGGTTGATAAAGTTATTTACTATGCATAAGCTGTTTGTGCAAACAATATGAATTCTGTTGAACGCTTTCCTATCTTTTGATCTTCAGAAACCCCACTTGTGCTAAACCCTTGACCCTGATCATGTGTCTCTAGTAAGCTTCATGGCTGGATAAAGTTTGTAAGTGTTGTCGCAACTTGTTGTTGAGAAAATTAGGCACTCTGTGTGCTAACCAGAAAAAGACTCTTGGAAGCTTCCTCGGACTTTGTCCAATGAGCTTCCTCTTGTTAATTTTATATTATAGGCTGTTAACCTTGGACTGTAATAAATAATAGCCACAAATAAAACTTTATGATGCCTCTTTCTGGCAAACATCAAACAAAGTTCCTGGTGTTCTTCCTTGTGCAGGAACTATCAGCTGGAACAACTAAGATAATTCAAACTATTTCCTCTGCATTTTCAATTTCTCTCATTTGGTCAGTTTATTGAGATATTACTTAAAGGTTACAATTATCTAATAATATAGAACAATTAAACTTAGATTTCTGAATATTCCATTTTATGATAATATAAATAAACAATAATATTATAAATAAATATAAAAACTAAGAATATTACATGATAGGAAAAAATAAGTTGGGGTCTTCTGCCATTCTCCCCGTATTTCAATTGAACAACAAAACCATATATAAACAGCAATCTAAAAACAACTTTAGAAAACCTCAAAATAATTTATCTATTAAATAATTTATCATTGAAACTGCCAAGCTTTGGATGAGGCTTCAAATGGTTTATAAATAGGCACCAAGCCCAATGTGTCCCACAGGCCTTATTAATCTTCAAAGTGACGGTGTTTTTTTTTTTTGTTTGTTTGTTTTTGTTTTTTTTGGGTTTTCGAGACAGGGTTTCTCTGTGTAACAGCTCTGGCTGTCCTGGACTCGCTTTGTAGACCAGGCTGGCCTCGAACTCACAGAGATCCGCCTGCCTCTGCCTCCCAAGTGCTGGGATTAAAGGCGTGCGCCACCACCGCCCGGCTCCAATGTGACGGTGTTAAAGCATGAAACACAGCTTTTATTCTGTAGCTCAGGTGGAAAGGGATAGCTAAATTAAATGACATGCTGGGACTGTTTGTTAATAGAAAATGAGCTAAGAGCCAAGGCGTTTAACTCTTAGATGACAGTCTGTATCTGTCTTCACAAGACAGCAATTATACAGAAAGAGTTTGCTAAACTAGTAAAGAAGAATAGCATCAAGAACCGCCACCTGCTCCCCACCCACCCACCCCACAAAAACAGCGCCAGGTAGTGGTGCATACCTTTAATCCCAGTACTCAAGAGGCAGAGGCAGGTGGTTCTCTATGAGTTTGAGGCTAGCCTGGTCTACAGATTGAGTTCCAGGACAGCTAAGACTACACAGAGAAACTCTGTCTTGAAAAATCAAAAATCAAACCAAACCAAACAACAACAAAAACCCAAAAAATGTCAAGAAAATGATAAAAAAAAATCACAGGCAATGTCTAATATATATTGATACCTTCTACAAGCAATATCAAATATAAATATATTGGTACCTTCTACAGGCAATGTCAAATATATAAATATATTGGTACAACCAATTTAAAGATTATATAAAACCTACTGTGAGTTAGGTGGGATGTGATGTGGTACTAGAGGGATAAAAGTGAGTCATACTGGTAATTTTGGTAATTTGGCAGGAAAAATGACTCATTAAACAAACAACTTCTGAGCATCTACCATATGAAAGCTGTGCTCTTATGCTTTAGAACAAGTAGTCCAAAGAACAGAACAGAAAAGAAGAAACAGTGAAGCAGTTCATAGGACATAGAGGTACACACGAGGAAGTGCTGAGGAAAGATGGAGCATCAAACAGCGAGTACCTGGTGACCGGTCCTAGAAAACTGAGTGGTTTCACCAGAGGAAATGGCTGAAATGGAGAAGAAATTGGTGAGAGTAGAAAGCACCTGGCTAGATTGGAAGGCAGCCTGAACATACATGTGGGTCATATCCCCAGAACCTCACCCATATGTGCTATAGTTCCTATTGTATTCAGTAGGTAGCTAGGAACTCAGCAAAGGCTCTGTGTGTGTGTGCGCGTGCGCGCGCGCGTGCATGTGTGCATCTGTGTGTGTGCTCGCACACGTGCCCGCACATGTATGTAGAACCAGAATGACCTTTCTTTGTCTCCTCCTTGTTCTTCATTTTTTGGAGACAGGATCTTACTATGTAGCCCTGGTTGGTCTGGAACTTGCTAAATAGATCAGGCTGGCTTTGAACTTACAGAGATGTGCCTGCATCTGCCTGGGATTAAAGGTGTTCACTACTGAGCCCTGCTTAGAGGCAGAAGTCAACATTTCAAGTGTCATTTCTCAGGTGCTGTCTACATGGCTTTTTTAGACCCGCTCTGTAGTTGGCCTAGGAACTTGTCAACTAGGCTAGGCTGGCTGGCCAGCCAGCACCAGGGATCCACCTATTTTTGCCTCCCCCAAACTCGGATTAAAATGCACACCACCATGCCTAACTTTTTTTTTTCTTCAGCATAGGTTCTGGGGTTTGAACTCACACCTTTGTATTCAAACTCAGTTCCATGTGCCAAGCACTTTACTGACTGAGTCATCTTCCCAGCCCCTCAGTAAAGGCTTTTCCTCAGAGTGGAATAATCAGAGCTTGGTTTTAGGGACATCAACTGAATATGACACACCACTTAAAGGAACAGAGAGTTATCTGGAGTTAGAAAAACAGCTGGTAGTGTAACAATCCACATGAAATACTGAGGATAAAAGTTAAGGTATTGTTAATATAAATGTTGGATAGATGGAGAGAAGGCAATGCCAAAAAGTGCTAAAGCACAGGTAAGAAGAAGTTTTGGAGGGACAGAGAATATCTGAACATGTTAACCTTGAGAGTTTGTGGAATATGAGGGTGGAACTATTTAATAAAGTATTAGAGATTTAGTGGGGCATGGTGGTGCACATCTTTAGTGTTAACACTCGGGAGGCAGAGACAGGCAGATCTCTGAGTTGAGGTCAGCCTGGTCTACAGAATGAGTTCAAGAACAGCCAGAGCTGTTACACAGAGAAACCGTGTCTCAAAAAAACAAAAACAAAACCATAAGTAAGTAAGTAAGTAAGTAAATGAATGAATGAATAAATAAGTAAACAAATAGAGATATATGCCAGGAATTCCCAAGAAAGACTGCAGCTGCAGAAAAGAAATGTAGTAATTATATGGCAACAGATACTGATGAAAGCTGTACTGGATAATAAGATGTATAATGAATAGAACAGACGAGAATGAGAACTCATAACAAATATATTTAGAGACTGACGACAGAGGAAAAATACTTAGGAAGATGGACAATCAAAGGCATCAGAGGGTCATGGAATTGGAGAGTTTGGAATGACAGACCACAGGCAACAGCTTTAAATGCTTTGGAGCAATGAAAGATAAAAGCGTTCTTCACATTCATGAGACAGTGACCTCCACAAGCAAAGACTGGTACAGATGCAGGGAGAAGGGCCAGCTGGCAGAGGATAAAGAGAAATGTTTATTATGCTCATCCGGAAAAGAAAGGAGAAATACAATGACGACTCAAGCCATTGTCTGGGCATGACATTTTCCAATGTTTTGGTTAAGCTCATCAAGGACATAAGCACAGGAAGAAGTTATGCATTTGGTGTACTAACATGATTTTAGACATAGTTTAAAAATTATTTATCTTTTAGCAAAGAAGCCCAGGATTACAAAGCAACAAGACACTTAAAATAATAACTGTTGATGAGATAGTGGTGGGAGGGGATGATCTGAACAGAATGTTGGGGACATGTGCTGTCTGTCTTCAGAGTCATGCCCACATCCCCAGAATCCTTCACCTAAAGTTCACTAGTGGTACTTGACATGAACATTCATGTGCAAAGAGGACTGAATAAAAAGGATATGAACATGACTTTGGATGAAGAAATGTTTACCTACTCTGAATTTAATGTTTCCTTGGAATATAGTATTATCCAACAACAGCTATACTGGAATGACAATGCCATTAATCTCATAATGATATTGTCTGATGCCTTCTCATAATGTAATTCTTCTAAGTCCTATAAAAATAAAGAAAATGAAAAGATACATTAGGTTGACTACTGTTTAAAAACATCAATGGTCCATGGCATATAAATGATAACTTAAGGGGCATGGGTATAGTTTCCTATTTCATGCTAAGATTAAAATCACCTGGAAACAGGAGGAAAGCTATAGTAGATGTAAAACAAGTAACTGGTGTCATCGCCAACAGGGTGCCTCAAGAGTCTTCCACAGCTCAAGCTATGAATAAAATGGCTGAATCAATGCTCCTGTGCTGGTGAAATTCTTTGTGAACTGAGATCTGGCTACTCCATGGCAACAGAATGTACATTTTAAAACCCATGGAATAATGTGTTGATGGTGCAGCTGGAGAAAGCACTTGTCACACAGGCAAGATGGCCTGAGCTCAAGCCCTGGAGCCCTGCACTTCACGCTTAAAGGGTGGGCTGAGTAGACTTCCTGAGTCACTCAACATCTGGATCCTCTTTTCCTTTAATACAGTGTGCAATTCAAGACATGTCCTTCTGATAGTAAGTTCTATAACTGCGGATTAAGACAGTTTTTCCAAATCAACAAATAATTAAGAACTTTAAACAGTCAAGACTCACTGTCTCTTTAAAGATCCAGGACTTGAACTTGTCCATTATATCATTCCTATATTGGAATTTTTTCTCATAAAATCAGACTGTTCCTCACCACATTTATCAATAATTATATTCTGTATCATCAAATCTGATTTCTGATCTCCAGTTTTTTTTTGTAACTGTTACTTCAATTAATGAAACATATAAGAAGATTCTTCCAAGAACATATACATCTTAAGTTCTAAATTATGTATGTCAATGAATTTGTGAGGCTCACAGCAGTAAAGGTAACCTTCCAGCAGCTATGGTTTGAGTACTCAGCTGGAGGGCAGTATTACAAGTGAGGAGGCAGGTCCAAATTCTGTGTATTTTTGGAGATTCTCTCTCTCTCTCTCTTAAAAAAAAAAACAAATTGAATTTGCCTTAGAGGAAATTTCACATTTCTAACCAGCAATTAATATACTTTCTTGGGGCTGGAAAGATGGCTCAGCAGTTAAGAGCACTTACTACTCTCACAGAGAGTCCAGATCCGTTCAGCTCCCAGCACCCAGATTACCCTGCTTACAACTGTCAGTACTTCCAGTTCCAGGGGATCCAGTGCCCTCGGCTCCTTGAACACATGTACCCATGTGGTACACATAAACTCACACAGTCACATACATATACACTAAAATAAAAAAGAAATAAAGGACTACCTAGCCTGATTAAATACATTATACTTTCCTGCGGGAAAGAGGGTGGCTGATTCTTGCTTTTCTTTATCTCGCTTTATTTGCCCAGTGACGATCCTACTCAGGGCTTTGTGCATGTTAGCTGATTACTCTGCTATCCCTAGCCTTTGGTTTTTGTATTTTAAAACCTCCTACACAAAATTTTCTATAAATAATTTTAAAGTAGGCCAATATGCAATGCTAAAGATTCTTACTTACTTTATCTTTTTGTTTATTTGTTTTAAGTTAGGGTCTTGTTATACATATAACTCAGGTTGGTCTAAAACTTGTAATCCTCCTGTCTCAGTCTCCCAAATGCCAGAATTGCAGATATCCACTACCATGCTTGTTTTGTCTTTATCTTCCTTAAGTATATTAAAGTTTATATGGCCCCCAGGGAGACTGGTAGTCATTTTCCAGCATGGTAAATTAGCACTGTTCCCATTTACAAAATTTAGAAGAATCACAGATTATAGTTAAGCTCTATATAGGAAGGAAATGACATAATTGCATGTATTTTAATATGCTTGATTTTCCATTTTTAACATACTTTATTAATAACGATAGTTTCATACCTCTGAACATATCCATCCCTACTCCTTATGCTAGCCGTTCCAGATCCACTGTCCACTGAGTTGTTTTTATTGCACAGTCTTACCTGCACAACAACAGCAGTGTGCTCGTCAACTGTCAGCACCACGTAGTGCTCTGTGCTTCCAAAAAGCTTCAGGGACTCAGAGCAGCATCGCTCCACTAGTGTGATGTCATAGCTACAAAAGACAACATTGCCCCAGTGATAACAGTGCAGTGAAGAGCAACGCTCTTCATAATGCTAAATTATGTGAATTACTGTTTTTTAATATTAAACTATGTGAATTACTATTTTTTCTTTCATAATTCAACTTACTCTTTAAGCTTAAAGAAAACTGTGATTTATATAGTATATAAAAGAAACTAGAAGTCTTTCTTCTCTAATCTATACTTGCTCACTTGGAAAGCCTCTGGTACATTTTCTATTGCTTTCTATCTTCAGTTGTGTTACTGTCTTTCTAAATTTTTATTTTTATTAAGAGATTTATTTTTAATTTTTATGTATATATGTGTGTGTGTGTGTGTGTGTGTGTGTGTGTGTGTGTGCGTGCGCGCGCGTGCTCTCCCATGCTCTGGAGGCCAGAACAGGGCATCAGATTCTGTGGGTTGCTGCGAGCTGAAGTTACAGGTGTTTATGAGCTGCCCAACCTGCGTGCTGGAACCAAGCACTCTGCAGGCACTGTTAATAGCTGAGCTATCTCTCCTGCCCCATGCTAATTTCTTTTCATCTTTTTAAAAAGTATATTCTATCTTAGTAGTTGTGCTGAATAATAGTATGTATTCTACCATTACAAATGTCTTGACCAATTTGTCCTAGTTCTTTAAGCAGTAACATATAAAATCAAAATACAGCATCAAAAGACTATAAGACCCCATTTATCAGAATTTTCTTCTCTTTTTTAAAATCGACTTACTTTTGGAGGTCAAGCTGGAGGTTAAATCCAGGGCCTTACAAATACTAAGCGGCCTCTTACATATATACTAAATACTCTCTACAACTGAGCTACATACAACCCAAGTCTCTGTCCATACTTAACTACTTTTATGAGCTAATAGTTTTTTTATGAATACCCCATAGCCTTTCAACATGAAAGCAAAAGCATAGAATGCTGATTTATGTTTTATCTAAAGTAATAACTCAATTATCCTTCATTGATATATACTTCAATATTCCTGTGTGCTATGGTACAGTTTTTTAAAATTTATTTTTATTCTTTGCATTGGTGTTTAGCCTGCATGTCTCTCTGTGTGAGGGTGTCAGATCCACTGGAACTTGAGTTACAGATAGTTGTGAGCTGCAATGTAAGTGCTAAGAATTGAATCTTAGTCCTCTGAAAGAATGGCCAATGCTCTTAACCTCTAGACCACCTGTCTGGCCCCAGGTACAGTATTTTTTTAAACTTACTTATGCATATGAGTGCTGTATTTGCCTGTATGCCTGCATGACAGAAGAAGGTATCAGATTCCATTATGATGATTATGAGCCACCATGTGGGTGCTGGGAATTGAACTCAGGACCTCTGGAAGAGCAGCCAGTGCTCTTAACCCCTGAGCCATCTCTCCAGCCCAGGTACAGTATTTTTTAATTTAAAACACTCAATATTGGTATAACCTTAAAACTAATGACCCAAAAAACCAACCATTCATTTAGAACTTCCTAGTACTGATTTTTATGCTGTTTTTAAGTAAAAATTCTCAATCTCAATATGCAAATGGCTCAAATATTTGAACATGTAATTCATAGAAAAAAACATATTTATATGTGCTGGTAGGAAGACAAATTCAAGTAAAATGCAAATTTAAAGAAAAATTAAATCTTATTTTGTTCATAAAATTAGTGTTATAAAAATATAGATATTTTTATAAATATATAAAATATAAATATAAAAATATTAAAAACTATTGAATAGTTATAGTATAGGGATTAAAAATATAAATTGATATATTCTTTGGAAAGCAGTTCTTGTATATTCTAGTCTTGGGTCAGAAAGACAAAGTATAACATGTAAAGCATAATATTTAGCTTATTGGAACATACACACATAAGACCAACAACTAAAATGCAGTGACTTACTTAGACTCCAACAGCCAGAGTATTTCTGGAGTATTAAGAAGTCCTTCAGATGCAAAAACTACATATGGAATTGGAATTTCCAAGACAAACCCACCAAATCGATCCAGCAAGATGTTTCCTAAGTAAGAGAATTACAAATGCTTACTTTTTCTTCTGCCACACATTTCTCTTTTATTAAACAGTAGTAAGGCAAGTATACCATGTTAAAGAAGTTATATAAACACAGTGTTGACTTTATAAATAGCAATCAGTAAAGAATTTTTTTAAACAGGACAATTCTACTCCAATGGAGAGCAGGATGCTGGCTTATCTCCTTACTCTTCAGAGCTGTGTCTGGAACAACGACTTTGAAGGCCAGGAAAGGTATATTCAACTGCTGGCAGTGCTTGGCCCAGCATGAGTGTCCCACGTGATTGTACTCCACCACGAGTGAGAAGCTGCCCCAGGGGAAATCTGCTCGGATACTGTGATTGTGCACAATCACACAGGAACGTGTGCTGTAGACAAAAGCAGGCCAAGACAGTGGAATTATACTTATGCCATTCTTTAGCTGGAGCAGTAAAGATGGCTTCCAGGGCTCTCCTGACTTCTGCCTATTCAACTGGAAAAACATCAGCACTTCTGCTCATTTCTTCTGACTGTGTTAATCTCATTTTATGTTTCTTTTATTGTTGCTGTTTTGTTTTTGTTTTTTGAGACAGAGTCTCTCTATGTACCCCTGGCTGCCCTGGAACTTGTTTTGTAGACCAGGCTGACCAAAAACTCACAGACATCTGCCTGCTCTGCTTCCAGAGTGCTGGGATTAAAGGTGTGCGCCACCACTTTATCATTCTTTCTAATGAGCATACTTAAAAAAATCCGAACATACAGTATTTCCTATGCTCATATCTGAGGTGTAACTGATTTTATTACCTGAGTACTATCAATAATAGATGTCAACATGAAAACTCTGGCCTCACCTCACCAATGTCAAGTCTAAATTATGAGAATCTCCATACTAGGGTACTTCAGACAACTGCCAGTTGGAATTGTTTCTTCTCAACGGGCTTCGTGTTTAACAAAACAAAAATGATAGGCACAGAAGTGTAAGTGCTGCTTTCCCGTCATCTTCATGCAACACATAACCTACTGAAATCGAACCTTCTGCTGCTCCTTTCTGTCCAGATCAATCTAGAAGTCCAAAGTGTTTATGCCTGGATTTGGGGGGCTTCTTCTTTATTTATATATTTTTTCATTATTTGGATCCCAATATTAGAAATAATTTCTATGTGAAATAAGGCAAGAAAAAGGCATTTAAAAGCATGCTAAGCCTATTATTAGCAGGCCCTCCAGAGGAAGAAAGGATGGAGATGTGATAAGTCAAGAAACTGAAGAAAAACAAAGTTGTTTTAAAAGGTATTTTTTTCTCCTTCCTTCTTCCCTCCCTCCCCGCTTCTTCCTTCTTTACTTCTTCTCCCCCCCACCACAACCCCTCAGGTATCTCTGGCTGTCCTAGAACTTGCTTTGTAGACCAGTCTGGCCTTCAACTCAGAGACCCACCTGTCCCTGACTCCCCAGTGCTGGGGTTAAAGACAATGTGCCACCACTACCTGGTTGTGTGTATTTTAACAATGATGATAATAATTTTGGAATATTGAGCTAAATCCCTAGATGCTAATTCTATTAAGTATATAAGGCTGTGCTGAGAGTCAAAGTGTTCTGTAAGGCATTTTTCATGAAGGGAGTAAAGCTGTATATTTCAGATTTTCTTAAACTCAACTCTGGGACCAATCACCTCACTAGGTGTTAGGGATCAGACTGAAGGCCGACTCCTGGTCTCTGAGTACTCCACACCGAGCTACAGCTACAGCACAAACTCCAGGAGGAATTCCCCCTTTCCTGTAGACCTATACTGTACATTAAAATAATACAACTTTACCCTTTTAAAATATCAGTAGAGTCCAGAAAATCTTTTCTCTCATTTGATCGTAGAACAGTAATTTTTAAGCCTGTTTGGAAAAAGGGAGTTTTCTTTCAACAAGATTTTTCTTTTTCAGTTTTGTTTATACATTTTTTCCACTGTCACAAATTACACTCTCATTAAAATGAACTAAAAATCTGTAAACAAGGAAATTGCTTGAAATATGATTTTCCAGATTATATTTCTAAGTCTAGTTTATAAGAAAGCTTGAAACATGCACAATATTCTGGTGTATATACACAGAGATCATCACAATTTATAATTTTTATGCCACACAAAAGTGGTTAAGCATTTAATTTTAAAATAGTCATATTAAACACTCATTAGTTCTGCATTTAATCTTATGTTGCCCCAAATCATAGGAGATTCTTATCTTTTTCTCTAGCCAAAAATTTAAGTATATAATAAAACCAGCAAGGGAGTGTATTTCAATGTGATATGAACATGTCAGTATGCATTTGTCTACTGTCTACATAAGCAATGGAAGACCTATTAGGCATCACTCATTCATGACTTTTAATTTAATTCAAATTTCTTACTAGTGTTTATAAACAAAATATAAATTTAAAACACTGTATTTTTACAGCCACCCAGCTTATTTTTGGTTGGTAAAACTAATTAAAGAACAAATAAACCAAGTCTAAATTAATTCTATAATCTATTAGCGTACTTCTGTCAATTGTAAAGTTCACAAAGTTATTATGCAATAATGACATAGTAACGGTTAACCATTATGTGTAATATTTCTTGATAACACATAGCTTTGGTAGTAGTAAGGATGGATATTATTTCCTTATATAGTTCATAAAGTGATTCATATCATCTAAAGTCTAAATAAGTGTATAATAGCCCTGGAACTAAAAACAAATTAGTGACATAGTGAGTACATTACTAGATCTTTAAACATGTGGAAAATGAAACCAGTTTTTTTCCTATCACTAGATAGGAAAAAAAAAGACCTGGCTAGCTCCTGGCTAAAGACACTTGAATCTGAAAGATTCAAAACATTTTCAGTCTGTATATTCAAGTTTTTAAAACATTATTTATTTTATGTGCACTGATTGGTATGTTGCTTGGATGTGTGTCTGTGTGAGGGTGTTGGAGTCTCTGGGACTGGAGTTACAGGCAGTTGTGAGCTGCCATGTGGGTGGTGGGATTTGAACCCAGGTCCTCTAGAAGAGGAGCCAGTGCCCTTAACTGCTGAGCCATCTCTCCAGCCCCATATTCAAGCTTTTTGTGTCATCAGACAATGCTGAAATGAAGACAACAAATGCCAAAAGCAACTAGGTGTTCAGCCTGAAGCCCAGATAAGAGCTACAACTGCCAATGATGTCAAAGGAGGAGGGACTCCATTAAGTAGGCCTAGGTGCCCTTTCCTGTGGAGCAGAACATTTCCTCAACTCCACATCACATGCTAACATCAGGCAGCATTTCCTCATTTATTTAGTGTATGCGTGTGAACTCACTCCTGCCTACATAGGGGAAGGAGAGAACCAACTCCAGCAAATTGTCTTCTGACCTACACACACATACACTAAATAAATGAGGAAAGGAAAAGAATCGGCTTCCATATGAGAGGGTGACAGTAGGAGAAAGTCACATTTCAGTTACAGTATCATAGAACTGCATGTAAGCAATGGGCTCCAAAGCTCAAAGTGGAAAGGGCTGACAGAGGGAGTGTCAGTGAGCAGAGCTGAGATATACACTGAATTGAGACAACTGGGTTAGATTCTATTTCCTCAATTACTACCTATAACATCTACTATGCTACATAATCTTTATGAATTTTTTTCTTTGTTTATAAAACTGAGTTATAAGCAGGTAGTATTAATGCAGCACCTAGGAAGTAATCTACAAAACATATAAATTCTTAATAAAAATACATCTAGGTACATTTTAGTATATTGCACTTATGGTCTACATTAATTTAAAAATTATCAGTTAAATACTGATGAAAGTATGAGTGATTGGAGAATCAAACCATTGGAAAACCCCCACTGAGTCCTAGATTTTGAGAAGACAGATTTATAGTATTTTTTTTGTTTTGTTTTGTTTTGTTTTTGTTTTTTCGAGACAGGGTTTCTTTGTGTAGCCCTGGCTGTCCTGGACTCACTTTGTAGACCAGGCTGGCCTCGAACTCGCAAAGATCCGCCTGCCTCTGCCTCCCAAGTGCTGGGATTAAAGGCGTGCGCCACCACCGCCCGGCTAGATTTATAGTATTTTAATGTCAATGCCAGTTAGATGAATACGTTTGAATAAATGAAAACATTTACTAAATGAAGCATAAGTGAAATGCCCTACCTTCTATTTTCTTAAGGGTTTTAATAAGCAAATGCTTTTCTCCATCCGAGTCCATTCTTATTATAATCAGTACCTAGTCAGAAAGAAAAGACCTGCACATGTAATGCCGACTGACTCTGATGTATTTTGTGGTGCTGGAGACCAATCCTAGGGCCTCACATGCCTCACACATGCTGGCAAGTGCTCCACACTGAGGTATAACCCCAGCTGGATTATTCCATTTCAAAGTTTTGTACAGTGATAAAACTAGCAAATTTAACTGACCAGACACAAGTACTGATGAGGAGAGCAGAGTTGGCAAGTGTGGCAGCCTGTGATCCCAACTCAGGAGGACCTGGAGGTCAAGGCCAGCCTCTGCTGCACAGAGAACCCTGCCTTCAAACCAAAAAGGGAATACACAGGTTACAAAGTAAATAATTGTGTTCTAAATTCTGGTACCCTCAAACATCAATGAGAGAAGTGTTTTGAAGAGGAGTCTTGGTGTTCCTGTCTATAACATCTATGCACAAATTGTCGCAGCCTGTTCTGTCACTGCTAATTTCAATCCCCACAAGTCTGACATCATTGGAAAAACAAGCAGCTGCTGCATTCTCCTAATTATCTACAGTTTCTTTTCTGGAGGGCAGCAGTGACTCAGGCTCAATGGTAAATGCTCACTTATTGATTTAATGACTTATGAAAGTCATTCAAGAAACTATAAAGCTGAGGATAAAGGAGTTATAGAGTGGAAAAGGAAAAAAACCCATATAAATTTGTACTCAGATTTACTGTGGCCACTTGTAATGCCTTTCTGCTACATTAGGTTTAAAGAAGCATTTTTGCCTTAAAACTTCATGAATTCAGCTTTCATATAATTAATGTAGAGTGAGTGAGAAAATAATTGCTGATATAAAGCAAGACATAAGGTATTTTTTTACACTATTGTCAGATGAGACTTTGGCTCACTACCCAAAAATATATTATTGCAGCTATATTATGATATAAATCTCCAGGCTCCATGTAAAAACCGGGTGTGGAGAACCAATCCACAACAATAGTTTATAACAGACATTAAAGTATTTAAATTTGAAGGCAATGGATAATGACATGAATTCCCCTTTCTCCAGGTCGGAGACTGTTCTCTCAGTTAAGGAGGAAATTGTCAAAGGCGAACACAGCCTATCTTATGAGCTCAAAGTTCAGGGCATCAAGTCATGTGATACCCCTTCTTTACACTAATCACTTTCATCTGCTGCAGCCCGATACTCAACCTTCATTTGTTGCTGACTTTGCAACCTGCTTAGTATCTGAGACTGAAGTTCCTGGATCTTATAGTTGGTTTCAGGCCTTCTTTCCTTAATAAACTGTAAAATTTTCAGCTGTCTCCAAATGTTATCCAAACAAGAGTCTAACATGCTTTTGTAGATATCTTTTGCATTTGACAAATACCCTGTTAAAGAAAAATTAGGGGAAAAGTATTAAGTCTTTTAATGTTTTAAAGTATAACTCCATGCCAAAAATCACTAAGAAAAAAATAAATCTTTTTGTGTTTTGTTTTTGAGACAGGGTCTCACTTTATAGCTCTGGCTGTCCTGGAATTCCCTATGTAAACCAGGCTGGACTCAAACTCACAGAGATCCTCCTGCCTTTGCATCTAGAGCCTGCTGAGTGCTGGGATTAAACACAAGCATCACCGTGCCTGGCTAGGCAATAAATCTTAAGTATCAGTTAATAGGTTTAAAGAGATGGCTCACTGGCTGCTTTTCCAAAAGACTGGGGTTCAGTTCACAACACCTACACAATAGGTAACAATTGTCTGTAACTTTAGTTCCCTCTTCTGGTCTCTACAGGCAATGTAAACCACCCAAACACAGGAAATAAGAATTAAAAAAAAAAGTTAAAATTTCATTTAGTCCTATTCTGATTTTAATAAAATATATTGATATTTTAATTTAAATTTATATTCATTGCATACTATTACAATAAATTTTGATACATGCACATGCTGGGCAATATTCTTTTCTTTCTTTCTTTCTTTCTTTTTTTGATACAGGGTTTCACTGTATGGTCTGGAATTTGTTGTGTAGACAAGGATGGCCACACACTCACAGAGATCCACCTGCCTTTGCCTCCCAAGTGCTCAGATTAACCAATACAATGTTTAAATCAGGTTAAACATACCTTCCTCCTCAAACATACAACATGTTTATACTTTGAATATATCCTATTCTCTCCTGCTTATTGAATATTAATTCATTCTTGCTGTAAATTTCAGAATCTATACTTACATGAAAATCCTTTTGAAATATTGCTTCACTGGAATTTTCTTAGTATTTAATTTATGCAACTTTGTACCTGAATTTTTTTAAATGTACATGACAACCTCATTAGAATATAAATGCAGGGTAAAAATGGTATTTATTAATAATTAATTTATGAATCTGTTAAAACACTGGGGTCTAAATCATACACATAAGACAAGATCTTACTATGTCCTGCAGTATGGTCTCAAAATCCAGGGGTCCTGTTAGCCTCCCCAAAAGGTGCCCTTACAAGCATATACAACCATACCTGTTTACTAAGGGCAACTTAAACATGAAGGAGCCTAAATCTTGTCCTTGAACATTCATATTTAGTAAATCTAGATTTTTTTTTATCCCAAAAATTTCTTTTGACAAGCTCTCCATGAGATTTTGGGACCCATTGAGTTTTGTGAATTTTTGCCACAGAGCACCTGGTAAGAAAATCAGGTGTTGAAAAATATTTGGGTAATTAATGAAATGATGAATTAAAATCTTTAGTTTATTCCATGCATGTTAATTCTTACATCAGTGCTGCTAGACTGACAGGTAATTTAGAGATTGACTTATGTTTTACCTCCTAAGTTTTTCAAACCTGATTCTCAATACTGCTGTCAGACTTAACTGCTTAAAAAGATTTACTGCCGGGTGTGGTGGCACATGCCTTTAGTCTAAGCACTCAGGCAGAGGCCAGGTGTGGTGGCACATGCCTTTAGTCTAAGCACGCAGGCAGAGGCAGGCAGATCTCTGTGAGTTTGGGGTCAGTCTGGTCTACAAAGCGAGTTCAGGACAGCCAGAACTATTACACAGTGGAAGCCCTGTCTTGAAAAAAAAAAAAAAACAGATTTATTGTAGGCTGGGCAAGGTGGCACAGGCCTTTAATCCTAGCACTGCAGAGGCAGGCGGATCTCTGAGTTAGAGGCTAGCCTGGTCTACATCGAGTTCCAGGATGGTCAGGGCTACCTACACAGAGAAGCCTTGACTGCTGTCCACCCCCAAATTACCGTATATGCGTGTTGGGGGGTAAATGCACATGAGTGCAGGTGCTGTGGAGGTCAGAGAAACAAACCCTCTGGAGCTGCTCAACATGGGTGCTGTGAACTGAACTGAGCTCCACTCCATGGACATATATATATGAACTCTCAACCACTGAGCCATCTCTCCAGCCCCAGAGTTAATTTAAAAAACAAATCTAATCCAGTAGAATCTCTTTTCAATGGCTCCCTATCTCTGCGTTGTAAGGGCTAAACTATCTTGTATAGCAATAGCTAGTTCTTATTTTCTAAGGCAAAGTTCCAAACATGCACTAAGGACCTAAAATGCATATCAAAATGTCAAATCTCACATTAAAAACCAGTGCATAATAATGATTATACATTCAAATCTGTATAAGGCCATCAGCACTCTGCAATTCATACCTAGATCAAACAGCATAGTCAGAATATATATAGTTCCATTCTGGGCTGAGAGTGTGGCTCGGCAATAGACTGCTTAGTTAGTATTAAAGTAGTAAGAGGTCCTGAGTTTGATCCCTAGCACTGAAATGCATATAATATACACTATATAAATTCCATCAATAATTATGACAAGATGTACATTGATCAGTGTAATAGGAGAGATGGCTACATTTTTCAAGAAGTGTTACCTTTTTCAGAAAAGTAAGTTAGTTTCAGATGGAATAGTCAACAAGAAGAAAACAAGAAATAAAAATTTCTCCACCAACCTAATGCTGTATCCAAGCTGCATGTTAAAAGGACATCTCTAATTGTTACCAGAAGATGTAAGAGAGCAGCATGCTTAAACATCATTTCTCTGTCATCATTTTTACCTGTAGAAGCAAAAGAATAGTTAACACATTAGAGTTTTAGAATATGTATCAGATCTGCTTAATAATAACAGTTAATATCTATTAGCGAGTGCTTACTATTGCTAGGCTGTGTACAAGCAAGTTAATTCATCGACTCTCTAATAATCACCTCAGGATTACTGTAATCCTCAATTATGGATGAAGACACAGCTTCACAGCTTTACTGAGGATAAGTGATGCCCAAGATAGCACTAAACCCAGACAGCAAACTGCACAGCTCATCCCCTATTGGTAAAGATTATTAAATTCTATCTTCTTTTGTTGGAAAAAAACTAGCTCTGACCAAGAAGAAAATTAAATTAGTAACTTAACAGTTGTTTAAGATAAAAGTAGAGATTTGTAAGTGAAGAAATACTTTGAACTGAAGATAGATACCTGAAAGTGTTGGCTCAGAGATAAGACTCACACAAGAGATTTATTCACAGGAACAAGCAAATGCCTACTTAATGTGCTCTATGCACTTCGAGAACTTTCTGAAGATGAATGGTTGGACTCTTCTGCTGTGGAGGTGAGATGAGAAGAGGGATGCGTATGGCATATATGTGTGTGGAGGTCAGAAGACACTTGCCGGAGTCTGTCTCCACTTCCACTGTGTGGGTTCTGGGAGTCAAACTGAGGTCATCAGGCTTGGCAGTAAGCACCTTTATCTGCTGAGCTACCTTGCTGGTCCAATTTTACTTTATTTTGTTGTTGTCTTGTTGCAGGGTCTCACTATGTAGCCCTGGATGGTCTCAAATTTAGAGATTCACCTGCACCTGCCTCCTGAGTTGTATGACTAAAGGCATGAACCATCATGTCCAGCAAAGATTTATTTTTGAAGTGTATGTATGTGTCTGCATGAGTTTATGTACACCATGTGCAGGCAGAGACCAGAAGGTTACGGTTCACCTAGAATCTAGAGTTACATCATGTGGTAACTGAACCTTCCTGGATAAGAGAAGCAAGCACTTTTAAAACAATTGAGTTGTCTCTCCAGCCCACCTATATTATTTTAAAAAGAGGTTTCAAATTTTTTAATATATGTATAATTTTATGAATTTAGAAAATTGGCTTTACTAACAAACTAGGTCCAAATAACATGTCATAAGCACAATGCACTGGGTCTCTTCCATTGGCTCAATGATAAGGACAAGATGGAGTACATGGACTGTCACCCAAAGCTTAAAAATGAATGGAGGCAGGCAGACTGGAGAAGTGGGTAAGATGTCAAATGTCACTCAACAAATGGTAAGTTTTCTATTTTTTTTATTAGCATGTACTGGCCTGTACTGTAGGCAGCTACAAACCCCAAAGTCCATGCCCCAGCAGGGACAGAAACAACTCCAAGAGAAGTTCTCATCCATGGTCTGAGTAGTGGGAAAGGGGGCTCATATGGATAGGAAAGAGTAGAAAGCCTACTGTCTTGTTTTAAAAATCCCTTTTTCCTGTTCTCTCCTTTTCTAGAACCACAATGTTAGAGATCAGCAATGACAACAGTAATTACGAATATGGCTGCTGGTGCCTAAAAACCCCTCCTGAATACACAGAAAACAGTTATAATGAGCTTCAGCAACCTCTGATAATTCTAGTATCTTTGATTTAGGTTTGTTTCAAATAGATTATTCTCATTATGGGTTGTATTTCCTGCCTCTTTGTATGTGTGGTGATATGACTCTATATATCATCAGTTTTATGCTGTTGTGTGCTGGGTATTTTTGTGTTTATATAGATCTTATATTTTATTATGGGATGCAGTTATTAGGTTCACTGGAAATAGTTTTATCCTTTGGATCTTATTCTTGCAATTTTGTTTGGGCAGGGTCAGAGCAGGGCCAAGTATTGGTTCCAATGTGCAGTTTCATTTCTGCAATGGGGTCAATTAGGAGATTCACTGAGAATCTTCCAGGCTCGGCCTAGATGTGTTTAGTACATGCGAAATTACAGTTAAGGTTTCTTCCAGGTCTGAGGTCTGCATTGCTACAACTGTCTATAAGTGTATATCCTTTGGCTAGCATTTGAATCTGATTTGTACTCACCTTGGTGAATACCATCATTTATTATTTTTTCTTGTTCCTTTAGGAAGAATCTTGTTTGGTCAAAAATGACAGTGTCAAATTTCCAATTAGCAGCAGGGTAAGTACAGAGGCAAACAAGCTTTTTTAAAATAGGAGTGGCTGCTGCTTCTAGGAGACAGTATGCTTGGCACTGGGAGTCTGGAAAATAACAGCATTGAAATCAGTATCTGTGAGAAAGATGCCGTGCTGTTTTTGATACCCACTTACATCACCCTGAATGTGGGTGAGAGAATAGATAGGGTGGTCATTATTAACATGTTCCCCAAACATGGAAGAAGAGACTGTGGATTCTTGCAGTTCATTCTTTTTACATGAATATAGGGAAGTGGTTTCCATTTTAATGAAGAAAGAAATGACAATTAGGCTGAAGTAAGGCAATGGGAGAAAGATAGGGAAAGTGTACAGGGCATTCCAGATCTGGAAATAATTTGAAAGTAGAAGTAGAATTAAGAAGTTTCTGAGCCGGGCGGTGGTGGCGCACGCCTTTAATCCCAGCACTTGGGAGGCAGAGGCAGGTGGATCTTTGTGAGTTCGAGGCCAGCCTGGTCTACAAAGCGAGTCCAGGACAGCCAGAGATATTCAGAGAAACCCTGTCTCGAAAAACCAAAAAAAAAAAAAAAAAAAAAGAAGTTTCTGAAGCTGGGCATGTAGTGCACACCTTTAATCCCAGCACTCGGGAGGCAGAGGCAGGGATCTCTGTGAGTTCAAGGCCAGCCTAGTCTACAAAGTGAGTCCAGGACAGCCATGGATTCATAGAGAAACCCTCTCTCAGAAAAAAAAAGAAGTTTCTGAAACAAGTAAAAACAATTACATGGAAAATAGGGTATGTTGCAGAAATCTGGGAGAGGACTTCCAAATCAAGTGAAACAGAGTTCATCTTGGAAGCACATTGCATACCTGATGCTTGAATCTCAATGACATCATCTGTTCTTTCTTGACTTCTTTTCTCTGGAGCTTTATTATCAGAAGCACGTTGCATACCTGATGCTTGAATCTCAATGACATCATCTGTTCTTTCTTGACTTCTTTTCTCTGGAGCTTTATTATTAGAAGCAACAGGACTTTCTTCTTGAAGACTCAAAGAACATTTTTCGTTATCTCGAAATTCTAGCAAAAAACATTAAATGGCTCAGGAGAAATGATGTTGCTTTATTTTGACACTGTGTTCAAAATCATAGTTGTTAAATCTCTTCATGGAAATACAATGAGACTAAGTTAAATGAATTACCCAGACCAACGGACCTAACCCAGCTGAGTAGCAAGGTGGACAACAGGAATGGAATAAACTCTGACATCTGGTCAGAATCCACCCTCAGCCCTACAGCAGTCCCAGTTTCTCAAGTGTAAACTATGGATTAGATGCCTACCTTAAACACAGGGACCAAACACCAGTACAGTTCCTGACACATAAAGACATAGCATCCTACCTCACCTCTCTGTGACCTTCCAGAGTCTTATTTCTACTTTCAACCTTCTCCCTTGTTACAAACCTTCTAACATTTCCATCCTTTTCAGGTACACCAATTTTTACTACTCTATCTTCAGTTCATCCATTTTCTACATAAAGTCTCATGTAACTGCCTACCTCACTTCCAGGTCAAAAAAACCATCCCTCCTTTCATATGCGATTTAGTACCTGTTATATAGTGTTTAATAAATGTTAGGGTTTTTTTCTAGGTATTATAGAGAATTTATATATGTATATATACAGCTATTTTAGCTAAATGCTAATGTTATCCACCAATAATATGATTATAAGGTACCTTGAAAACTGTCCTACCAACCCGACATCCATTTATGTGGGATTAAAAGTATGACAATGAAATGGGACCTGGTGACCTATGCTTATGTAATCCTAGCACTGGGAGGCTAAGGCAGGAGGGTCACAAATTTGAGGCCAGCCACAGCTACACAGAAAGATCATACCTTAAATAAAGATAAAAGAACTCCAAGTAATATGATGGAGAATATCCAAACTATATTGGCAATTAATTTTAAGTAATCTGAATAGGTTCACTCAAGTGATATTAATTTTGAAAAATTTGAGAGGGCTAAAGACATAACATTTCTTGTACCCAATAAACTGTAAAATAAGGCAAGAAGTAAACTATTACCTTTATTGCTAATAAAAGCTAAGTTGGAGAATAGGGCTTGATTTGAGAGACAAGTGGGCTTGGCAACTAAACACCTGAATGAGGCAGTTACCCACTCAGTCCTCACCGAAGCTGGACAGTGAAAATCATCAGGAAAGAATCATGACATATGAGAAGCTGAGAATACCTCCTTCTTTGTGGAAGCTCATTCCTTTAAGTGTACACCCATTTCCCCCCAAAATTTACAATTTAGATGCTTTTCCACACCCTCTATGGAAAATATATTCAGAAACAAAGAGGCCAGGAACATAACACTAACCAAGAAAATATCAGGAGTATGGAGGCATTCCTTTTTAATATCAATACTCTTTTAGTGGTTTAGTAAATTAGCAAGAAAATGTTCTCTTTTTAACATTTTTGCTTTGGCTCCTTATTTTATAATGCTAATATATTCCTTTATAAGTTATTCTTACGGCTGGGCAGTGGTGGCGCACGCCTTTAATCCCAGCACTTGGGAGGTAGAGGCAGGCGGATCTCTGTGAGTTTGAGGCCAGCCTGGTCTACAGAGTGAGCCCAGGACATCCAGAGCTGTTACACAGAGAAACCCTGTCTCAAAAAAAAAACCCCCAAAAAAAAACAAACAAATAAGTTATTCTTACAAATATAACAATGAGAAAAGGGAGCCAGTGTTAACATGGGATTCCTTCTCAACCCAAACATGAGTAGACCCTGGAAACAAATCTAAAAATAACAAATTTTCTTTTCCTCATGTGCTATGTGCAGGTTTGTGTGTATATGCAAGTGCATGTGTGTAAGAGTGTGCGCGCATGCATGTGTGTGTGTGTGTACATATAGAGGGCAACCTCTGTTGGTGTTCTTTGGTTGCTATTTACTTTTCTTTGAGACCAGTCTAGAGCTTGCCAAGCAGGGCAGACTGGCTGGCCAGCAAATCCCCACAAACTCCTGCCCTCACTTTCCTAGTACTGGGATTACAAGTGCATACCACCGCACCCAGCTTTCTTTTAACATGGGTTTTGGGGTCCTTGTGCTATTATGGCAATCACTTTAGTGACTGACCCAACTCCCCACTCCTTCTTCACTCCTTTCTGCAGAGGGTATGTCTGAATTGTGGGGAAATGTTGGTTAGAGAAATCTTGGCTACATACAGAACTGTCATCTAGCAAGTTGAGTTATTACATGGGTAAACTATCACAGAACAAGAAACCATGGTGAAAATATACAGAAGCAAAAACAATCACAGAGTTCTAAAATCTCTGATTAGAATTCTCTAAGATCTGTTTGAAATTCTTGAAGAATTAATGAAGAACTAATATAAAACTATTTTTAAAAATACTGATAGGATTTCAATAATAGAATAAAAGCATGAAACAATGATGAAGTTAGGAATACTAAGCTTATACATCAAAGTTATAGCTTTGTTACAAATTAAAATGTGCCTTTTAATCTTTGAAAGCATATTCATATCCATATCTAAATGTATATCTATATACCTATCTCTACCTTCATTTGTAAGGTGTATCAATGGCATTTTCCTTGACTATAAGATACTATGCAATTTCTCTAAAAGGGCTTTTATTTTCTTGCATTGTATAATAGAAAGTACCCATGTCTACGCCAAAATTTTACTGAGTTACCCACCATTGTTTTGGTCATGGCCTGTGACTTCAGCGTCTGAAGTGAAAGTCTTGTGTTTACTTCTCAGAATAATAAACTCGCTCAAAAGGTCCAAATCACCCTGTTTTTTATCAGAAGATGCCTTGATCTGTGAAGAGGAGGATGGTTCAACAGAAGGCACAGGGCTGCCAAGTCCAACACAACTGTTGTCGGCCTTCTGTATTATTGTAGCAGCTAGTTCTTGGTTATTCTTTAGATTTTCTTCTTTTGGTTTTTTAACAGAGATGCATTCACCAGATAAACAAAGACTTGGCACTTCCTTTTCTGAAGATGGTCTCTTCTGTGGATGTAATAAGTAAACATTTGCAGATTTCTCACTGATAGGCACAATGGATGAGGGACAACTCTTACGTTCTAGCCAGGCTGGAGACAAAAACAGAAAAGACACCAAATGACTTCTATGCCTAAATGGATGACTCACAGTTGTAGTTGTAATTTCCTGCTAACATCATTTGATCTTTAGGGGTGGTTCATTTACTGTTTGGAAAAATCCATTTTTGGTTCTAAATAAAATTAAGCTTTAAAAAAACCCCAAAGTTTCAATCTCTTTTTCTTCTGTTTGTTTTTCCAGACAAGGCTTCTCTATGTAATAGCCCTGGAACTCTCTTTTTAGACCAGACTGGTCTCTGCCCTCCTGAGCGCTGGGATTAAAGGCATGAACCACCAAACCTGGCTTCTTTTTTGGTGAAGGCTTATCTACATAGCCCAGGATGTTCTGGAACTCACTATGCAGACCAGATTGGCCTCAAACTCAGAAAGATCTGCCTGTTTCTGCCCCAAGTGCTGGGATTAAAGACATGAACCACTACCACCATCTCTTTTTCTTAGTACCAGGAGTTTAGTTGTCAGGGAAAGAAGGAATTCCAGTAAAGCACTGTTGCTAATAGGTTATAAGGTCATTATAGCCTTATGTGATGTTTAAATATTTTGCTAACTTTTTAATTAGGTTTCTTTTAAAATATTAATTTATATGAATTTTAAAATATTTTTTGAACTCAGCCCTTTCTGAAGGCAAATGGATGTGGGATTTGAGGGAAAGGTTAATAAATTCTGAAAACAGTGTGTGGTAATGACCTGGACAATCCTGATTTTATGAAGACCATTGACTGATATACTTTACATCATATGGTGAATTTTATCACAGTAAATCTGGTCACTGAGTATGTAAAGATACTCGTCACTATTAGGCATTAAGATATCCTTAATGTTCTAATACATTATACACTACAGCACAGAGCCACAGTGGGCATTCCACATGTCCATCAGAATAGCTATTACCATGTTGACAAGGACACAGAGTAACGGAAATTCATATATCACTGGTGGGCATGTATAATGAAATAATTTTGGCAAACAATTTAATAGTTTCTTATAAAATTAAACATGCACACACAGCACCTACAATAACAACAAACAATTTTACTTCTGTATATTCTCTCAAGAAATGTTCTATGCCCATAAGAAGACTTGCATGAAAACACTCATAAGAAGTTTTGCTCAAATACTAAAAAAACTGAGGAATAAATCCTGCGGAAATGATCACACTCTGGTTAAGTTCATATAATAAAAAATTACTTATCAATAAAATTAATGAATTAGTGCTACAGACAGCATGGCTGAAACTCATAAATGCTTTGCTAAGCTGAAGAATCCAGGCAGAAAAGAGGCAACACTATATGACCCTAGAAATGAACAAGGAATCAACATTAGGGTTCGCTGAGGGTTAGGGTAAAGCTACAGAAAGGAGCAATGTTGAGGGAGAATGATTGACAGGGGCACAGAGAACTTTCTGCGATGGGATGTTCTCTTAGCTGTGGTAGTGCAGGTCTACACATTTGTCACGATGCATCAAGCTGTACAACTGTAGCTAAAACTCTTCCCTGGAAGGAGATGTTAAGCAAAGTCTAACCCTCCTCCTGAGGTCCCAGTAGAGGCATGCTTATAAGAAAGTTCACTCGGAGGAACCAATACATTCACTGGGCTTCTTTACAGGGCCTAGGTGAGGAGTTACTTAGAGGGACACTCCTCCCCAACCATCTAACACCAATGAGGGCTTCCCTGCAGCTGCATAGAGGAAATAGGTACAGTTGACTGAGCATAAATTCTACTTTATAAGGTTGATTTGAAAAAAAAAATGGCCAATATTTAAAAAATAATCTTTAAAAAGACAAAATGCACATTCTTCCTTCAAAATTTGGTCTATAAGGGTTTTTGTGGTGTTTGAGACAGAGTTTTATGTAGCCCAAGCTGGCCTAATATTTGCTATATAATTGAGGATAACTTTGAACTTTTGACCCACCCACCTCTACTTCCTAAGTGCTTTGATTATAAGAATGAACTGCCATGCCCAGTTTTATGAGGGCTAGAGATCCAACTCAGGGCTTTATGAAATCAAGGTAAATATTATTTTTGAGCTAGGTCCTTAGCCCCCTGGTTTTTGCTTTGTTTTGTCTTTGCTTTTCTTAAAAATACTGAAACAATAGCTGGGCATGGTAGCACACACCTTTAATCCCAGCATTCAGGAGACAGAGGCAGGCAGATCTCTGTGAGTTCAAGGCCAGCCTGGTCTGCAGAGCAAGTTCCAGGACAGCCAGTACTGTTAAACAAAGAAACCCTATTTCAAAAAAAAAAAAAAAAACAAGTAATACTGAAACAAGAAACATTTTTCTTTTCTCTCAGTATATTACATTTAAGAGACAAGCATAAGAGTGATTCTTTTTTTTTTTTTTTTTCCGAGATAGGGTTTTTCTGTGTAACAGTCCTGGCTGTCCTGGACTTGCTTTGTAGACCAGGCTGGCCTCGAACTCACAGAGATCCGCCTGTCTCTGCCTCCCGAGTGTTGGGATTAAAGGTGTGCACCACCACCGCCCGGCTATGAGAGTGATTCTTAAGGGCAGCTAACACCTAGCCTCGGCCTGTAAATGTTAAGCACTGAGTGAGCTCATGATCTGTTTGAAGTGGAAACTAGCAAAAGTGCCAGTTAATTACTGCCATATGAGAACATGAACCTAGTCCAGGGAATACTAAATATGAATAGCACACAGATGAGTATCTGAAGTCTTCCAAATTTTAAGCATTGTTAAGAATTTGAAGCTCTTCAAAAGTCAAGAACGAACACAGAGGCTTTGGTGTTGACAATTTGCAACCCCCAAAGCTTTTCTGGAGATAATCCGGTTCACAAATAATTTGGAACTGCTAATTATTTTACTTTTCTGACAACTCTCACCTACCATTTTTTCTCTCCACACCTTACTCTGACAACTTGGCTATGGGGTCTAGAAATAGTTATTGCTTCTTTTTGCTGTTGTAGTTGTTGTTTTGAGACAGAGTTTCTCTGTGTGGCTTTGGCTGTCCTGAAACTCGCTCTGTAGACCAGGCTGGCCTCAAAATTACAGAAATATGTCCACCTCTGCCTCCCAAGTGCTGAGACTAAAGACCTCCACCACCACTGCCTGGTTAGCTAATGTTTAAACTTCACAATTATACTACTATAATAATTCAAATGGAGTGAGACTGTCTTATTTTGACCTCAAATTTGTTGCTTCTGATACTTCATATAGTTTTAGAGACGTATTATCTAGATGTTTGAAGACCCCATAAAGGTTTTCTTGTGTTTCTTTTTCTATATGTCCTAAACTCTAGTATTTATTTTTGAAATTAAAATGTAATAATATCATTATCCTCTTTCTTTCTCTCCCTCTATTTCCCCTTGTTCTCTCTCAAATTCATGGACTGTTTTTCATTGTTGTTACATTATCTCTCTCTCCCCCTCTAATACATAGATACAATCTGGTCAGTCCATATAATTTTACTCCTATGCATAACTAATTGGGGGGGAGGGAGCTCTTCCCTGAGGAAGACTGTTTCTCCCTCTATCAGCATTCCTTAGTTCCTTGAGTTCTTTGTGTAGAGTTGAGGCCTCAGAAGATTTTCCCCTTCCATGTTAGCATGCTATTGGTGTTGTCTTCTCTCAGCTCTTGTTTAAGCAGCCATGTTGATGATACTTCATGGACACAATTTCTCTCACATTTCTTAGAGGCACAACCTCAGGACAAACTTGGTGTTCCTCTGGCTCTTATAGTCTTTCTGCCATATCCCATCGTCTTCCACTATGATCCCTGAACCTCAGGTATCTTAGGTGTATCCGCTGGGACAGTCACTTGTTCTCTGCATTTTCATCAGGGGTTGTGTTTTGCAATGGTTAAGGAGACTGACTTTCTTTGATGAGGGGCTAATCTTTAACACTCTTATTGCACCACGAGTCCATTAGGACTGGGATGGACTCACATTTCCTGCTGTGATCTCTCCTCTTTCCTCCCCCCCCAAAATACTCTGCACCTTCATTGTTCCAGAACACTGTGCTAACTCTCATCCCAATTCCTTTTCTCCTTAGGCCAGTTTCCTAAATGATGGTAATACCTAAAGCTCACTTTTAAATATGTTTATTTTCTACAATGAACTACTTTTCTGAAACTATGTTTCTCAAATCCTTTACAATTAAAACTTACTACTTATTGTAGAAACTATTTTTGAAGGTATGTACATATGTTTATTATTGAAATGGCTGGAAAATTTTAAAGTAAGACTGTAGAATTTTAGGCAGAACAGAATTTTAGGGTTAGCTAATTAAACTGCCATATTATTTTCCCTGAGAACAAAGCAGAGCCCAGGAAGGCGAAAAGTCACAAACTGGCAGAACTGAGGTATATTGGGATGTCAAGCCTTAGTTAACGTTTTCCTAATCATCGAGGAGAAACCAAGTCAGACATCTTTTCATATGAAATGGTCACACAAGTTGATCTACTATTCTATGCTTACATTCCAGCTTAAGTACTTTTGTTGGCAGAAAGATCTCCAGCTTAGTCTCCTCAGAAGATAGAGCATTATGACACAAATACGCGTTCAGATGAGCCAAAGTTTCAGCCATTATTGGGTTTAGTTTTGCTTGTCCCCACCCCTTGGCTTTCGCACGTTTAATCACAATCCTGTCTCCTTTGATAGAAAAGATATTCCTCATATCTGCAAGTGAATATTGACTGCTGGGCTCCTGAAATCTTGGAACTTAAAAACAAACAAACACAGGGAAAATGAATGAAAAACAATAAACAGACTCATATGAACTTTCACAATAAAATGTATTTTCACACATTAGGAAAAGATGAAATTCCAAATTATATCTGGCATAAAGTTTTCAAAATGTTAATATTCAAAAAGTCTACATTAATTTAAGTTTCATAATAGAAATCACACAAACAACTCCTCTTCTTCTTGAGACAGTTTCATATAGCACAGGCGGTCCTGAACTTTCAGTGTGGTTGAGAATGACCCTGACCTATTGACCTTCCGGCCTCCACCTCCAGAGCTCTGGCATTTACAGGTGTGTGGCAGCATGCCCAGGTCATGCAATGCTGGGGCTGAACCAGCTCTGCCAACTAAGGCAATCCCATCCCTCAAAGAGTTTATTCAGTCTTTAGGAATATCACGAATTTAAAGTCAATCTGTATTTAGTAGTAAAAGCAACTGTATTTTGATTGTTTAAAAATTACTGAACTAATATACTTGATTTACTATGGAAGAACAAAACATTTATTAAATCATGAAATATATAACTCATGATATCGAGCCCAAACAAGATACACTTGTTCAGATTTTAGGGTGAGTGTCATCTTCAGCACTGTGTACAGACCTTATCATGTCAGTACTGTTAGCCTAAATAGGTGAAATCATAGCATTCAGAAGAAATGGAGTAGCACAATTATTTCACATTACTGTATGTGTTATAAGCATCCTCCCAAAATTAAGACTATAAACTTTGAAACTATAACTTTGGAATGATGCTTTAAAAAAACAATACTACTAATAATTAAAGACAGAAAAGTAACAGTATTAATATTAGGAATTATCAAAGCCAAGACATTGTATGAAGTATTTTCCACGTATCATTTCTAAGCAATCCATGGAAGAGTCCTATAAGATAGATACTATTTTAATAATTTTATTGACTTATGACCAGTAAGCAAAGAAATGAATGTATTTAGAAGAAAAAATTTTATCATTGATTCATTATCACAGACAAAATGAGTATGTCTACCTGGGGGCAGGAGGATTAAGAGCTCAGGCTCATTCTAAGCTGCATAGCCTGGGTTATATGAGTCACTGTCTTTAAAAAAACTGTGTGATTTCTTCTTTTATGGTTAACATGGAGTTTCATAGCATTTTTTCTTTTTTCACAGCATTTATTCTTTTGAGATAGGGTCTCTCTACATAATCCCAGCTGTCTGTCCTGGAACTCACTCTGTAGACCAGGCTGGCCTCGAACTCACAGAGATCTGCCTGCCTCTAGCTCCCAAGTGCTGGAATTAAAGGTGTGCACCACCACTGTCTGCCTTGTATATGTCTTTGTATAGACATACATTTCTAGAAAATACACATCATCATTATTATTTTCATTGTATAAGGAGAGAGCCTTGGAGGGGTTTATTCAACTCAAAATTATTTTATTAAATTACAAATGGATTTTGCTAAAGGTTTTAAACCATCCTTTTTGAAAAGCTTGAAAAATGGAAAACTTTTACATCACTTTTCATATTAGCTGTGTAGAGCAGACTAAGAAATACAAAATATATATTACATATATGCATATGTAAGTGTATTGTTAGATTGTCTGTTTTTTATTTTATACATAAGAATTATGAAAAAACAGAAAGACTGAGACCTTCCTTATATGACGAGCCTCTAAAAGATAAGTGGACTTTGTGTTCTGCCACATATTTCATGTTATGAAATGGTTAAAAAATCTCAGATTTGTACTCTTTGTATTCTGTTTACCATTCAATAGCAAGCATTCTGTACCTGTAAGAAAGAATGAGACCCAAGAGTTTCTGCAGCTTCCCAACTGCCACAGCATACAATATTTATTAGTCGATTCTCCAGCACTCAGCAAATTACTATAAAAGAAGAATCAAAGTTTAATTCGTTAATAGTATTTGCTGTTTTGTGTAACAAAATTTTTTAAAAGTACTTTTCTAAGTTTTTTACATATAAATGCAAGTAAAAATAAACTTTATTTTGTAAATGTATAAACTGAAGTAGAGCTGTATAAGCCAAATTTCTAATTATCTTTTTCTTCCCTTAAAGATTTGGTATTAGCTGGGTGGCGGTGGTGCACACCTTTAATCTAGCACTTGGGAGGCACAGGCAGGCAGATCTCTCAGTTTGAGGCCAGCCTGGTCTACAGAATGAGTTCAAGGACAGCCAGGGCTACACAGAGGATTTGGTATTAATAAATTCCTCAATTAGTCCTGTTGCCTAAAGATTATTGTGACACTCAATCTTCATCATTAATGTGACTGGATTCAGAAACACCTGGGAGATTGGCGAGGCACAATGAAGATATACCAGAAAGGGTGTATCAGTGAGAGTGTACCAGTGAAGGAGAAAGAAAATGAGTATTAGATTCCCCAGCTCTGACTCTTGGCATCTATGAAGTGACCAGCTGCTCTCTGTCATGTACTCCTCTCTATAATGATGTATTGCCATGTGAGCACATGGTGTCAAGCAACTGTGGACTAAGCCATCTGAAACCACGAACCAAGATAAGTACTTCTTCATTTACGTTGGTTCTGTCAGATATGTGGCTGTACCAATGACAAATGTAACTCATACAGAAATTGATTGTTGGTAGCTACTTTTAACCAGGTTTATAGTGAAAACTGGGATAAAAAAGCAGAGAGGGAAGCATGCAATTTGACTAGAAAAGGTTTAGTTTAAATTTCTAGATAATGAGAATGTGACTGTTAAAAGGATTGGTGTCACTAAAGAGAAGTCAAGCACTGGCACCATGCCCGTAGGAAAGACACCCATGAACATCTCAGGAATTGGACTGACTCCAAGCATTACCGGCGCTAAGATGTGAACCTCATCTAAAAAACTTTCCCTTGAGAAGCGAGTAATGGGGCATCTAGGGAAACAGTTTCCTTAGTTCAAGTTCCTAGTTGCTCAGGCACTGCTATAGCCATGGTCCGAGGAGGCCGGACTACTGCTTTAACTGGCAGTAGACCTTGGCATCATCTACACAATGCTGGACTTCCAGGCATACAGAATAGAAAAGTTATGGCTTCATGTAGGCTTCAACCCACATTTTTAAGAGAAGACCTGGAAGGCCAGATAATGTGTAACTAACAGGGCTGGGTTTCCTGCATGGAGCCTATGAGCAGATGGTCTATGAAGTTGATTAGTGAAGCTGAAGCTGTAGTAAAGACCTTGGGATGCTGGAGTTGCTAGGCATATGGAACATTTACTGAGGAAAATTGTAGGCAATGAGAGGAGCAAACCAAGAGAGAGTATCTTGGCTAGATTTCTGGCAACTCAATACAAGTTAGTCATCTGAGAGGGGGGGAACCTCAATTAAGAGAATGACTCCTTAAGATGGGGTGTTAGGCAAGCATATAGGCCAGTTTTTTAAAAAAACTTGTTTATTTTACATTCCAATCCCAACTCCCCTACCTCCCTTCCTCCCAGTCCTACCCTCCCACCCACTTTCCCTATTACCCCACCAGTACCCGCTACCAACACACTCTGGAACATCAAATTACATCAGGACTAAGTGCCTCCTCTTTCACTGAGACAAGACAAAGTAGGTCTGCTAGGAAAATGGGATCCAGAGGGAGGCAACAGAGACCAAATCAGAGATAGTCCTTGCTCCAGTTGTTAGGTGATCTACTTGAGGACCAAGCAGCCCATTAGCTACATATGTGTAGTGGGCCTAGGACCAGTCCATGCAAGTTCTTTAGTTGGTGATTCAGTCTTTGTGAGCCTCCCCCTGTCAGAGTTAACTGTCTATGTAGGTCTTCTTGTGGTGTCCTTGACTCCTCCAGCTCCCTTGACCCCTCCCCTAACTCTTCCTCAAGACTCCCTGAGTTTCACCTAATCTTTGGCTGTGGGTCTCTGCATCTGTTTCCATTATCTGCTGGATAAAGCCTCTCAGATGGCAGTTATGTTAGGTTCCTGTCCAGTTCTCTCTCCATCCACTTCCGATATCTATTTTATTTCCCCTACTTAGAGGGATTCAAGCATCATCCTTTGATTCCTTCTTGTTACTTAGTTTCTTTGGGTGTATGGATTGTCGTATGGTTATCCTGTACTTTATGGCTAATATTCACTTATGAGTGAGTACATACCATGTGATTCTTTATGGGTCTGGATTACGTCACTCAGGATGATCTTTTCTGGTTCCAACCATTTGCCTGCAAATTTCATGATGTCCTTGTTTCTAATAGTTGAGTTGTATTCCATTGTGTAAATGTACCACAATTTCTTTATCCATTCCTTGGTTGAGGGACATCTAGGTTGTTCACAGTTTCTGGCTATTATGCTATGAACATAGTTCAGGAAATGTCCTTGTGGTTTAGTGAAACATATTTTGGGTATATACCCAAGAGTTGTATAGCTGGGACTTGAGGTAGAACTATCCCCACTTTTCAGAGAAAGTATCAGATTGATTTCCAAAGTGGTTGTACAAGTTTGTACTCCCACCAGCAATGCCTTTCTCCACATCCCTGAAAGCATGTGCAGTCACTTAAAGTTTCCTTTTTTTTTTAACATTTATTATTTTGTTACACCTCCATTGCCACTTCCTCCCTCCACCCTCTACCCCCTCTCCCACCCCTCCCATGAATCAAAATGAAGACCCAGAAATAAACCCACACACCTACGATCACTTAATTTTTGACAAAGAAGCCAAAACCATACAATGAAAAAAAGGACAGCATGGTGCTTGTCCAACGGGATGTCCACATGTAAAAGAATGCAAATAGGCCCATATTTATCACTTTGCACAAAACTTAAGTCCAATTGGATCAAAGACCTTAACATAAAACTAGACACACTAAATCTAATAGAAGAGAAAGTGGGGGAAAGCCTGGAACTTACTGGCATAGGTGACAACTTCTTGAACAGAACACCAATAGCTCAGGGCCTAAGACCAACAATCAATAAATGGGACCTCATGAAACTGAAAAGCTTCTGTAAGGCAAAGGACACTGTCATTCGAAAAAAACGGCAGCCTACAGATTGGGAAAAGATCTTTACGAACCCCACATCTGACAGAGGGCTAATATCCAAAATTTACAAAGAGCTCAAAAAATTAAATGCCAAGAAACCAAATAATCCAATCAAAAAATGGGGGACAGATCTAAACAGAGAATTCACAAAAGAGGAATCTAAATGGCTGAGAGGCACTTGAAGAGATGCTCAACATCCTTAATTGGCAGAGAAATGCAACTCAACACTTGAGTTTTTTATCTTAACCATTCTAATGGATTTAAGATGGAATCTCATACTGGTTTTGATTTGCATTTCCCTCATGACTAGGGATGTTGAGCATTTCTTTAAGTGCTTCTCAGTCATTAGAGATTCCTCTGTAGTGAATTCTCGGTTTAGCTCTGTGCCCATTTTTCATTGGGTTATTTGGTTTGCTGTTGTTTAATTTCTTGAGTTCTTTATATATTTTGGATATTATCCCTCTGTCAGATATGGGGTTAGTGAAGATCTTTTCCAAATCTGTGGGTTGCCATTTTGTTGTGTTGACAGTGTCCTTGGAAAGTATCCCTAGTCGCAGATGATATGATAGTATATATAAGCAATCTCCAAAATTCTACCAGAGAACTCCTATAGCTGATAAACACCTTCAGCAAAGTGACTAGATACAAAATCAACTCAAAAAATCAGTAGTTCTCCTTTACACAAATGATAAATGGGCTGAGAAAGAAATTAGAGAAACAACACCCTCAATAATAGCCACAAACAACATAAACTATCTTGGTGTGACTCTAACCAAGCAAGTGCAAAACCTGTATGACAAAAATTTCAAGTCCCTGAAGAAAGAAATAAAAGAAAACATTGGAAAATGGAAAGATCTCCCATGTTCATGGATCAGTAGGGTTAACATAGTAAAAATGGCTATCTTACCAAAAGCAATCTACAGATTCAATGCAATTCCATCAAAATCCCAACATGATAATTTGCAGACCTTGAAAGAACAATTCTCAATTTCATATGGAAAAACAAAAACCCAGGATAGCGAAAACAGTCCTGTACAATAAAAGAATCTAGGCAGGTATCACCTCCCTGACTTCAAGCTGTACTACAAAGCAACAGTAATAAAAACCACATGGTATTGGCATAAAAACAGGCAGGTTGATCAATGGAATCAAATTGAAGACCCAGAAATAAACCCAAACGCCTATGGAAACTTGATTTTTGATGCCAAAACCATACAATGGAAAAAAGATAGCTTCTTCAACAAATGGTGCTGGTCTAACTAGATGTCTACATGTAGAAGAATGCAAACAGATCCATATTTATCACCCTGCACAAAACTCAAGTCCAAGTGGATCAACAACCTCAACATAAAAACAGATACACTAAATCTAATAGGAGAGAAAGTGGGGAACAGCCTTGAACTCATTGGCACCGGAGATAACTTCCTGAACAGAACACTAATAGCTCAGGCACTAAGATCAACAATTAATAAATGGGACCTCATGAAACTGAAAAGCTTCTGTAAGGCCATAGGACATTTTAAAATTAGTGATTGATGGATAAGGGTCCAGTTGTTCATTGTGGGTGGTACCATCCCTGGGCTTGTGTTCCTGGGTTCTGTAAGAAAGCAGACTGAGCAAACCATGAGAAGCAAGTAAGGAGTACCTCTCCATGGCCTCTCCATCAGCTCCTGCCTCCAGGATCTTGTCCTGTTTGAGTTCCTGTCCTGATGCCTTCCACAATGGATTGTGATGTAAAAGTGTAAGCAAAATCAAACCTTTCTTTCCCAGATTATTTTTGGCAATGGTGTTTCATCACAGCAATAGAAACCCTAACTTAGAAAGAGAGGGGTCCTGTGAGTTGCAAATGGCAAGAGTACGCAAGCCAGGGCGTACATCAGGACATTGCATGCCTCAGGGGCTGGGCGTGAAACTCTCAATGTCTGCCCTTCTAGGTTTGGGCTCTACTTTGGTTTCATCTTTACACTCTATACTTCTCTTCCTCCATTTCAGAATGGGAATATTCATTCCTGTTGAATATTGGCAGTATGTAATTTTCTTTTTAATTGTACAGAGGTTCAAGTAAGAGATTCCCTTGAGTATCGATTGAGACTCTGAATTTGAACTTTCAAATAAGTTTTAAGCCTCTAGGACTAAAAGAGACAGACTGAATACATGTGGACAATGTTATGGGTTCAGGAATAGCTGCACACTGACCACTCAAACACCAGGCTCAGATTGATGGAAGTTTATTGAACGCTGAACAAAGACTGACCGGTCAGGGACCTCAATCCTGGATTTGGGAATCAGAACTGAGTCCCTAAGATGTCCTCAGAGTGAGTTTTTAAAGGAAAAATCATAACAAAGCAGGAAAAATCAACTCTATTCCAGGTGCACTGTGTTCAACCAAGCAATAAGAACTAATTCTATACAAGGTACATCATGCCTAGGCAGCTAAACAAAGCATTTGAAACAGATTGGCTGGGATTTGGGGATGGGGGATCCAGTCTCTCATTATTCTAGGAAAAGGAACATAGTAGGGTATTGTGGTATTGTTTAAGTAGAACATACATCATTAATTCAAGCACAACAGTTTACAAGAGCTATCTTATTTATGTCATGCAAGCAGAGCCTGAGAACTTGAACTTAATTTCACTCCATGATCAAAAGAGAGACTGAATGCAAAATGGTTGCAGGTATGCTAAAAGCTGAAGCAGGCCTCAGCAGAGGAGCTTGAATTGTGCTAAAATCTGAAGTAGGATCCAAAAGACAAGTGCCTTTGGGGACAAGTGATAGAATGGTGTTTAAACTGATATGTCTATGTGAAGCTGACAGTGGGTAGGATATTTTTTTCTATTTGTTAATTTTTCATCACTGTAACCAAATGCCTGATAGAAATAAATTAAGGGTGAAAGAGTTTAATTTGGTCCTTGGTTTCAGGGGGTTTAGTCCTTGAGCTTGGTCCTATGATCTTGGGTAACCATCATGGTGGTAGGAGCATTAGGCAGAAGACAGATGTTTACTTCATGGCTTACCAGGGAGGAGAGGGAGGGATGTTTTCTCTTCTCTTCCCCTCCTTATTGAAAGGGGATCCCAAGCCTATTGGTGGTACCACCTCCATTAGGGTGGGCCTTCCTCCTGCTCAGTTAATGCTCTGCAAACATACTCAGTCACATCCATGGGTGTACTTCATTAATCTCCTAGGTGATTCTAAAGCTAATTATCAATAAAGATTAACCATCACACTTCTATTTTTATCTCCTTTAGTAATGATTGGAACCAGCATGGGTCTCTTGGAATAATTTTAGTACTTCCCTGTACAAATAATTACAATACCAACCCTGTAAGCCACCAAAAATTTTTAAAAAGTAAAATTATTGTGTTCACTATTTATATACAACTTCAACAATATTTTTATATAAACTTTACCCTGAGTCCATTCTATATAGAAATTCTAATCTCTCTGTCATCAAAAATTAGAAGTATGCAAAAGTCCTGTTGGCCCTACTTTCTCCAGAGGTGACAAGGTCCTAAATTTAGATCAAGTTCCTAAATCTTGGTAGGTATGGGGGTGAGGTGTAAAATTTGTATGCTAGTATTGGGGGATAGAGGATAAAAGGGAGGAAATATATTTATGACCGTTAATATCAGTTACAGTTCATTAGTAGCTAGCTATGAAGTTATGGGCCCTGGTAGGAAGGAGACTATTGATTCACAAGCCCTTCATATTCCAAACCTCCCATTTCTACTAAAATAGAGAATGAATTGTACTCTGTTTCTCAGTTAAGGTTGAACATATATGAGGGTGGCAATAGGAAATACCTCTAGACACTAAGTTGACAATAACAGGCACTTGAAAGCTAGGCTTAACTACACAGTTCACCCACACTGTCCAAAAATCTGGTCGTTTGGTAGAAAAATTCAGAATCAGAATTCTTGAAATTTACCAAGGGTGTTTTTTTAAGTACACTTCAGATTATAGATAATTATCCTTAAGTGGAAATAAGAAATGCTTCAGCCACCCATGCACAATAAAAGCAAATATTTTTGTTTTTACTGAAGCATTTTGAAGACATGTTTCTCATGTCAGTTAGCATGGAAATACACTCTTACTTCATCCAGACTTTCCTTTTTCTCTCCCTAAAACCTAACATGGTTCTTACATGCGGAAGGCACTACAAATAAGTCAAAGGCACTGCAGCGTTACTCAGTGTCTTCCCTTCTTTAAAAAGTTAACACTTTTAGCTTTATAATTGAGGTACAATTCTTTTATTTTAATTTTATTTTATTGTTTTCAGTTTTTTGAGACAGGGTTTCCCTGTGTGTATCCCTTGCTGTCCTGTACTCACTCTGTAGACCAGGCTAGCCTTGAACTCACAGAGATCTGCCTGCCTCTGCCTCTGGAGTGCTGAGATTAAAAAATTATTTAAAAACCCCTTGTACCAACTGCAGACAGACTGCTGTCCAAAAAGGACAAAACTTAGTAGCAGGGAAGTCGACAGCCTAACTCTGCCAAGACAGGGTAGGTAAGTCCTTCATAATCCCTGCTCTACAACAAATGTCTGTCAGAGAAACAGGACCCAAAGGCTGAAGACTGATGCAGGAATGTATGGAGAGAAAATGGGAACTGTCCAGGCAGTCATTGGTATGTCCTTTCTTAGTTTTGGAAGCTGCAGGCCCTGCACTTCCTATATAAGCAAATATATTTATCCCTCTCAGGTCTCTGAGGTGGTTGAAGAATAGACAGCTAGAGTCTCATAGTTAAATTTTGAGTTGTTTAGGAATCAAGAGGGTGTTATAGATCTAAGAAGATACTCTTAAAAGTGTGTTGCAAGTTAGTATGAATGTTGAGTCACATATAGACCTTTAAACTCATGGAGATGGTTAGATAGTAGAATGTTAAAGTCAGGGGCCAAATATGTATAAACTGGACATTGGGAAGGTATACTGGGCCATTTAACTCTCATAAATGTGGCATATTTATATCTATTGTTTTGTATAATACTTACTGTTATAAGAGAAGGAACCATCTGTTGGACTGAAAGGGGAAACTTCTGGGGGGAAGAGGGTGGAAGGGCGGGATAGGAAGGGGGAATAGGGAGGGGTTTGTTACTGAGATGTAACTTGAAGAAAAAAAAATAAAGTATTTAAAAAATTATTTAAAAAAATACAGGTAATCAACATGTAGACCAGGCTCTTTTTTGTTTGTTTAGTTTTGTTTTTCGAGACAAGGTTTCTATGTGTATCCCTGGCTGTCCTGGGCTTACTTTGTAGACCAGGCTAGCCTTTAACTCATAGAGATCTGCATATCTCTGCCTCTGCAGGGCTGGGTTTAAGGTGTGCTCTATTACACAGAATGTGAAGCTATCCTTAAGGCACTGATGCTGGTCCCTCCCCATCTCAGTTAGACATCAAAGAGACCATTAGAGATGAGCACTGAACCCATGATGAGTTCTGGGTCCTTGGCTGCAACAGCTTCCAGCTAGCCTAGGCAAGAGCAGTTTATGAGTTATTCATAAGGAACTTGCAAGCATTCCTGTAATTCTCCAGGAGGTGTGTGATTTAGGAAACATTAAGTTCCAGTTTACGATGGGAATGAAGACTTGTATTGACTAAATTCACAGTTTTGTGACTTGATTATGAAGCAAAATTGAGTGGCTTTATTCCAAGATAATAGACTAACTTACCTTGGAAAACATCAAATGTATGTATGCCACATAATAAAAGATAGCACCCAAAGATATCTCAGACTCTGTCAGCAGTCATGTGTGCTGGGATCCTTAGACCATTTTGGCCTTTAATCCCAGAATTTGGGAGGCAGAGGCAAGTGGAGCTCTGAGTTCAAGGCCACCCTGGTCTGCATAGAGAAACCTTATCTTGAAAAACAAGTGGCTGGAGAGATGGCTCAATGATTAAGATCACTGGCTGCTCTTTTAGAGGATCTGGGCTTAATTCCCAGCACCTACCTTTGCAGCTCACAACTTTCTGTAACTCTAATTCCAGGGAGTCAGACACTTTATTCTGGCCTCCCTACATACCAGGTACACATTGGTGTATACACACATGTAGACAAAACACCTGTACATACAAAATAAAACAATTTTTTAAAAAAAGAAAAATGAAACTAAAGATACAGTTTTGGGTCTAACTAGAATATGATGATTTAGCTTTGTAGTATCAATTCTAACACCACAGACCCTTTTGTGCAATGACAATAGGTATTGAACAGATTTATGGATCAACCTGTGGTTCCACATATCTGGTGTTCTCAATACTAAGGCCAGAAATGACAGAGGTAAGCAAGGTCAAAAGACATGCACTGATAGAAATGGGATAGGATTTCCTGGCACTCCTCTGGGAAGTAAGTTAATGACACACTATTCTGTTACCCTTACCTACTCCTGGCCACAGATGTACCATCTTTTAGAAGACCTCATAACAAGTCTTTGAAGTGGACACCCAACATTACAGAGAAAGAGACTGAGGCACAGAGCAATTAAAAGCAACTGATGGAGCCAGGCAATTTAACTTTAATGCAGAACTTTAAATCACTTACTCTTGGGTGCACTGTGACTCTCCAAATTCATATGTTGAAACCTTAATCTCAGAACATTAGACAATGACTGTGTCTTTTAATAAAGAGTTAATTACGTAAGTGTAGGGGTTAGATAAATTAGATTTAGAAAATATATAGGAGTTTCTGATACTGTCTCTTAATTCGGGGCCTGAAGAGCATTATCAGCATGAAGTCAGCAAAAACAGGAAAGACTTAATAGACTGAAAAACAGGAAAGACTCAATAGACTGAAAAACAGGAAAGACTCAATAGACTGAAAAACAAGGTTGAAGTCAGGAAAACAGGAAAGACTTAATGGACTTGAAGAAACAAAGTATCTGGCCTGACATTGTTTTCAGCTGCTAAGTGGGCGGAGCCCAAATTAAGCTGAAACAGAGTTCCTCCTATTTAAGGACAGTGCATGGAGCCCAGAAGAAGAAGAGGCCCCTGATGCTAGAGAGCTCCAAGAGTCCTGCTGAAAAAAGTGCTGGCCATCATTTGATGGCCAGATTTCCCTGAAGCAGAAAGAAGCTGGTGAGCAAAGAAAGCCTGAGCAAGACACCAAAAGGCCAAGGACTAAACCCTGTGGCTCAGCTTTTGCCTAGAGGGGTTTGATCTGTCTGAACAGTGGCCTAAAGGAAACTGTGCCTGGCTTTAAGGACTGAGGCAGAGCAGCTGAGTTCCTGATTCAAAAGAAGTAAGTTGGCCTGCAGATGGCTGGAGTCTCCCACAGGGTAGAAAGCATGAAGCCTTATTTAAGGTGAGACTGCAATAACCAACTTACCCTGACGAACCTGCATCTGAGAGATCCAGAAAAAGGACTGTTAAGTGTGTTAAAGAATCTACAACAAAGACTGTGTTCCTGACGACTGAGGACCTGCCCCAGAGACTGTATCATTCTAAAAGGTTATGAAAGTAGTTGTTATAATTATCAGTAGGTTTAGTGGATAGGTTAAAGGGGTTGTAGGAATTTATAGGATTAATAGTTAAGAAATTGTTGGTGTTTGTTATAAGTGAATTTAGTAATAAGGTTAAATAATAATTTAAAAGTTCGGTTACAGGTAAGTGAAGTCATTAGAGTACTTCTTAATCCCACATGACCAAAATTAAGCCAGCAAACACTTTATTAAGTTGCCCCCGGGACTATGAGGAAATAAGACATTATTGTTCATGCCATCCAGTCTGTGGTATTTGGTATTTGTGTGAACTAGTACACACAATGTGCCCTTCATGGCAGTGAGTGTCACTCTGGCAAGTGTTCAGAGGCAATTTCCTAATCATTTTATTTCTGTGTCAAGATCTTGAAACTTTCAAGTTATTTACTTTTAATAGTAATACTTTCTAGGCAAAGTCAATCTGATGTGTTTTTTTTTGCACCACCATTTAACAATATCCTATGGAAAGAAACCACAGATGTGTGCATATATATTCATATCCCCTCCCAAGCTGCTTATAATATATTATATAGTCTTATGCTTTTTTATATGCGCTTCTTTGAAGTTGCCTTTAAATTGAGATAATTCATTAAAAACTGCTTGTCTTGAACTGAAGCTTGGGTTCTAGATATAATCTTTACTTACATTTTACACATAGCAGAAAATGGAAATGTCTGAAATCCTGCACATAATAAGCTCATTGAAGAATGTTGCTTTGGTAAGCTTAGATGGGTTGGTGGCATTTCTAATTCTCCTGAAATTTATAAAAATTAAAGTTACACAATAGTATAAAATAACATTTAAAACTCTTGTAAATAATTATTTGGTTTGATCAATTTGTTGCAACAAAATATTTGTTTTAATTCTCTGAGAACTTAGTATAGTGTAACTTATTACATTCACCCCATTTTCAACTCCTCTCAGATTTACATACCAACCCAACTTTGTGTCCTCTTGTTTGTTTTTGTTTAGGTTTTTTTTGCTTTGTTTTGTTTGCCATCAAGTTCAATTTGTGCTGCTCATATAGTTTTTGATGTGGCAACAAAATATGTCAGTAAGAAAAAATTTTGGGGTGGGCCCTTGGAGATAGCTCAGCTGAATCCCAGCACCTGTGAAAAGCTGGGGACGAGAGCATGCCTTGAAATCCCAGCCTATCGTTATCCACAAGCCCTCAGTCCCAGTGAGAGATTCTATCTCAGAAAACAAAGTGGAAGGCTCCTGAGGAATGATGCCCAAGGTTGACCTCTGCCTTCCACTCCCATATCTGTGTGCACACACATACAACACAAGAATTTGAGACTCCGTGATATACAAATAACAGTCCTAAATTTATATCTATATAAAGAACAACTACAAATTTATCACTTGGTATCACAATTATGACAGTGGTGTCTTTAAAAAACTACAGTGACAGCTAAACTTTACTGAGTTTGCTGTGAAAGATAAATCCCAAGAGCTCTGAATAAAGAAGAGTTTTAATTCTGGAGGCCTATATAATCAGCACTATTTTATTTCCACAGTAAATTTTGGTGATGTTAGGGAAATATAAAAATAATTCTTCACCTTAATGAGTCAGGACTCTCAATGTCCTTGTCAGAATTATAAATTAATAGAACGGGCCTGAAAAGTAGATCTGCCTTTATTGAAAACTAGCACAATATAAAGCAATAAACACCCTAACAGATATTGGTGTGCTCCAAGTGCAAATGTAACTAAGTAACAGTATCATCAATATAGTTTTTGGCTTTATTCTGGAATAAAACATGATGCCGTTTCCAAATTTGATATGATAATGATAAAATAGTCAAGGGCAGAGAATTATATGACTGTTCTAAGGGATTAAAAAAGTCCAACTTTGAAGTGTAACAGGGTAGGCAAGATGGCTCAGTCTATAAAAGTGCTTGTCACCAATCCTGATGACCTGAGTTCAAGCCCAGGAGTCCACATGGTGGAAGGAGAGAACTGTCCCCACTAAGTGCCTTCTGACCTCTATACACACATCATGGCTCCACCCCCACCCCACTAAATGAATATGTAATTTAAAGGGTTTGTTTTTAAGTTTAATAAAGATCAACAAGATTACTAATATCAAAGTGAATATAAAGTTTTGGGAGTGAAGTGATAGCTCAGTAGTTAAGAGCACTTGCTGCTCTTCCAGAGAGCCCAGGTTTGAGTCTCAGCACCCACACAGGGTGGCTTCCTATATAATTTCAGGCCTCAGATGGCACCAGCATGCACATGGTGCACATACATACTCAAGCATACACACACAAAATACAATAATAAAAAATAAAGTTATTTTTAGTCAGCTATAATTTAAGATTATGTGTGTGGGGGGGTGTATATGCATGCACACCAGTATGGAGGCAATGCTGAGTGTCTTACACAATCACTGTCTGCCATATTTTTTTGGTACTGGGTCTGTCACTGAACTTACTGTTCACCAACTAAGCTAGACTAGCTGCTGGGGACTGCACCCAGGTACTCACATTTGTGTGGCAAACACTTCACTGACTCAGCCATCTCCCAATTCCTAAGATTTGTATTTTAATTTTAGTAGTATTTCCTCCATTTGTCTTCTCAAATATTAGTAACTCTGCTGTGTATATGACCCACTTTTGTTTCTGACAAGAATCTGATAGGGGCAAATACAAAGGGGCAGAAAAAGGGAAAAGATGACAAGTAGGATCATAATGATCAAGTTTTTGAACACAAAACCTGATTCACAGTAGACTCTCAATGCAGATTCAGTGTGCTTCTTCATCATATAGGTGATTCTTGGCAAGCCAATGACTAAGGCAGAATCTGTACCTGGTTCATTACACTCTGGCTCATGTGGGCCTGCAAGAGTCAAGCTGTCTGTGGAGTTGCATTTTATATTCTCAGCATCAGAGTTATGCTTGGAAATAAGATCTGAAAGGAAACACAAGAATTCTATCAACAAAAGTACCATTGAAGTTACGTGTTGTAACACTATTCCATCGCTTTTCCTTTCAAACTTTAAGAGGAAACTTTAAAAGTTAAAGTATCCTTATTGCTTGACTGTAGACAATTTTTTTCTTTTAGAAAGAACTGGATATTCTGAAAAAATGCTGATATAATAGGTAAATACTTATTCTCCAATGTATACTCTCTTCACTTCTCATCTATCAATTAAAATCACCAAAGGAATATAAAAATGTAAACATCAAGATGCTGATTGGAAGCTAAGACAGAGTGGATAAGAAAGCAAACTTTTTTTTTTTTGGTTTTTCGAGACAGGGTTTCTCTGTATAACAGCTCTGGCTGTCCTGGACTCGCTTTATAGACCAGGCTGGCCTCGAACTCACAGAGATCCGCCTGCCTCTGCCTCCCAAGTGCTGGGATTAAAGGCGTGCACCACCCGGCTTCCTTATCATTTTTTAATTATGTGTGCATGTGGTGTGTGGGTATGTGTGAGTATGTGCACTTGCACATATGTACGTGTGGAGGCTAGAGGTCAATGTTGGCTGTCTTCCTCAGTAACTTTCCACACTACTTTTCATACAGTCTCTCACTGAACCCAGAGTTCACTGATTTGATTTAGCTAGACTGGGAGCAAGCCCCAAGCAACCTCTTTGAAAGAAGATTTCAGTCTTCTCAGCCCTGGAATCATAGGTTGGTACAAGCATGCTTAGCCCTCTCCCCGGCCCAATTATTTACTATCCATTGTTAACTTCATTCTTTGTAACACAGAACTCTTACAATTACTATACACATTAATTACTTGAGTGTAACAGATTTTTCTACTTTGTTTATAAAATTATTATTCATCTTATGATTGGTATGTGCATTTAGAAAGCTTTTTTCCCCTACATATTTTTTTTTTCAAGACAAGGTTTCCCTGTGTAACCCTGGCTGTATTGGACTCCCTTTGTAGACCAGCTGACCTTGAACTCACAGAACTCCACCTGCCTCTACCCCCTTAGTGGTGGAATTAAAATATGTACCACCACACCCTACATATTTTTATTAAGTTGATAATGAGTCTTCTAGTTGGTGGGTTCTTAGAATCACAGACTATGCAGAATGACTGTCAGAAGGAGAAACACTAGGAGAACTGGGAGTGAAACCTGGGACCTGAGGCACTTTCCCATGCTACAGCTTTTTACTCGGTGCTGACTAGGGTGCCAGAACTTTGCTAAAAATATGTAGTTTCATCATCTTGAAAATTTTGAAGACAAATCTACCTTCACTAGAGTTCAGGTAAGCACAGCATCTGGAAAGTGAATTCAGGAAAGGAAGAGCAACAGAGAAACCCCAATCTCTCTATAAATTTATTCTCTCTAAATCTTAAACTAACATCTGAACTACATGTTTGGTGTGGTGTCCATGAAGACCACTTAAGACTAAAATATATTAACCAGAAACTTCAACTTATTCCTGCTACAGGGGTGGAAAAGTTTATAATTTTTGAGTAATGTTGACAATTTACTGTGAAATAAACAAAAGTTAACTCCCATTAGTGGAATACAGTAGAATTTAAATAAAAGCCACAGAAGAAAAATACAGCTAATTTTATAGCTGACCCTCAAATGTGAAGGCTTCTTAAGACAAGAAAAGATGAGGATGCCTACTCTCACCATTACTGTTCACCACAACACTAAAAGTCCTATCAGAACAGTGAGCAATAAACAGAAATAAAATTGGAAAGGAGGTAGTCAAATTATGTCTGTTTGCAGATATTGTGATATTATACATAAAAATGCAAGGCTCTGACAAAATAAAATCTGGAATAAAGAAAGTCAATAATTTTGCAGCATAAAAATAAAAATATAACAGTCTGTTGTTTTGATATGCTACTGATGATCTGTCAGGCCTAAAAGAAACAACTAACTGTGGTGCCTATTAGCATACAAGGTACATGTTGGCTTCCAGGCTCTGTCAGCATCACAACACCAGTTACACAGTCCATGATGGCATTCTGGCTCTTCTCACCCTGCCCCCTACCCTAAACTCTAGCTCAAGGGCTACCCTTTCCCCAGTTTCTCATTCCTATATAACCCTGTCATTTTGGACTCTTTGTCCTATCTTTGCCCACTCTCCTCTTCTCTCTCTCTCTCTCTCTCTCTCTCTCTCTCTCTCTCTCTCTCTCCTCCCTTACTCACTCTCCATTCCCCCACTTCTCTCATGGCTCAGTTGAGTCTGCTGGCCATGTTTAGTCTACTACTTTCTTTCCCTTATCTGGACTCTTCCAGATGCCTCTGGCTGTACTTTCCTTCATATCTACAATAAAAACCTTTTCAACCATACCTTGGAGTGGTCATGTCCTCATTTTATATACTATCCAAAAATCTTCATACATTGTGGCTAGAAATGTGAATTAGTACAACCAAAAATAGAGATAGTGTATACACAGTCTGGCAAGCCTGCTGCTGGGATATGCATCCAAAATGAACACAAATAATATCTCAGAGCAATACCTGCACATACCCGTACATTGCAGCATCACTCACTAAAGCTAAAAATATGAAAGCACCCTGAATCATACACATAGGAGACAAGCTTACCATTTGATAATAAGCAGCAAGTATATCTAAAGTCAGTAAGCTCATGGAAAGACTTTCATCAATAGCTACCATGAGCTACCACTTCATACCCTGGAGGCCAACTATCTCACAAGCCCGAGAACAATACGCTTTAAAGATGAGGCTAGTAACTGGAACCCTGAAAACACCGCAAGCACTCATTTTGGCAGCTCCTCGGGAAATTAACCATGGAGCTCCCATGATGCAGTGGTTCTGCCCTTGGGCACATCCTGAGAGGAAAGGAAACACATGTGTGTGAACAAGTCAGCCAGTGGAAGACACAGGGGACTAGAAATAAACCCACACAACTACAGCACCTCATTATTTGACAAAAGCATCAAAACACATATTAACACAAACAAACCAGCAAGCAAGCAAGCAGAAAACCCAGCCTCTTTAATAAACGGTGCTGGGAAAACTGGATATCCATAAGCACAAGGTCCATGTCTCTCACCCAGCATAAACGTCAACTCAAAATGTACCAAATACCTTAATATAAAACTGCAGACAGCCGGGCGTTGGTGGCGCACGCCTTTAATCCCAGCACTTGGGAGGCAGAGGTAGGCGGATCTCTGTGAGTTCGAGGCCAGCCTGGTCTACAAAGTGAGTCTAGGACAGCCAGAGCTGTTATACAGAGAAACCCTGTCTCGAAAAACCAAAAAAAAAAAAAAAAAAAAAAAACTGCAGACAATTTTCTTTCACTCCTCCAGACGAGCTAGATGCCCAAAGAAGGCCAAAGAGAAACCAAAAAGGTGGTGAACCCCGTTTGAGAAAAGGCCTAAAAACTTCAGTATTTGGCAGGTCTTCCAGGTCTAAAGAGACCTCACCCACTTCATGAAAGGGCCCTGTTACATCAGGTTTCAGGGGTAAAGTGCCATCCTCTAGAAAATGCTCAAAGCACTTCCTGTGATTAACCAGTTCCCGCAGGTCCTGAACTGGGTAGCAAACAGCTATCCAGCTGCTTAAGCTTGCTCACAAGTACTGGTCAGAGACAAAGCAGGAGAAGAAGCAAGGCTGCTGGCCAATGATGAGAAGAAAGCTGCTGGCAAAGGGGACACCCACAAAGAGACCACCTGTCCTTCAAGCAGAGGGCAATACAGTCACTACTTTGGTAGAGAACAAGAAGGCTCAGCTGGTGGTGACTGTACACAATGTGAACTCACTGAGCTGATGGTCTTCCTGCCTCTCCTGTCTTGCAAGATGGGAGTCCCCTATTGCAAAATCAAGGGGATGGCTGGGGTGGCTGGTCCATAGGAAGACAAGCACCACTGTTGCCATCACACAGTTTAATGTGGAACATAAGGGCACTCTGGATAAACTAGTGGAAGTTTTCAGGACCAATTACAATGACAGATACAAAGAGATCCACCATCATTGGGACCAAAATCTGTGGCTCCTATTGCCAAACTGGAAAAGGCAAAGGTCAAAGAACTCACCACTACACTGAGTTAAATGAACACTGCTAAGTTTTTTTGTGCATGAATAAAATTAAAAGATTGCCCTTCAAAATCATATATATGGAAATTCTGAAATAGCTAAAGGAAAGCAATGGAAAAATACCCCAAGACCTAGGTATAGGAAAGAACTTTCTGAAAAGGCTCCAATAACTCAGGAAACAACCCCAAGAAATGACAAATGGAATTATATGAAATTAAGAAGCTTCTGTATAACAAAGTGAAACTATCAGCAGAGTAAAGAGATATGCTATAGAATGGGGCAAAATCTTTGTCAGCCATACCCCAAACAGGGGCTCATATCTAGAATATATAAGGAATAGCAGAAATTAAACAACAAGAAAAACCTCACCAATCTTTCAGTCAATGAATGGGCTAATTCAATGAATGGGCTAATGGACAGTTTTCAAGAGGAAATACAAATAACCAATAAATACTTGTAAAAGTAATATATATCCTTGGCTATTAGAGAAATGCAAGTTAAAACTGCTTTAAGATTCTATTTATCCCAGTTAGAATGGTTATCAGGAAAATAAACAAGAAATGTTGTTGCTGAGGATGTAGGGAGAACTTTTACCCATTCCTGGTGGGAATGCAAACTTGGTCATTCACTAAGGAACTCAGTAAGTTTCTCAATAAGCTAAAGATAGAACTACAATAGGACATAGCTAAACAACTCCTGGGTACATATCAAAAGGACTCTAAGTCCTACTACAGAGAGACTGGCACTGCATATTTACTGCTGCACTATTCACAACAGCTATGGGATGCAAACAGCATAGATGTTCATCCATAGACCAGTAGATAATGTAGGACATATACCTATGAAATTTTATTTATTTTTTAATATTTATTACTTCAGGTTACATCTCCACCACAGTGTCCTCTTTCCACCTCTCCCAGTCCCACCCTCCCACCCTCTACCCCCTATCCCTTCCATCCCACTCCTCTGGAGTGGAGTGTCCCTACATAACAGTCCCCCGCCCCAGTTCAGCAGTCATATGAGGGCCAAGAGCCTCCTCATACACTGCGGACCTACAAGGCAGCACCACTAGGGCAAAGTGTCTCATTGACAGGAAACAAAGTCTATGTTCACGTTCCCTTTGGTGCATTGGCTGTAGCATAGTTATTCACTAAGGTCATGTACTATATGTACTATATGGCTAAAATCCGACTATAAGTGAATAGATGCCATGTGCATCCTTCTGAGCCTGGGTTAGCTCACTCAGGATGAGCTTCTCTAGTTCCATCCATTTGGCTGCAAATTGCATGATTTCATTGTTTCTGGTGGCTAAGTAGTATTCCATTGTATAGATGTACCACAGTTAAATCTTCACCAACTCCACATCTGACAGAGGGCTAATATCCAAAATTTACAAAGAACTCAAGAAATTAAATGCCAAGAAACCAAATAATCCAATCAAAAAATGAGGAACAGAGCTAAACAGAGAATTCACAAATGAAGAATCCCTAATGGCTTAGAGACACTTGAAGAAGTGCTCAGCATCCTTAATCATCAGAGAAATGCAACTCAAGATGACTCTGAGATTCCATCTCACACCTGTCAGAATGGCTAAGATCAAAAGCTCAAATGACAGCACATGCTGGCAAGGTTGTAGAGAAAGAGGAACACTCCCCCATTGCTGGTGGGAGTGCAAGCTTGTACAACCACTATGGAAATCAATCTGGCGATATCTTAGAAAACTTCGAATAGCTCTACCTCAAGACCCAAACATACCACTTCTGGGTATACATCCAAATGATTCCTCACCAAATCATAAGGAAGTTTCCTCATCTATGTTCATAACAGCCTTATTTGTAGTAGCTAGAAACTGGAAATAACCAAGATGTCCCTCAACTGAGGAATAGATAAAAAAAAAAAAAACCTATGGAATTTTTTTAAGTCACAGAGCAAAAAAGGAATTCTGACACTTGCAGAAATGGGAGAGGAAGTAGGAATTATTATAGAAAGTATTACTGTAAGGCTGTAAAAATTAATGAATACATGGCCTTCTCCTCTCTGGTGAGACCCTGACCTCACTCCTTCTGGAAACCTTCTACAGAACTCAGTCCTTGAAAATATCAAAGCTTGCATAGCTGGCAGGTTTGTTCAGACTCCCCTCCTCTACACTCCCCACTTGCATCACCACCTAACTTAACATACTCTTTGTTCCTTTATCACCACCTGTGGCTGTTGCCTGGCCTGCTAAAAAAAGCTACTCCTTGGTGCTCCCACCTTTTCTGTAGCTGCTTGTGTATTTAAAGGGCCAGAGAACCATTTTATGGGGTTCATTCCTCTACGGGGGAATCGAACCCTGGTGTGTCAGTTTAATAAACCTCATGTTTATTACAGCGAATCAGGGGGCATTGGTGGTCTGTGGCGTCAGGATTCGGTGAGCCCCTCTCGGGTTCAACATTACAGACTTAGAAAGACAAAAACCACATATTTTCTCTCTAATGCATATCTTGGACTTTAATTTTGATATATATGTGTGCTGGGGAGATATAGGTTATACAACTAGAAAGGAAAAAAGAAGTGCTAAAGTACAGTTGGAGGAAGGTACTAGACAAAGGTAAGAGACTCTATGTGACATGAAAGCAGAAAGGGAAGGAAGAGGACAGTAGGAGTAGGGCAGGGGACTGGAGGAGAGGAGGAAAGACCAACAAAAATGATGCAAATAGGGAAATCATCAGATGAAACCTGTTAACAAATTAAATCAAAAATGATAAAAGGAAAGAAAATACATGTGCACACAAAACACTTCAAAACAAGTATTCAAAGCAGGTTTATTTATAACAGCTAAAGCACATAGATAATTCAAATATCAACAGATGTGTGGATGAATTAAATGCAAGAAAACATATCTACAATGAGATATTATTTGGCTATAAAAAAATCAATGGAGCACTGACATATCCTATAACATAAATAAGTTTGAAAAACTAAGGTAAGTGAAAGAGGCCAGTCACAGGACGGTCACACATTGTATGGTTGCATTTTCACTGAATGTCCAGAATAAGCAAATCTAAACTGGGTTCCCAGGAATGTAACTCAGTGGTAGAACACTAGTCAAGCACACAAAGGCCCTGACTCAAACTCCAACACCAGAAAAAAAAAGTGATAATAGGTCAGGAGTCTAACAGTACCAATCCTGAGACTTCAACATGTAACTTACAGAACATCTCTATAAAATATTCAATAAATAAGAATTCAGATAACAAGTAGTTTTTTATTTGTTTTGTTTGGGTTCTCTGTGTAATTGCCCTGGCTGTCCTGTAACTCAATTAGTAGACCAGGCTGGCCTCAAACTCACAAAGATTGGCCTGACTTTGCCTCCCTGAGTGCTGGGATTAAAGGTGTGAGCCACCATGACCATCACAAGTAGTGTTTTGTTTTGCTTTTACAAGGAACACATTTGTAAGTGAATTCTCACCTCTTTTGAAAAGTTGTTCATTTTCATCTACATCATCCATTATTTCAGGTGTTGAGTTTAATGACTCCTTCAGTTCTGATGATGGCAGAATAGGAATTTCTTGTGTGGGGGTTGTAGATATTAAGAATTCAAACTCAGAAGGGGAAACTGATGGCTGAAATAGCGTTAGCATTTTAAAAAATTTAAGGGATATTTCCAAGTAAATATATTTAATTTCTAAATGGATATGTTTGTTTAAATGGCACACTAAAATTTAAACCTAAGTCATATTCTGTCTTAAATACTATACAGATTTTCATAAAATAGAGGTTTAGCAGTAAAAAATAGGTTCCTCTTACAAGCAATGCCTTTCTAGAATAATCTCTTTTATAATATCCATTACCTTAGTGACACACAGTGTCTCTAAATGTGTATGTGTCTCTTTTTTGGATAATAAAATAAATCTTAGAAATTCTAAATTAAAAAGAATTGAGAAAATGAAAGATTGGAAAGTAGCAAAATCTCAATAGATATGATGGAAAGAGTTCATCTCTACTGAACCTCATGGGCTATTTTTTTCTCTCACCTTCATAGACAATATTCCTCAACAGCTGAGACTGTACCACTCAGAACTAACAAGGGAGAGGGAGGGGGCTGGAGTCAGTAAGTCAATAAGCAAATTAATGTCTTCACCAACTTGTTCACATTTTATCTGTAAGGAAACCCATGAAGTGCCTTCATTGCATTATGTGTATGTCCTGTGAAGGTATTAAGAGAAGCCCCAATGTATAAAATGTTTCAGCTGTCTACAAAACATGACATGTGTGTTTAAATTAGAACGTCCATAGAATTCAGCTTATAACTTTTAATCTTAACTACTTAAATTTTCATACCAAGTATAGTGACTAAAGTTACTAAAGGACGTTTGAAAGTTCTATGTACCTGGACCTCCTACTGGACCAATTAAATAAGAATATAACTGGATAGGATACAACATCAACCTCAGCTACAGCTGAGAATCACTATTTAGAAATAAATTTGGCTACATAACTGACACATATTCAACCTACTATCAAAAAATTTTAGCATGACAGTTATAAGCAGTCAAAGTAAATTACTAAAATTTATAAAAGTGTTCTCCCTTACTTCTATAAATATATTATCAAAAACAAGTGTTATAATTCTATTGAAACATACTAGTTTCTTCTTACAAAAGGTCTCCTCGGCCATATGGAAATCTCTCACAAAAGGTTCCAAACGTTCTTGAACAGAGAAACACTCCCTTGAATCAAAAATTATACAAGATTAATTAATACTAAAACTATGTAACAAATATTGCCAATCAAAACACACACAGACTATCATGCAAATTGAGTTGAAGCAATGGGACCCTTACCAATAGCATCTAAACCTGTGGCTATACACAGAATGCTTTCTTGTGTAAAAGCAATTACAGTACCGGGCAGTTACATACGTGAAATTATTCTTTCCAGAGAGCTGCTCTTTGAAATCTAAAAGCGGGTCCTTCACCAGGTAGAGCTTCAGTCTGCTCAAGAGAGTATCCACAGTTGGTAGATGATTGACCATTGCTTTATTTATAAAATTCATTTCCTCATCAATAAGTAATCCTGAAAAGAAACAGGGAATTAAAAATCTAATAGTTTGGCCGGGCGGTGGTGGCGCACGCCTTTAATCCCAGCACTTGGGAGGCAGAGGCAGGCGGATCTTTGTGAGTTTGAGGCCCGCCTGGTCTACAAAGCGAGTCCAGGACAGCCAGAGATATTCAGAGAAACCCTGTCTTGAAAAAACCAAAAAAAAAAAAAATCTAATAGTTCATCAAGAGACCCAGACAGTAAATATTAATGGATTTTTCAAACACACTGAGATCATTGAGTTCTCTATGATATGTATATAAAACACAGAATGTAGTACCAGACAGAAGGAAAAGCTTAATAAAATGTAGTATTATTTATCACATGGAAACAAAGATAACTATTCTGAAAGAGTTACATTATAGTGACAATACTTCATAAACAAAGACTGGAGGGGAATATTTTCTACTTCAAAATAGAACCAAAAGTTCAAAGAAATAAAAATGCAGGCCTCTGTCCGAGTCTGGGTTTCTGTTGACTGCATCATTTAATCTATAAGGACATACAATGAATGGGTATGATGTAGAGGGGCTCCATATGAAGTCACTGACTCCATCATTACAAAGTTACCCATACAAGGCTGCTCACAGTTAATTATAATGAAAACTGTGTCCTGGAACATCTACTTGCAAAGTAGGACATACTTTACACATTAAAAACATCACAGATGTTGACGCAAACCTTTAATCCCAGCACTTGGGAGGCAGAGGCAGGTGGATCACTGTGAGTTCGAGGCCAGCCTGGTCTGTCTACAAAGCGAGTTCAGGACAGCCAGAACTACACAGAGAAACCCTGTCTTGAAACAAAACAAACAAACAAACAAAAAAAAAACCAAAAACAAACCACCACAGATGACCGGGCAGTGTTGACACACGCCTTTAATCCCAGAACTTGGAAGGCAGGGGCAGGTGGATCTCTATGAATCTGAAATGAGCCTGGACTACAGAGTGACTTCCAGGACAACCAGGGCTACACAGAGAAACCCTGTCTCAAAAACAAAAACAAAACAACAACAACAAAACAAAAAACAAAACAAAACAAAAAACCCAACCAACCAAAACAAAACAAAGCAAAAAAGCCCCATCACTGATATTAACTACTGAAGTAAAATTCCTACTCTATCCTAACCTTTATGTTTGAGTTACTTTAGAATCTTGGCTAGTTGTGTGAGATTCTGAGCCATGAATGGGAACATTAAATCAGCCCCTTCTCCAATAAATTTCTGATTGAAAAGGCAAAGGAAAATGTATGCTTAGAGAAGGAAGCACTCAGCCAAAATCTCTATCATGAAAGCCGCCTTGAGTGTGGAGAATGGACAAGTCTCTTGTTCTAGGCAATAGCATTTTGGCAAGTGGGGGAATGCAGGTTTCAGGAGAGGAACAGCATGCAGTTTTCAGGCAGTGATGTTTCTCATGGCCAGCTACATAAGTATATACGCATATGTCTAGTCAATATGAGACATGAGAAAAGCAGCCAGGGAACTTCCCTCGCCTGAGCTGAACTAGGTATCAAAGGAGAGCGTGTGCTGTAAACTAGCCTCCTAAGCAGCCACCCATCATTTAAGTCCCTGCCAATCTCATGGCTAGAAGGTCCCTTTCAGTCCCCAAGAATCAACTACCAGTTTTAATGTAGCCACTAGAGGTCAGCTTGTCACCACAACGAATGCTGCTAAACAAAGGCTGTTTTCACCAAGACATGAAGGCTCCTCATACAACTGCAGCTGTACTCTATTCCCCGGAGTTCTTACTTCATAGTAACCATGTGTGCTCCACACAGCATCAGTCCAGTGTAGACAGATGATAAGCGGGAAATGCAAAGCTGGTTATTTATGAAAGGAGCAGGGAAAAGAGGCTTAGTGACAGGAAATGGCAAAAGTTACTTCTGTGCACTTAGAAAACCCAAGTCAACTACAGGAAAAGGAACAGGATGAGCTCCTTAAGATGTGTGTATAAATTATTAATGATTTCATGATGGGTACTACTGAGAATCTTAAAACAAACAAACAAAAAAAAAAACCCCCAAAAAAGCAATGACAACAAAAAATTCCCACATTAAAAAAAAAAAAAAAAAAGACAAACCATTCCCCTCTCCCACCCCAGCTAGGAAAACTAATCAAAACATTTTAAAGGATCTAACACTGATTTTCTAAGAAGTGTGATCTAGAACTTCTGAGGAAAGTGACAACAAAGCAAATCCAGACAAAGAAATAAATGAAGTTGGGGAACTGTTAAGATATCTGATAGTTATACAAGAGCTCAGATTATGGGTGGCACTAACACAACAGACAGAACTAGAGACAACTCAGAGCTAAACTAGAAATGCTAAGAACTTAACGTTTAATATGAGCAGCATTTCTCATAGTGGGAAAGACTCTTACTTAAATGATAATGGGATTAATGGCAACATATTTTTTTAAATGTCTCTAGTTTTAAACATAAAAAACTGAAATAAAATCACATATAACACTAAAAAATTAGTGGGATGCTATGGACACACCTAAAATCCCAGTACTCAGAAGGCAGAGGCAGGTGGATTCCTGGGAGTTTAAAGCCAGCCTGCTATACAAAGTGAGTCCTAGACTAGTCAGGGCTACATAGTGAGACCCTGTCTCAAAACAAACAAATCCTTAAACAATGGAGAAGTTATACAATAAAAGAACATTTTTCTAATCTCAAATGCAATACAAGAATCCGTAAAGAAAAACATGACAGAAGTGATCAGATTAAAGTTAAATGCATTTGGAATTATTGGTGTCTTTACATATAAAAACACACATGCAAGTATAAAATGAGAATCATTTTACAAGAGACACAGATAGCTACTACACACTAGTAACTTTTAAAGATGCAAATAAAATATACATTTCCCCATCACACTGGTTTATGTGTATTACCATAATATCTGCAGCAATGTATCCAGATGAGGCTGACTTGAGTAAGGTATTCTCATACTAAGCCAGTGGTGCTAGCACTAAGAGCAAAATCATGTGAAGCACGTCTATCTCCAAGATTAACCTCAGTGAAATAACTAGAAATGAGAGTATATATCCATGCATGTGTTTGAAATTAACAACATATATAAGTACAAAAAAATAGATTACAAAGAAAATAACATGATCTCTGTGATACAAGACTCCAAAGGAAAACAAGTTAGACATTATTTTCCCTTAGCTAATTGATTTTATTCAACAGTGGCTTGTAGTTGCCACAGAATAATAGCAGTTCTCTGTGTGTGGTCTGTCAGTTTTTTACAAGCTATTGCTATATATATATATATATATATTTTATCTCCATAAAATTTTACAAAAAGATTTTTTTTGAATTGCTTCAATTTATTCCAACCTTTTTCTTCTCACAGATAAAAAGTACTGTACAAATGACTAGTTTAAGAGCACATGTCTTTCTTACATAATGTTCATTTTTCTTATATTAAACAACACTGTATGTAACCAATACAATAGTTGTGCCTTTGTGTGATGTCTTTCCCCCTTTCAATACCAGCAATGCTTGTTTGACTTAAGACAAAGGGAGCAAAATAAATCATATGAAATTATTGACCTTATGTCACTGGCATTCATTATTTCTTTTCCCACACAATCACGAAGAACATTAGGAGATATTGATTTAATTTTGAGTACTTTGGAATTAAAAGACAACATCTGTTCTGAAATGAGCTGAAAAAGTGGGTGAGAGACATTATCGTGGCAATTTGATGGGGTTTCTTACATTTGGAAAAGCTTCAGAGGATTGAAGGATGCACCCAGGTTCTCCAAAGAAACATTAAAAACAAAAAAACAGCAGCCCAATTATCAGTGCACTTTCAAAAATGAAAGTATGCTGAGCAATAGTCAAAAATCCACATGCCAAATTCTCTCATTTACCCATAAGCCTCAATGACAACTTTCTCCCGTAAAGTAGCCTAGCTCTACTTCTTTCTTTTTTTGGTTGTCTCTCTGTGTGGCCCCTCATATACAGACCAGGAACTCATATACAGACCAGGCTGGCCTTGAACTCACAGAGACCCACTTACCTCTACAATTAAAGATGCCGGATTTAAGGGTTGCACAACTACTCCTGGCTATAGCATTTCTTAAATAGCAGGAACAATTACATAACAGACCTTCAAGTTTTGTCATTAAACACAGAATAGGCCATTACAATATAAGAAAGCCAATTCTCAGAAGGTTAGAAGAACTAAGCCAGCTAGAGAGGAGATTTGGAAAACAGTTTGGATAAAACTTAATTTTAGTTGATACTGACAATAACTTTTTAAAAACTGGTACATTTCTTGGACTACATCTCCATCGCTGATTTGCGATTTGCTTTCACATATGTTAGGTAAGACTGAGTATCTTTAGGGTGTTTTGAGAAATAATATACAGGCATAACTTTAGAATCCAAAATTTCATGTCTCACTACACTTTGGTATCACAAGATCTGGACCCAGAGTCAGTGACATTACAGGAAGTTGCTGGAACATGCTGGGACATACCACGATCAAATCTGTACAGGTTATTTTGAGTATCAGCAAACTTAAATGAAAAGAAATCTATTTGTGAAAAATATGGTAATATTAAAGAGAAAATACTGTTTGCATGGCAAAAGTCAGACTTACAATCATATAGGTACATATTCTTAAGAAAATAAAGATGTTTAAACTACAACTGAGCAAAAGCTCACAGTAATGAAGTTTTATATATATTAGTAGGAAACATCTTCTCATTTCCTACCTTGGTGTTCCACTTCTACTCCTGGGTAGGGTGGGGAACACTTGATGGGTGTAAAGTCTTCTCTGTGGTCCACACTGAGGTATGAGCTCAGATTCTCTATTCCAGTTGGGGAGTTTGGATTGGAACTTGGAACAATTTCCTCAAATGTTCCATTAATCATCACTCTTGTAACTGTCCTTCTGCAATATAAAATTACTCATTTTATCTGTGTCTATCCTAAAACATTTTTATTAAAAAAATAGTATGTGTTCCTCATGGAAAATTTGGCAAATTCAAATAGATATTAAGAAAAATTATCTGTATCCCCACCACTTGAAAGGAATGCAAAACTATGTAAATTCATCAGTATTTGTGAATAATTTAAAACAAAATTACACAATATTCATGTACATAGTATACAAAACCTGTTTTTTTTCTACTGAGCTGTGAATAATAGTCCTATTCACATGCTCATCACTGACTTTATATTTGAATGGAAGAACAAGAAAATTCCATTTTATCACTGCTATATTTTGGACTTTACATAACTTTCCAAAGGCACATGTGTTAAAGGCATGGTTCACTGAGTAGCACATTGGGAGACAGCAGAGTTTATAAAAGACAGGATTGCCAGGCATGGTGGTGCATGCCTTTAATCCCAGCACTCGGGAGGCAGAGACAGGCAGATCTCAGTGAGTTCGAGGCCAGCCTGATCTACAAAGCAAGTCCAGGTCAGGCAAGGCTGCATAGAGAAACCCTGTCTTGAAACAAACAAACAAAGCAAAGACAGAATTGGTTGGGAGGTGTTTAGAACACTGAGAGTATGTCCTTATATGGGATAGTGGGACTCTGGGACTTTCTTTTTCTCTCCACTTCTGGTCCATAAGCTGAGCTCTGTGGCTCTGCCATGTGCTCCTGCTGTCATGTGCCAGCTTGCCACAGGCTCAAATCAATTGATTATGCCCAGAAACTCCAAAACTGCAAACCAAAATGATTCTTTTCTAAGTTAATTATTTCAAGTACTCTGCTAAAGTGATTGAAAGCTACCATATTCTATAAACCGTCATTATTTAACCAGCTCCCTCTTACTGGAAGTTTATGTTTCTTGTGACTGTTATTATGAGAATAATTCAAGGACCATTTTTGTATGTTTATTTAATCATTTTCTCAAAATACATTTCCTAAAAACAGAAGATCTTTGGAGAAGTTTCACAGACTTATTTCTTTTTATTTATTTATTTACAACTTTTGCCACTCATTGCCAGGTTTCCATTATATTTTATATTCAATGCCTATTCTTCAATATCACACAGATCTTCCCTCCTAACCTCCTCTCCCCATTGCTTTATCCCAGCCCCCAACCCCAAGCAGGAACCCTCTGGGAACCCACAGGCCATTCCAAAACTGCATATCTTCACCTCTCCATCAAATCCCCCAGTTTTACCCCAGCTCTGTAGCAGACCACCTGCTGCTCCCAGCCTCCAACTCCAGTAGGCATTCCCAGGGAACCTCAGGCCACTCAGGTCAGGGCAGCAAGCAGGCTAACTGCAGATCTTCACCTCACCCTCTGTTCGTCCAAGTTCAAATTCCAGTCCCATCCCTAGTTCATTGGTTTCATCCCCACCTGCTGTGGCCTCTCCTCATTCTCTGCTCCAATTCCCAGGGGACTGAGAAGATCCTGGTGGAACTCCCTGCTTTCCTCCCTCCTATGGACTCCCTCAGCCCTACCCCTTCCTACCCCATCCACATTCCTTAAGTGTCAGCTCCCAATACCTAGACACATATTTTACAAGGAACCCTACTGGCCACACCTATCAGGATCTCAGAAGAATTTCCTACTAGGCAACACACAGCCACCAACCACACTCTCCTAAGAACCAGAGAGGGCAACAGAAACCAGGAGCAAAATACACACACAGCATAGGCAAGACCAGGTATCAGCACCTAGAAACACAATCTTCCCAAACCCAAATGCCTACACACCTGCATAAAAAACAATCAATAACAGCCAGGACAATATGTCTCCACTAGAGCCCAGCAATTCTACCACAGAAGGCCCTGAGCATTGCAACATAGTTGAAACACCAGAAAAAGACCTTAAAATAGACTTTATGAATATAATAGAGCTTCTTTAAAAGGAAATGAATAAATCACTTAAAGAAATTTATAAAAACACAAACAGTAGAAAAAATGAACAAAACAGTTCAAGATCTGAAAGTAGAAATAGAATCAATAAAGAAAACCCAATTGAAGGAAATCCGGAAATTAAAAATTTAGGAACACGAAAAGGAACCTCAAGAGGCAAGCCTCACCAACAGAATACAAGATATGGACGAAAGAATCTCAGGCACTGAAGACACACTAGAAGAAATGAATAGCTTGGCAAAAGAAAAGGTTAAATCTAAAAAAAGAAAATCATGTCACAAAACATCCAGAAAATATGGGACATTATGAAAAAAACCAAATCAAAGAATAATAGGAATAGAGAAAGGAGAAAAACCCAGGTCAAAGGCGCAGAAAATATTGTCAGCAAAATCATGGAAGAAGTTTTCTAACCTAAAGACAGAAAATGTCTATCAAAGTAGAAGCATAAAGAACACTAAATAGACTGGACTAGAAAACAAGGTTCCCTTGGTACACAATAATCAAAACACTAAACATGCAGAACAAAAAGAGAATATTAAAGGCTGGGCGGTGGTGGCGCACGCCTTTAATCCCAGCACTTGGGAGGCAGAGGCAGGTGGATCTCTGTGAGTTCAAGGCCAGCCTGGTCTACAAAGCGAGTCCAGGACAGCCAGAGCTGCTAAACAGAGAAATCCTGTCTCGAAAAACCAAAAAAAAAAAAAAAAAGAATATTAAAGCTGTAAGGGGAAAAGAACAAGTAACACATAAAGGCAGACCTATTAGAATAACACCTGACTTCTCAATGGAGACTCTTACAGGCATGGGTAACCACGCCTGGTAGGTTAGTTATCCTGTTGTACATTGATCATCTTATTGTGAACCAGCCATCTCATTCTGGGTCATTCATCCTGTGTAGGTCAGAAGGGCCTGGACAGATAGATGTTCTACAGACTCTAAGAGACCACAGATACCAGCCCAGACTACTATACTCAGCAAAACTTTCAACCACCATAGATAGAAAAAATAAAACATTCCATAATAAAACCAATTTTAAGCAGTATCTATCTGCAAGTCCAGCCCTCCAGAAAGTGCAAGAAAGAAAACACCAACCTAAGGAGGTTAACTATACCTAAGAAAACACAAGGAATAAGTAATCCCAGACAAGCAAATCAGAAGTGGGGAAACACACACACACACACACACACACACACACACACACACACACACACA
>CAJQZJ010032188.1:1094960-1164412 GCA_907164525.1 Lophiomys imhausi | reverse complement strand
ACACACACACACACACACACACACACACACACACACACACACACACACACACACACACACACACCACAAGAGCAAAGTGCAAGGAGTCAACAAACACTGTTTATTGATGTATCTCAACACCAATGGTCTCAACTGCCCCAAAAAAGACAGACTAACAATATGGGTGCAAAAACAGGATCCATCTTTCTGTTGAACCAAGAAACACAACTTCACATTAAGGATAATCATCACCTAAGGTAAAAGGATAGAAAAAGATATTCTAGGAGACTAGAGAGATGGCTCAGTGGTTAAGAGCACTGGTTGTTCTTCCAGAGGACCAAGGTTCAATTCCCAGCACTCAGTTATGGCAGCTCATAACTGTCTGTAACTTAGTTCCAGAGGATGACACCCTAACCCAGGCATACACACAGTCAAAACACCAATACACATAAAACAAAAATAAATTATTAAAAAAAGATATTATTGTTGAGGCCTACCTTAGTTTTTAGCATAAATATAGTCCCTCTGTTGAGACCTATGTTAGTTTTTGGCATACCTACAGCCACTTTGTCTTTAGTCTCCATTTTAATCATAAGGTGAAATTAAGTTCAGGTTCTCAGGCTCTGCCTTGCCTGACATAAGAATAGTCTTTTACTTACAATTCAATATTTCTTGAATGTTCTGTTTGAGTTAATTTTGTATGTTCTACTTAAACAAAACCACAATACCCTGCTATGTTCCTTTCTTCCAGAATGATGGGGAACTGGAAAGCCCCCAAGTTTCCCCTACCCTAAATCCCAGCCAATCAACTTAAAATGCTTTGTCTAGCTACCTAGATACAATGTACCTGGGATAGAATTGATTCTTCCTGCTTCCTTGGTTATGACTTTTTCCTTTTAAAATTTACTCTGAGAATGGCTCAGGGTGACAGTCTTGGTTCCTGAATCCAGACTGGGACCCTGACTGGTCAGATTTTGCTCAGCATTCAATAAACTTTCATCATTCTGAATCTGGTGTCTGAGTGGTCAGTGTGGGCTATTCTCAAACCCTAACATTCAAAGTAAATGGACCTAAGAATTAAGTTGGTGTAGCCATCTTAGTATCTGTCAAAACAGACTTCAAACCAAAACAAATCAGAAGAGATGGGGAAGGACACTACACACTCATCATTGTAATTCTTTTTTTTTTTTTCTCGAGACAGGGTTTTTCTTTGTAATAGTTCTGGCTGTCCTAGAACTTTGTAGACCAGGCTGGCTTCAAACTCACAGAGATCCACCTGCCTCTGCCTCCCAAGTGCGAGGTGTGCACTACCACACCCAGTGATACTGCAATTCTTTTTTTTAATATTTATTTATTACTTCAGGTTACATCTCCATCACAATGTCCTCTTTCCACCCTTCCAAGTCCCTCCCTCCCACCCTCTACCCCCATCCCTTCCATCCCATTCCTCTGGAGTGGAGTGTCTTTACATAACAGTCCCTCACCCCAGTTCAGCAGTCATATGAGGGCCAAGAGCCTCCTCATACACTGGGGATCTACAAGGTAGCACCACTAGAGCAAAGTGTCTCATTGACAAGGAAAAAAGTCTATGTTCATGTTCCCTTTGGTGCACTGGCTGTAGCATAGTTATGCTGTGCTATATGGCTAAAATCTGACTATAAGTGAATAGATGCCATGTGCATCCTTCTGAGTCTGGGTTAGCTCACTCAGGATGAGCTTCTCTAGTTCCATCTATTTGGCTGCAAATTGCATGATTTCATTGTTTCTGATGGCTGAGTAGTATTCCATAGTGTAGACGCACCACAGTTTTTTTTATCCATTCCTCCGTTGAGGGACATCTTGGTTATTTCCAGTTTCTAGCTATTACAAATAAGGCTGCTATGAACATAGATGAGGAAACTTCTTTGTTATTTGGTGAGGAATCATTTGGATATATACCCAGAAGTGGTATGGCTGGGTCTTGAGGTAGAGCTATTCCAAGTTTTCTAAGATATCACCATAGTGGTTGTACAGAACACCAACAGCTCAGGCTCTAAGACCACCAATCAATAAATGGGACCTCATGAAACTGAAAAGCTTCTGTAAGGCAAAAGACACTGTCATTCGAACAAAGTGGCAACCTACAGATTGGGAAAAGATCTTCACCAACCCCACATCTGACAGAGGGCTAATATCCAAAATTTACAAAGAGCTCAAGAAATTAAATGCCAAGAAACCAAATAATCCAATAAAAAAAATGGAGAATAGAGCTAAACAAAGGAATTCACAAAGGAGGAATCCCTAATGGCTGAGAGACACTTGAAGAAATGCTCAGCATCCTTAATCATTAGAGAAATGCAACTCAAGACGACTCTGAGATTTCATTTCACACCTGTCAGAATGGCTAAGATCAAAAACTCAGATGACAGCACATGTTGGGGAGGTTGTGGAGAAAAGGGAACAGCCCTTCATTGCTGGTGGGATACTGAAATTCTTCACATCTATGCCACAAGGGCACCCAAGTTCAAACAAACAAACCAAAACCTACTATAGCTTAAATCACATATTGATCCCTCACACACTGATAGCGGGAGACTTCAACACCTCATTCTCATCAATAAATAGAGAGGTCAACCAGAGAAAAACTAAACAGAGCTGGACATTATAAACCAAATAAACCTAATAGATATTTACAGAACATTTCACCCAAACACAAAAGAATATACCTTCTTCTCAACATCTCATGAAACTTTGTCCAAAACTGAATATATGTGCTGGATATCATTAACAACAGAAACAACAGAATGCTTATAAACTCATGGAAATTGAACAACTCACTACTGAATGAAAAATAAGTCAAGACAGAAATTATACATACATAAACATATATATCATATACATATACATATGTAGTTAGTCCTTGCTCTCTTGGACTCTTTGTAGACCAGTCTGGCCTTGAACTTAAGAGATCCAACTGCCTCTGCCTCCTGAGTGCTGGGATTAAAGGTGTGTGGTACCCATGCCTGGCTAGAAATTGAGATATTAAAAGCTTTCTAGAATTGAATGAAAATGAATATACAACATACACATATAGGACACAAGGAAGGCAGTTTTTAAAGGCAAGAACTAAGTGCCTACAATAAAAAAAAAGAGAGATCTCATACTAGTAACTTAGCAGCATACTTGGAAGATCTAGGACAAAAAGAAATCATATCCAAAAGAAGTAGACAGTGAGAAATAATCAAACTCCAGGCTTAAATTAATAAAACACAAACAAACAAACAAAAACAATATAAAGAATCAACAAAACAAAGAATTGGTTCTTTGAGAAATTCATTAATACTAACAAACCCTTATCCAAATGAACTAAAAGGAGGAGAGAGAATATCCAAAATAACAAAATTAGAAATATAAAGGGGGGGCATAACAATAGACGCTGAGGAGATGGAGATCCAGAGAATCATAAGGACATACTTGTAATGTAAATCAAAACTACTTGGAGATTCATCTTACACCAATCAGAATGGCTAAGGTCAATAAAACAAGTAACAACTTATGTTGGTGAGGGTGTGGAATAAAGGAAACACTCATCCATTGTTGGTGGGAGTGTAAACTTATACAGCAACTATGGAAATCAGTATGGCTGTTCCTCAGGAAGATGGCAATTGATCAACCTCAAGATCCAGCTATATCATTCTTGGGAATATACCCAAAGGACACTTCATCCTACCATAGAAACACTTGCTCAACCACGTTCATTGTTGCTCTATTCATTATAGCCAGAAATTGGATGTTACTTAACAGAAGAATGGATGAATAAAACGTGGTATATTTACACAATGGAATATTACTCAGTTGATTTAAAAAAGTGAAGTTCATTTTCTAAGCTAATCAGAAATCAAGTTGCTAAGAGACAAGCAACATTTGCTTATCCTAATATAAGAGATAGACAGGGCCTCTCCAAAAACCTCAAGAGATCTGCAGAATATGGCATTCAAAGATGTTTTCTTAACTTTAGATTTTTTTATATCGAGACATATCAACTCCTGACAGCACCTCCTATTCTACTCCAAGAAGAAGATGAGCATCAAAGAATCTCCAGTGGGAGATGACTGAATTAGTGGCAACCCTATCTCTTGGCAAGAAAAACCCCTTGCTTCAACTGTAGACAGAATGCTGTTCAAAAAGGACAAAACTTAGAAGCAGGTAAGTCGATAGCTTAGCTCTGTCAAGACAGGGTAGGCAAGTCCTTCATTCCTGCTCTACAATCAATGTCTGTCAGAGAAACGGGGCCAAACGGCTGAAGATTGATGCTGTAATGTATGGAGAGAAAAATGGGAACTGTCCAGGCAGCCATTGGTATGTCATTTCTTAGTTTTGGAAACTGCAGGCCCTTCACTTCCTATATAATCAGATATATTTATCCCTCTCAGGTCTCTGAGGTGGTTGAAAAATAGATAGCTAGAGTCTCATAGTTAAATTTTGAGTTGTTTAGGAATCAAGAGGGTGTTCTGGATCTAAGAAGATGTTTTTAAAATTGTGATGAAAGTTAGGATGAGATGGAGATGGGTAGATAATAGAATGTTAAAGTCAGGTGCCAAATACGTATAGACTGGACATTGGGATTGTATGCTAAGCCATATAACTCTCATAATTGTGGCCTAATTACCTCTGTTGTTTTGTATTGTATTTATTATTATAAGAGAAAGAGCCATTTGTTGGACTGAAAGAGGGAGCTGTTGGGGGGAAAAAGATATACCTTAAACTTAAAAAAAGAAAAAAAAGGAAGGAGATGGGTGGGTTGAGGCGGAAGAGGGGGGGAGGGTGGGACTGGATGGGGGAGAAGGGAGGGGATTGCGATTGAGATGTAACTTGAATAAAAAATAAAGTAAAAAACATATTTTGATTGTCAAAATATGCAAAAAAAGACATTCCCATCTCACTGATGATAAAACTACCATCCAAAAATATGAGCCAAAAGTCCAAAAAAAAAAACACTCAAAGAATGAAACTCATATAGCCTATGGTGTTTTGAATGAAAATGGCCTCCATGGGCTCATAAGGAGTGGCATTATTGAAGTTGTGGCCTTGTTGTTGTAGGTGTGGTCTTGTTGGAGGAAGTGTATCACAGAGCATGGACTTTGAGTTTTTAGACACTCGTATGGCCCAGCCTCACTCTCCTTACTGAGGATTTAGATGTAGAACTCTCAACTCCTTCTTTAACACTGTGTCTGTGTGCTGCCATGCTTCCTGCATGATGATAATGTACTAAACCTCTGAATCTGTAAGCTAGCCCCAATTAAAAATTTTCCTGTGTAAGCAAAAAAAAAAAAAAAAAAAAAGTGAAGTTCATGGGTGAATGGATGGAACTAGGGGGGAAGAATCATCCTGAGTGAGGTAACCCAGACCCAGAAAGACAAATATGGGACATGTATTCACTTACATGTGAATATTATATAAATCAATGATAACTAAGCTACAATCTGCAGAACCACAGAGGTTGGGTATAAAGTAAGGGACTGAGGAAGGGGGACAGAAAGATCTCCTTAGGAAACGGAAATAGACAATTATGGGGGGGGGGGGGGGGAGCTGGAAAGGGAGGATCAAGTGGGAAAGGGAAGGCGAGGGAAGGAAGAGGGAAAGGGAAGGGGAGAGAGGGATAAGGGAGAGAATATGAGGAGAGCAGTTAAAATTAAGGGCCATTTGAGGGGTAAGTATGGAAACAATACAGTAGATGCTTCCTAATATATATATTAAGGTGATCTAAAAGAAATCATCAAATAATGGGGAAGACAGGGGCTCAACTGGCCATCTCTTGTCTAAAAATGAAGCTTCCAGTCCCAGGACTGAGTTATGTATAATTGAGTTATTGACCAAAGGAGTCCCATGGGAATCCTCAAGCAACCCAAGACTACAGGTTGCTCTCCACAAACTGAAAGCAAGGCCCATTCCTGAAGACAATACCTACACAACCCATTGAACATGGAGAAGTTGGGCTGCTGTCTACATACAGCCTTAAGGTCTTTGGTACAGGAAGGTATTCTTTCTGCACACTACCAAAGGAAAAATGCAAACATCAACCTAACCACAAACTCTTCGATATACAATGGTGTCCTGCCTGCAACATACACTAGTGCAATGGTGGTACAAAGCTTGGTGGTACAAAGCTTGATGGAGTAACCAACTAATATCTAATTTGACTTAGGTCCCACTCCACAAGATGGAACTCATACCTGATACTGCTTGGGTGAGCAAGAACCTGAGCCTAGATAGCCCAGGGACCTAGGATGAATCCAAATACTTCTGTTCTAAAAACAAAAACATAGTAATAAGGTAACTCCTAATGATATTCTGCGATATTCATAGATCAGTGCTTTGCTCAGCCATCATCAGAGAAGCTTTCTTCTGTACCATATGGGAACAAATACAGAGACCCACAGCTAGACATTAAGCAGAGGCTGAGAGACTTACAAAATGAGATGTCTGTATCATACCCCTCCCCTCAGGGCTCAGGGAACCCCATGGAAGAGGAGGTAGAAAGAGTGCAAGAGCCAAAGAGGATGGAGGACACCAAGAAAACAAGGCCCTTTAAATCAGCATGATCGATACACATGGGAATGAATGCAGAGACTGAGGCAGCATGCACAGGTCTGAACAGGTCTGCACCAGATGGGTCCTGGAGCTGAAAGAGGTCCTCATCCCTGATCCAGAAGCCATCTCTAATTGCTAACCACCTGCCAATGAACATGGAGTCTCACTGGGAAAACAAACTACGATTGAGGGTAGCTGCATGCCCAGCAAAACTCTGTACTGTCTTTGGAGGTTCCTCATCTCCTAACGTTGTGTCAGAGCTTTTCCTTTTTTTTTAAATTTTATCTTATTATTTATTTTATTTATATTTTTTCATCTCTCTTTTTACCCTACAATTCCTTTGCATATATATTATGGCTTCCTGTTTAATGTTTTTATGGGATTCCTGAATGTCTGAACAAGAGGTTCTCTGCTTCTTGTGCCTTCTCTTGGGCTTGTATCCTTCTGTTTGTTTGTTACATCCAATTCCAATGTATTAATTTTGGTCTTATTATATTATATTTTATTATTAACCCTTAGAGGCCTGCTTGTTTTCTAATAAGAGACAGGAAACAGGTGGATCTGGATAGGAGGAGAAAGCGGGAGGAATTGGGAGGGAAGAGAAGCCATAATCAGAATATATTATGTGAGAAAAAAAATCCATTTTCAATTATAGGGGAAAAATCATAGGAAAAAACTCTAAAATGTCTCCCTTACTCTTGAAGAAAATACAAAAGATACAAGAAGAAATAGCTTTAACATCTCCATATCTGCATTACTCATTGAGAGTATTGGTTTATATGTGGACCTTCATAGACTTCTGAATTTAGTTGTTTGTTTTTCTTTGTTTTCATTTTTGTTGTTGTTTTGTTTTGTTTTGTTTTGTTTTTTAAAGACAGGGTTTCTCTCTATGTAGCCCTGGTTGTCCTGGACTCAATTTGTAGACCAGGCTGGCCTCGAACTCACAGGGCCTGCCTCAGTCTCCTAAGTAGTGGGAATAAAGGTATGCATCACCATGTCCAGCAATTACAGACAGCTGTGAACTGCCTTGTTGGTTCTAGGATTTGAACCTGGGTCCTTTGGAAGAGCAGCCAGTGCTTTTAACTGCTGAGCAATTTCTCCAGGCACCTCTGCACTGTTTTTTTTGCTTTCCTTTGCTATCATTCTCTTTTGGGTCATTTTGCTCACTGCCATTCATTAATTCTTTTAGAAAATTGGTTGAATATCTACAATGTGCTAATTCTATTCTTGGTACTAGCACTATACTAGGAAGCAAAGTCTTGTACTCAAAAAGTTCATCTGTTAAAGGGAAGATGAACACTAAGTTAACAATATCAACATTGAATGTATTTAATATAACAAGATATGCAGACATCAAGTAACAGCCATAATGTGTTGATATGTTTAGAAAAAGCAGCAAGTCAAAGGCCCACTGAAGAGCTGTTTTGGTAGCTATCTGAATAATGATGGAAATTTAGCCATAAAGGCTTTAAGGAGGAAATAAACTTGGTAGATTCCAGGTAAAAGAGTGAGGTCAGAGTAACTGGAATAGAGGAAAGTTAGACAGGCAGAGAATGAATCATTATGGACTTTGTAAGACATGGTAAATACTTAGGATCGTGAGTTATAGTTAGAGGCATTTCATGATCTGATTTATAACTTTTTAAAAATGTTTTTAATTGGAATAGAATTATAACACTTCCTCCCTCCAGCTCCTCCCATATCGCCAACTCTCAAGTTGACAGCCTCTTTTTCTTTGAATATATATGTAACCTGCTGAATCCATTTTTGTTGTTTGTTCATATAGGTTTCAAGAATAATTACTCTGCACTGGACAGAAAATAAGGGGGTCAAGAGTCATAGGACAAACTCTTAGAAGAATAAAGGAGTAAATTCTTATGGAATTGGAGTATGCAAATTTTTCTTACATATAATCTTAAATGCACTTGTGACAACAGAAGCTATACAAGTTGAACTATATCAAAGTTTTAAAATGTGTTTCAAAGGATACCACCAGGAAAGTGAAAACACAAGCCACAGAACAAAAGCACTTATAAACCACACACATGATCAAGGAATTATATTTGGAATATACACAAAACACTTAAAAGCAGGCTTTTGCCCTGATTTCTAGCTGGGATCAGGCACCAGGAAGCTTTGGCAGGAGATCAAAGGTGGGAGAGAGACAGGTTTGAAAATTACTCCTCCTGAATCCTTCTCTGTTGGACCAGTTTGGAAGGGATAGTACACACCCACCAAAGGTTCTGTTTCTTAAAGCTGGGGAGGCAATGACTTCTTGCTGATTCCAACTCTATAGTTACTTTTGTGCTGCCCTCTTAACTCACTAGTACAGCAACAATAACAAAGACAGTTGATAAAGTGTTAGTAAGGATGTGAATAAACCATAATTTTATCACACTTTATAGGAGTATAAGTAATACAGTTGACTGGATTACACCTGGCAGTTCCTCAAAGAGTTAAACATGAGTTACAGTATGACCTAGTAATTCCAATCCTTGATAACTGTTTACACAAATAAAAACTTATATATGAATGTTAACAGAATTACTCATAATTGCAAAAAGCAAAAACAACCTTACTGTCCTTACTAATGAATGAGTAAGTAAAATGTGATATATCCATACAGTAGACTATGATTTAGAATAAACATAAATAAAATCTGGATACAAGCCACATACCACAAAACTGCCCTTGTGCTTTATATTCAATATCTGCTTCTCAATATCATTATCCAAACTTTTATATTCTGTTCTCCAATAAAATCTAGTTTTAAAAAATGAGCTAAAGGGGATGGAGAGATGGCTCAGCAGTTAAGAGACCTGGCTGCTCTTCCAAAGGACCCAGGTTCAAATCCCACATGGCAGTCCACAGCTGTCTGTAACTGCCAGGCATGATGATGTACGCCTTTAATCCCAGTACTCGGGAGGCAGAGGCAGACAGATCTCTGAGTTCAAGGCCAGCCTGGTCTACAGAGTGAGTTCCAGGGCAGCCAAGGATACAGAGAAGCCCTGGCACAAAAAAAAAAAGCTAACAACTCAATTAGACATTTCTGTAAATGCAGACTAATGAACAACTACATGAAAATATGCTTAAGATGGTTAGCCTTAGGAAAATACAAATCAAAACTACAGTATGTCTCCTATTAGACAGCCCTTTCCTATCACTGTAGCTCTTACTAGGCTGGTTACTGCTCCATCCCCTTTATGCCTTCAGGCACGTTTTATTCTCTGACCCAAATATTTTCTGTCAAGGAGGTGTCTCTTCAAGCCATGCCCAAGCTCAAGTCCTGCCTTTTTATGAAGCTGATCTCTCCTACTTACAAATGCACAGGCCTACCACATTAACGGAACAAAAAGGTTTTAGAGATTGTGTTGGTCCTTACACCAGTAGCAACATCATCTAGGAGCACATTTTAAAAGGTAGAATCTTGGGCCCCAACACACATTAGCTGAATCAGAAGTTGCATTTTACTGACATTCTCAGGAGACCCACACATACAAGAAACACTGGTCCACTGTCATCATACCAATGACGAAAGTGAGTGAAAGGTAAAATGAAGAGTGAAGCAGTTAGCACCTGACTTTTTCATCTTTATTTCACAGTGCAGTGAACTCAATACACTGCATTGATGCAGCCCCTTACAGAGCAGCCGGTTAGTGATTTGCTTGTTGTCAAGTGCTTAGCCTGCATCTGAGTGATGTGGTTTGGCCTTTTACCTGAGACTTTCCATGCAGCTGGTACTTGCTGTGCCTTCCTGATTCTGACGCTTTTGTTTTCCACTTCTGCTTGTTGTTTGACTCTGTAATGAGGTGGAAGTGTGATTCTGACAATCTTGTTTTCAACGTCTACTTGTTGTTCTCAGCCTATAAAAGCAGCTGAACCTTCAGTAAAGTTTGTCACCTTGATCAGATTGCTGTCTTGGTGTCCCTCTTTGTGTTCTTTGTCTCTCCAATTCTCAGCCCCCTGTACAGGTGGTCCAGTCAGTGGTCGCAGGTGACTACACTGCATCTTTCAGCCTCCTCACTACTCAGCGGTTCCTCATGTGGCAAACATGTCATATTGGTCTGTGTTCTACAGCAGAGCTCATATTAGTCATCCTACATTTCCACTTAACTTTTGCATTCCTAATTTTTCTAAGTGGATTTTTTTTTTATCTGACTGGTTAATTCCTACGTGACACAAATAGAATATTTGAGCTCACTGAATCAAGAGTCTAGACACAATTAAATGTGGTGGGGATTTTATCATTTCTTTTCATTGCAACTTAAATTATAAAAGCTTGAAAATATGAATAATAACAAAAATCTCTCCTGTATCTGATGCACATTCTTCATGACTTGGATTAGTCCTGAAAACTGCAGTTTCTGCATTGACAATGTATAACAGGACAATCATTTCCTTCTATTGTTGCTCCATGCTCCTCCTTCTGCCAGTGTGTTTTGCACAATGATTGTGATGTTTTATTTGTAAGGCTCTGTCAAATTTTGTTTCTTGAAGGCATAACTATACCTTTTTTGTTTTGTATTCTTATATATGTTGAATGAAATATTAATATTTATAATTTATTTTTTTATGTTTATTTATTACTTCAGGTTACATCTCCATCATAGTACCCTCTTTCCACCACTCCCAGTCCCACCCTCCTACCGTCTATCCCCTATCCCTTCCAACCCACCCCTCCAGAGTGGAGTGTCCCTACATATTAGTCCTCTGCCCCATTTCAGTAGTCATATGAGGGCCAAGAGCCTCCTCATACACTGGGGGCCTACAAGGTAGCACCACTTGGGCGAAGTGTCTCATTGACAGGAAACAAAGCCTATGTTCATGTTCCCTTTGGTGCATTGGCTGTAGCAGTTATGCTATACTATATGGCTAAAACCTGATTATAAGTGAATAGATGCCATACGCATCCTTCTGAGTCTGGGTTAGCTCACTCAGGATGAGCTTCTCAAGTTCCATCCATTTGGCTGCAAATTGCATGATTTCGTTGTTTCTGATGGCTGAGTAGTATTCCATTATGTACATGTACCAGTTTTTTTTTTAACCATTCCTTGATTGAGGGACATCTTGGTTGCTTCCAGTTTCTAGCTATTACAAGTAAGGCTTCTATGAACATAGATGAGGAAACTTCCTTATGGTTTGGTGAGAAATCTTTTGGATGTATACCCAGAAGTGGTATGGCTGGGTCTTGAGGTACAGCTATTTCAAGTTTTCCAAGATATCTCCAGACTGATTTCCATAGTAGTTGTACAAGTTTGCACTCCCACCAGCAATGGAGGAGTGTTCCCCTTTCTCCACAACCTCGCCAGCATGTGCTATCATTTGAGCTTTTGATCTTAGCCATTCTGACAGGTGTGAGATGGAATCTCAGAATCGTCTTGAGTTGCATTTCTCTGATGATTAAGGATGCTGAGCACTTCTTCAAGTGTCTCTCAGCCATTAGGGATTCCTCCTTTGTGAATTCTCTGTTTAGCTCTGTTTCCCATTTTTTTGACTGGATTATTTGGTTTCTTGGCATTTAATTTCTTGAGCTCTTTGTAGATTTTGGATATTAGCCCTCTGTCAGATGTGGGGTTGGTGAAGATTTTTTCCCAGTCTGTAGGCTGCCATTTTGTTCGAATGACAGTGTCTTTTGCCTTACAGAAGCTTTTCAGTTTCACGAGGTCCCATTTATTGATTGTTGATCTCAGGTCCTGAGCTGTTGGTATTCTGTTCAGGAAGTTGTCACCTATGCCCATAAGTTCCAGGCTTTCCCCCACTTTCTCTTCTATTAGATTTAGTGTATGCAGTTTTATGTTAAGGTCTTTGATCCACTTGGACTTGTTTGTGCAGGGTGATAAACATGGGTCTATTTGCATTCTTTTACATGTTACATCCAGTTAGACAAGCACCATTTGTTGAAGACGCTGTCCTTTTTCCATTGTATGGTTTTGGCTTCTTTGTCAAAAATTAAGTGACCATAGGTGTGTGGGTTCATTTTTGGGTCCTCAATTCGATTCCATTGATCCACTGGTCTGTTTCTATACCAGTACCATGCTGTTTTTATTACTATTGCTCTGTAGTACAGCTTGAAATCTGGGATGGTGATACCTCTAGATTTTTTTTTTTATTGTACAGGATTGATTTAGCTATTCTGTTTTTTTTTTGTTATTCCATATGAAGTTGAGAATTACTTTTTCAAGGTCTGTAAAGAAAGAATTATGGTGGATTTTGATAGGAATTGCATTGAATCTGTATATTGCTTTTGGCAGGATGGCCATTTTTATTATGTTGATCCTACCTATCCATGAGCATGGGAGATCTTTTCATCTTCTGATGTCCTCTTCAATTTCTTTCTTCAAGGACTTGAAGTTCTTGTCATACAGGTCTTTCACTTGCTTGGTTAGAGTTACCCCCAGGTATTTTATATTGTTTGTGGCTATTGTGAAGGGGGTTGTTTCCCTAATTTCTTTCTCAGCCCATTTATCTTTTGTATAAAGGGTTTATGATTGTTTTGAATTAATTTTGTATCCAGCCACCTTGCTGAAGGTGTTTATCAGCTGTAAGAGTTCTCTGGTGGAATTTTTGGGATCGTTTATGTATACTATCATATTGTCTGCAAATAGGGATAATTTAACTTCTTCATTTCCAATTTGTATCCCCTTGATCCCCTTTAGTTGTCTTATTGCTCTAGTAAGAACTTCCAGTACTATGTTGAAGAGATATGGCGACAGTGGGCATCCTTGCCTTGTCCCAATTGACTAACAAAATTATTAGGGTGGCAGAGTTACCCCTTAGCCCACTACTTATGAATAAACACACAAAGACACTTGATGGATTTTAACAAGCCTTATTCTGGATTGTGTAATCTTAGCCCATCTAAGCTAGCTTTTAATTCTTTTTCTTTTTTTTTTTTTGGCTTGCTTTTAATTTTTTTTCCCCAAAAAAAACCCCAATATATATATATATATCCCTTGGGCTGTTATTCTCCTCGGTATGGCAATATTCCAGGCCAAGTGAAATGAAGTTTTTCCATCTAACCAATGGCATGTCTTCTTCTTTCCTCCCCCTGGCTTCTTCTTCACGTGATTCTTTTTGCTCCAAAACCCCTTGAACCTCCCTGCCTACCTCTCTTCTACCTAATCTAGGCTGCAGTCACTTTATTCAAGCAACCAACTTTAAATTAGGTAGTACAGGTTTATATATATATATAACAGGAATATATGACAATATAACATTGGGGTGGCAACTAGATGTTGGGGGCCAGTAAGAAGCAATAAAATACAAGCAGCTTTCAGATCACCTTAACAATTTACACACATAGATATTAAAATGTTTGAAGGATGACTGAATTAATAATAAATAATATTGATAGAATACTTTAGAAAAAGATCTTACGTCTGCATTTTTACTAAAGGACGTTTAATATTAATATAAAGAGCTTTGCTCAGAAGATTGACATATTAACTAAAAGTATAATACCACTGGTTAATTTATGAGTATGTTTTGTAACATCTATGAAGAGAATAATAATTAAACTATGCTAAATGATGGAAAGATAAAAAAGAGGCTATAATGAACATTTGCAAGCAAAAACATGTAGACAAAAGGAAATATTGTGGGACACACTGAGATACACTACAGCTTACACAATGACTTTTTTTTTATGTGGGGGTGAGGTTGCAAGGATGGAATGTGGGACTGAGGGAAGGTGGGAGAAGAAAAGGAACAGGGTGTATGATGTGCAATTCACAAAATAAAAAAATAATAAAAAGAAAAAAACAAAATAAGAAAAAAAAGAGGCTATAAATAATTCCCAATTAGCCTATTTATGCTTGAAATCAGAGCTTTTTCCAGACTAAAGAAGAAAATGGCCGGGCGGTGGTGGCGCACGCCTTTAAGCCCAGCACTTGGGAGGCAGAGGCAGGCGGATCTCTGTGAGTTTGAGGCCAGCCTGGTCTACAAAGCGAGTCCAGGACAGCCAGAGCTGTTATACAGAGAAACCCTGTCTCAAAAAACCAAAAAAAGAAGAAAATGTATGAGAAAGTAAAGGGATTTTCAAGTGTCTAAAGACTTACTATTTGTCTTCTATAGACAAAGGGAATTTGAGATTAAGAATACATACCTCTCAGGGACATCCTCCACAGAGAATTTTGTTGCCCACTGATCCATGACTGAATTATCTGTCATTTCTGGAACTGGAATAGCCAAGGCCAAAAAAGAAGTCAGTATTAGCTTCTAAAATGTCCTTTTACACTTAACAAAAGCCAAACATCTGTCTCTTTCATTATGGAGTTATCTTTACTTGTTCACATATTACTTTTCCAAAGTGGTATCTGATTTTCATCATTATAATCTGTTTTTCCCAAACTCAATCACAATCAAGAAAATATCATTTGAATATACCAATAATACCCTCCTTTTCGTAGCTTCTCTTTGCTTAGAAACCACATGCTCCCAGATAATCCTGTTCAACAGTTCGTGCTCTTTTTCATAAGGCCTTCATTGAGCAATCCAGATCATTCTGAAGTACTCTCTTCAAAGGTCCATAATATGGCTAGTAGAACTCTGGTACATAATTATACAAAGCTTTACACTAAAATTTTATGCATAAAAATAGAATACTTCTCAGATTAAATCCTTGATTCCTTAAGAAGGAACACTTCATATCTTGTACCAGAATATGTAACTGCATATTCTACCATGAGTAGTATCCTATTCCAAGCTTTTTTCAATGTTACTTCTGCCTAGTTTTGCTGTTTTGAAGAAGTTATGTCTTTATCCTTGCCTCATGGAAAACTATAATAGTGGTGCAGAAAACACATCAGGGAATCACTCAGCCTAGATTGCAATACTTGTGCTACTACTTATTAACTTCATGATCTTGAGTAAATCTAATAACCTTTATATATCTGCTTCCTTAAATATGAATTAGGAACAATAGATAGTTCATAGCATTGCTGTAAAGATTTAACAAGATAAGATACACAAATTAGAACAATGCCTGAAGTATTGCAAGTGCCCAGTAAAATTTGGCTGTTGTTACTCAATTTTTTTTTTAAAGAAGAAATGATTAACTGTCCCCTCCTTTACTTTCAGAGCAACAGCCTAATAAAAGCTACTCTGCAGGGCCAGAGAGATGGCTCAGTGGTTAAAAGCACTGACTACCCCTCTGGAGACCCAGGTTCAATTCCCAGCACCCACATGACAGCTCACAACTGTCTGCAATTCCAGTTCCAGGGGATCCATCTCACCAGGCATGAATGTGGTTCATATATCTGTGCATGTAGCCAAAATACCCATATACATAAAATAATCTTTTTTTTAAAGAGCTACTCTGTATCTCCAACATGATAATGACCTACAACCCATCAACATTTTCCATTTGCATAATACTCATCATAGTTTCTTGTTACTTTCTCATTCAGGTTGCTCTGTCAGTCCTATAATCAATACCTTATAAAAACTTGATTCCCTTGCACTAACTTAGGAAAACCTTATTCTCAACTTTCTGTGTATACGGAGAAAATCATGTAGCCATACTGAATTATCTCATGTCAAGGTAACTCATATGTCAAATGGCCACCCAACAACATGGACAAAGAACAGTAGCACACTCTCTACTAAAAGTAGTTTTCTTGTTAATTATGACAGCTACTTCACACATTCTTCCCTCAAATACTCAATGCATATTTCCCTATGTCCTATGATTTTGCCTTTACATACAAAATTCATATAAAAGTGAACTAATCATCGTTCAGCACCAGTTTACCAACCTATTGTTGTGATCCCTTAAGATCCCTCTCATCCCACCTATGCAAGGAAAAAGACTTCTGGCTCCTATTGAATACCAATTTCTCTCTCTCTCTCTCTCTCTCTCTCTCTCTCTCTCTCTCTAGACAAGTTTTCTCTTTGTAATAGCCCTGGCTGTCCTTGTAGACCAGACTGACCTCAAACTATCAGAAATCCACCTGTCTCTGCCTCCTGAGTGCTGGGATTAAAGGTGTGTGCTACCATACCCAGCAAATACCAATTTTTCTAACTGTGCTTTTGATTCTATTCTTCTTTACTCTTAAGTTATTTTTTTCTTTCCTGCAAATACTCTAAGCTGCCTGTTTTTAATCATATACGAAAAAATATCACATTAACAAAATTCTTAGCCAGGCATGATGACATACACCTTTAATCCATGAACTCCAGGAGGCAGAGGGAGGTGGATGTCTGAGTTCAAGGCCAACCTGCCCTACACAGCACACAGCAAGTTCCAGGACTGCCAGAGCAATATAATAGAGAGATCCTGACTCAAATAAACCAAAAAGAAAGAAAGAGAGAAAAGAAAAGCAACTTTCATCCCATTTCTTTCTGAGTTACTGCCTCATTTGTAAATTTTACTTCAAGCAGGCAATGCTTTTAGTACTGGAAGTCCTACTGCTCCATGCAGGGTACTCAATAAACTTTTCTGTTGTTGTTTCTCAAGACAGGGTTTCTCTGTGTAACAGCTCTGGCTGTCCCAGAACTTGCTCTGTAGACCAGGCTGGCCTCAAACTCACAGAAATCTGCTTGCCTCTGTCTCCTGAGTGCTGGGATTAAAGGTGTGCACCACCACACCCAGCTACAAATATTTCTTAAGTGTTGCCCAAATCCACTATCTTCTCCATTTGCCACTCTCTTCTCATTGTACTCCAAGGGTACAATGTGTGTGCAGAGGCGAGAGTCAGTTCTTACCTCCCATCCCATGGGTTCAGGTTCAAATTCAGGCCGTCAGGTTAGGCAGCAAACATCCTTACCCACTGAGCTATCTTGCTAGACCCCATGTCTCTATTTCTGACTCCCTCTACCTACCCTTCCCAGTTTGTAGACAACCAGAATTGTCTTTTTGGAAATATGATTTGGATTCTCTCATTCTTTTTCTTAAAACTGTCCAATGGTTTCTCATATTTGCAATTTTATTAGCCAGTTTGAGCTGCTATACCCCAAATACTATATAGACTAGGTGACTCAAACTAAGAACATTTATTTTTCATAATATTATAGGTAAGGATGTCCAATAAAAAAATTCAAGCAGACTCACTATCTGATGGAGACTGTCTTATACTTCATCTTGCTATGTCCTCTGGACAGAAAGGAAAAGGGGGTTTCTAGGGGGATCTTGCATATGCTGATCTCTAGCCTTATAATCCCTCTTCTGAATACAATCACAATGGGAATTAAATTTGAACATATGGTTTCAAGGGCACATACACATTCAGGTTATTGTTTTTATAAAAGTAAATAGACAAGAAAAGCTCGCATTACATTCTACAAAGCCTTAGATAACACAAAATTTGCTCACATTTCCTTTTTCTTACCCAGTCATATGGCCTATTTTTCTGAATTTACCACACTGAACTCAGAAATAACTTTTAAGAAATAAAAACAAACATACCTCTTATCCATGGACTCCTATATTTATCATCAATAAAATTTTTATTTTGATTTAAGCATGAAGGGATCTGAAGCAATAAAGGATCTTTGTAAGGCCTTTCTTTAACTGTGTTCTATATAAAAAAGGTAGAATAATCTTAACATATACTATTTACCAATATTCAGAATATTATTGTCATAAGTTGATATAATTTTTCTTTAAAAGTGATACATATATCATAAAATGTCAAATTAAAGAACCTTACCACAGAGAATAATATTGGCAAGTTGTCTTACAAACATTTCTATAACAGGCTAAAATATATTTGTGCTTAACCATTTTCTTCTATTACCAGTATAATGCCACTGTCTTAACTTTTGTTTTCTATGCAAAAACCTGAAAGTTGGCTTCTAATTTCAAAAGTGAACCTAAAGAAGAAAATTATTCCTTCAAATGGATATCAAAAGTGGTCACAGTGGTGCAGCTTCAATCTCTGATGTTGGGAGGCTGAGATTAGTTTGAGGACAGTGTGGGCTACATACTAAGTATCAGGCCAGCTAGGTCTACATGGCAAAATCCTGTCTCAAACAAACAACACAGAAAGAAGTAAACTGTAGATTAGCTCAAGTTCTACTTTGGCTCTGCCTTGACTTCCCAACTTTAACTCCCATTACTGTGTGGCAATAGGCTAGTCCCTTCTCTAGCCATCCCACCCCCCACCTTAACAGTCAGTGGCCACAATACCACAGTCTGCTCTGAAAAAAAAAAGTGCTACTGTCCTATAGCTATCTTTCTCAGCTTAAGCAGTATCTCCTCTATGAAGTCCTCTCCTGTGACTTTGAGTTCCCATGGAATTCATTATTCCAATTACTGGCAAAAATGATCGGCTTTTTTATTTATGTTGCTGAAGGTGGTATGTTGAATAAGAAGTTATCATTATCCAAGAATAAATGGTATAAAAGATCCTTTAATCTGGTCTATATATAATAAGGATCAAAGACACATGTAAACAGGAAAAAAAAACTTCACTAGTACTTTATCTAAAAAAGAAAGTTGTAAGAAATAATTTATATTTAATAAGTTTTGTTTATGATTACTTTGAGATAATTTTTTCATAAACTATGTTTGATGACATTAGTTTTCTTCTTTGATCATAAAGGAGATAACTTGTGAAAGAACTGAATTAGCAAGACATCTCTGTCTCCTTTGATATTCAGATTTTCTTTCTCTTGTCTGTTAAGCAATCTTTCTTTGAAAGATCTTCCTATAAGTCTCAGCTGCTATTTGAGTGATGTTTACTGCTCCTTCCTTGACTCTACAAAGTCTCACATCTCCTGTAAGATTTGACATTTCTCAGCATCACACCTGTATAATATCATATATACCAGCAAGAAACTAAGGCACCATGAGTAAGGAAAAATCTTTGAGGACTTGATTATTTGCAGTTTTGCAAGTAATCAACACATTAATAAATACTACACTGACTTCTGATTCCCACCCAAGCATGTGTTATAAACTACATATTTATGTCTCTCAGTTATGACATTGGGGCCTGCTTCTTTGGCATAAATGTAGCCATTTTTGACTTCAGTCTCCATTTTAGTTATAAGATGAAATTACTCAGAATTTGTACTTTGTTACCTTGACACTCTGAAGAGTCCCCAACTACAGTTCCACTTGGGACCAATCAAATTAAAAATCAGTTGGAAATGCTTTGTGTAGCTAGTCAAAATGATGTAGTGCTGCCATCCCCTTGCTTCCTACCCTTGGTTGCCTGATTATTACCTGGATGAGGTTTGTTTCATACAAAACCTGGCTGTTACCTGGATGTGACTTGTTTCCTATACCTGGTTACCTGGTTGTTACCTGGATATGGTTTTTCTTATAAAAAGCCTGCCTTGGAAGCAGACCGATGTCACAGGTTCCAAGACCTCTGTGACCCTGGTCAAGGTGGCTATGACCAGTTTTGGGGTATGTGTTCAATAAACCATCAATATCTGACTGAAGTCGGTGACTGAGTGGTTTGTGTGGCTATTCTTGGACTCTAACAATGACAGAATAAATAAAGCCTGAAAATGACTATATATATTTCTTTCCCTTTTTTTTTTTTGGCCCCAAAACAGGGTTTCTCTGTGTAGCCCTAGCTGTCCTGGAACTCAGTCTGTAGACCAGGCTGGCCTTAAATTCAAAGATCTGTCTGCCTCTGCCTCCCAAGTGCTGGGATTAAAGGCCTGTGCCACTACCGCTCAGCAGACTATATGTATTTCTTAATCCTATAATATAATAGTTTTAGTTTACTGGAATATTTTTGTCCTAGTAGATAGAGCAGGTTAATGTAATAATAAAAAATGAAAACTTAACTTGTCAATTAACATCATAAGAACAATGAACGATTACATGACCTTTACTACAACACATTTATTAACAATATACCTGGATTTGAAATTCACCTCTGAAATGTTTACAAGCTACTTAGCTTCTCTGGACATTACTTTGCTAACTGTGAAGCTGTAAAACCTGTAGAATAATAGTGTTTGACACATGAGTACTCACATTGATCAAATGACATAATCCACTAGAATGACAAAGTATCTGATTCATCGAGACATGCTGCTATTGTCACAATAACAATGACTAGGATTACTTTTGTGCCATTCTTTCTATATATATATTCTTTTCTTTTACTGAGATATGGTATCATTAAACAGCCCTAGGTGGCTTGAAACTTGTCCTGTTGCTTTAGCTTTCCAAGTGCTGGGATTACAGGCGTGTACCACCATTTCCCATATTTCTTCAGAATGTTAATAGTCACCCTCCAAACTTGCCAAATTTTTTTCTTCAGATAGTCTCAGACTTATTTGCTATTTAATTATTTTGATTTAATTTAAAAGTCCCTTACAAAACTGGACTTTTAAAGAAATATTAAAAATTCAAAATAGGGCTGGTGAGATGGCTTCAGAGGTTGAAGGTACTTACTACCAAAGCTGATGACCTAGGCCTGGGTTTGATCCCCAGAACCCAGTAGAAAGACAGGATCAACTCTTGCAAGCTGTCCTATGGCATACTTGTAACCCCTACATGTATGTCATAGCAAGAGTATGCATAAACACACATACATGTATACACGAACATGCATATACACATCTAAGCACACAATAATGAGTGGTTTTTTTTTTTTTTTGGTTTTTTGAGACAGGGTTTCTCTGTGTAGCCCTGGCTGTCCTGGACTCACTTTGTAGACCAGACTGGCCTCAAACTCGCAAAGATCCACCTGCCTCTGCCTCCCAAGTGCTGGGATTAAAGGCGTGCGCCACCACTGCCCGGCTAAATGAGTGGTTTTTTAATTGCTATAAAAATCTAAGGTAGCTGGGTGTGGTGGTACATGCCTTTAATCTCAGCACTCAGGAAGCAGAGGCAGGCTGTGAGTTCAAGGCCACTGGTCTATAAATTGAGTCCAGGACAGCCAGGGCTCTATTACATGAAGAAACCCTGTCTCAACCCCCACTCCCCAAAAAATTTCTAAGATAATTTTAGTGACTCTGAAAACAACTTATGGATTACTGAAAATTATAATATACTGGGTACATATAACATGTTTTCAAGAATAATTCTTAGTAAATGGATAGCAAGTCAGTAACATCATACCTCATATAAATAGTCTATTGCATGATATTTGAATGCTGAAAACATAGCTCTTCCATTCAAAGCAAACAGTCAATATTCAAAGCCAATAGTTCAATATCTAGAAACATAAAAGTTAAATGTTAGTAAAATAACAAAGCCAAGAGGAGAAAAATCTCTCTTAACCACAAACATTTTATTTACTTATTTTTCAAAAGGCCATAAATGATAAAAGTTAAAACTAAAGCAACTTTTATTTTTGTGATTGAAAATCTAATATGGATAATAATGTGCATTGCTATACATTTTTCTATATTTTCTCTTGTCACTTAATCCATACAAGTTGGTGAGTTCAAATATGTCTAATACGATAATTTTGTTGAAAAGAGGCTAGAATGGCAGAAACAGACATGGTATTTTATCAGGGTAATTGTGTTTCTCAAGTGATTTTGAAATTAAACAACCAAGGCCAAATTTATACAATAAAGAAATAGAGGGCTGGAAAGAGAGAGCTCAGTGGTTAAGATCACTGGCTTCTCTTGCCAAGGACCCAGGTACAAGAACCAGCACTCACATGTCACAACTGTCTGTAATTCTACTTTCAAGAGATCTGAAGCCTTCTTTTCCCCTCCAAAGGCACTGCGCCATATGTGGTGCACAGACAGGCAAGAAAGCAAAACACTTATATGCATAAGATGAAAATAAATGTCTTTAAAAAGCAATAATTTAGTAGTTTGGTATTAAAAGTTCTTTAAACCTATTTTTAAAAAGAAATAGAGTTAGAGTTGGGAAATTTTATTCCAACTTATTCTCTTATTTAGAAAATAAAGGGCCTGGAATTAGAATTCTCTAATAGCTAGCTCATTTGGAATAAAGTGATTATGGTATAACAAAGCAACCAGGCCAATAGACTATTGGAAAATCAACAAATCTACTTAATAAAAATAAGAAGTAATTAGTATTATAAGAGAAAGAACCATTTGTTGGACTGAAAAGGGGAACTGTTGGGGGAAATAAGATATACCTTAAACTTAAAAAAAAAGGGAAGAGAATGGGGGGTTGGAGGGTGAGACTGGAGGGGGGAGTAGGGAGGGAAATGTGATTGAGATGTAACTTGAAGAAATAAAAAATAAATTATTTAAAAAAATAAAGGATGAAAAAAATAATAAGTAATCAGAACAATGAACTAGGCCAGAATGGTCCTCACATGAGAAATCAGGGAACTATAGCTCAGAAATTACTCAGTTTATCAAATAGTTCTTAGTATTTTTGTCATGTTGTCATTTGAAAGAGTGGGATGCTGTGGTGCTGCTTGTAATCCAAACACTAAGGATGAGGAGGCAGGTGGATTTAGAGCTCAAGGTCGGTTTGGGCTAGCTAGTGTAGTGAGAGACTCTCTAAATAAAATCTATGGGGTTCTGTGATAGCACAGCAGTAAAGGACTTGACTAACATGCTCAACTCAAGGCTGTGGGCTCCTATCCCAGCAAAAACAATCAAAATGTCAGTCAGATTTCTCTATATAATAGCTTATTAGTAATGCTTTATTAAATTAAATACATATTTTTAATACAAATGGTCTTGGCCTAGTGCAATTATTATTTCTTTTGTGTGTGTGTGTGTGGCTTACCTGTTGTCTATGTGAAGTACTAAAGTTTGAAGACCTGAAGATACAGCCTGGGTGGTGGTGCATGCCTTTAATCCCAGCACTTGAGAGGCAGAGGTGGGCATATCTTTGAATTTAAGGCCAGCCTGGTCTACAGACTGAGTTCCAGGACAGACAGAGCTATGGAGAGAAATGCTGTCCCCAAAAAACAAAAATAAACAAAAAACCTGAAGATATGATCCACAAGAGAGGGCTATAATCTACCTGTTTTCAGTTATCATCAAGTAAATATTCTTTATATAAAACTTTTTACATCTTTATTTATTTACGTATATATTTATTTGTGTGTGTGTGTGTGTGTGTGTGTGTGTGTGTGTGTGTGTGTGTGTACATGTACAAACTCATTTGGGCCATGGTGGTGTGTGGAGGTCAAGGGACAACTTGTGGGATTCTGCTCTCTCTTCTACTATGGGGATCCTAGGGATCAAACTCAGATCCTCAGGCCTGCTGGTATAAGTGCCTTTACCCATCTCACTGACCTAAAGTGAACATTCTTAATTATTCAAATTGCGACATATTTAAAAGCAAATAAGCTTCTAAAAATAATCCATAACATAATTATTTTGATTAATAACACAAGTTTTTAGATATTACAGTAAGTCTTCCAATTAAACTGAGAAAATAAATAATCCAGATTAATTTTGATATTGACAGAGTTAAGTACCAATAAGTATGGTGCCAGTTGTGGTCTGCAGCCACTCTTAATGCCATCGTGGCCTTTTTTCTGATGATTATCTCTCTGAGAACATTTATAATCATTACATCTCTATGCCTTTCCACACCTTGCATATCAGTCTTTGAAGCAAACAGTGATTCTAGAATTTTCATGTCTTTTTAAAAATGTTATGTGTATGAGTGCTTTTTCTACAACGCCGTGTAACACATGCCCGCCTAGTGTCCTTGGATCTCTTGGGATCACCGATGTTTGAGCTGCTATTTGGGGGCTGAGAATCAAACCCGGATCTTAACCACACAGCCATCCATCTAGCCCCAAATTTTCGTGTCTTCCAGTTACATTTTCTCAGAAAATTATGACTGTGTATCATTCTAGAAGTAGGTTTGTAGACTAAAAGCAAGCACAACTCCATTTAGCCTACTTTTTTTTTGTATTGACATCGATAATTGACATTCAAGCTCTGAAGTACTTAAGACACAGTACATTACATTCCTTATCAGAATTTCACCTGCTAAATCTAATGCATTGAGTAACAGGTATTTGAATCCACCTTAGTTTGTTGGGTGAATGGAAAGATAAATTGGCTTTAAATTTAAAGGTCAATCAAACACACAGCCAAACATAATCACGGTCAAGATTTGTTTGCTGATTTCTGAGACAAAGTCACACAAGGGTAGGCCTCGAACTCAAAGAGAATCAGTCTCTTGAGAGCTGGGAATAAAAGGTGTGCGCCACCAAACTGGCCAGACATAATTTTTTAATAGATTAATTTTTAAATTGTAGCAAATTCCCAGATTTACTTTTAAATCTACTTGTAAAGATTTTACTTCCTCTCTGCTTCCTCCTACCGGAATAACGGGCCAAAATGGAAATACACACAATAATTGGGTCAGGCTCCTGGACTGGGTAAGTTAGTTTTACCAATATTAGCCCCCAAGATGAGCGTGAATCTTTGACTTTAAGCTGGATCCTCTCCCATTACATAAAGGCATTCTGGCTTTTCTCCCCTTCCACACTCCCTCACAGAAACCATTAAAGCTTTCTTTTCTTTTCTTTTCTTTTTTTTACGGGGTTGGTGTACATGTAAAATTATAGAGGAAGCACGTTTTGTTTACTTTCCCATAAACTACGCAGCTAGTTGGGTGGATATCACACGGGCCTCTGTCAGGTCCTTCATATTCCCTGCTCCGACTTAGTTAGGGTGCGCGGAAACTGGGTTCGAGGTCTCGTCCCCGCTGGGCTACACAAACCACCCCTCAGAAATCAGCTTTCTAGACAATTCTGAGCTCTGCATTTCTTTTGTCTCCTCAAATCTTTTCTTACCTCAGAGCAGACCCTCCCTTCCCTCTCTCGGCGGCTTCTCACACAAGGTAAAATGTCCGACCGGCTTTGGATTTCCTAGGTGACAATTTACCCGCCCATTGACCACGTGACCTCAGATGGCTGCTGAACTCACCGCTCCCATTGGCCAGGCCAGACTCCGCCCTCCGGGTTAGTAATTCATCAGTTGCCGGGATGTGACAGTTTGGGGCCTGTATGTCCCAGAGTTCAAAGCCTTGTTCCCACCTTGGTAAGGCTGGGCGAGGTGTGATGGAGGCGGCAACCAGAAGTCAGGAAGAGCCTTGTCTGGGCTTATTCAAAAGGAAGGAGGCAAACCGAGGTTTGTGGCCAGGTGGTTGTGCAGTACTGACCGAAGAACATTTAAGGTGGGGCAGAAAAGGAATTTTGAGGTGGGGCTTTGAATGGGAATGTGTGGATTTTTTTTTTTTTTGGTTTTTCGAAACAGGGTTTCTCTGTGTATCCTTGGCTGTCCTGGACTCGCTTTGTAGACCAGGCTGGCCTCGAACTCACAGAGATCCGCCTGACTCTGCCTCCCGAGTGCTGGGATTAAAGGCGTGCGCCACCACGCCCGGCTGAATGTGTGGATTTTATATCTTGATTATATCTTGATTGATGGCCACTCCCTCACACATTCTAACTTAGAATAACCTAGACTTCCCCTGATAAAGAACAACTCATTCCTTTGTGTTTCTAACTTCTGTTCTCTTTTTTCACGGTACAGCTTGGCACTGAGTTTCCTCCCAGGAGATTGTAGTAAGTAATGTGTATTTATTTATTTTACTAATTCATATCTTTCTACTTAATATTGAAATGCTTATTGTGAAACATCACTGGGATAAGCCACTTCATTTTTCATTTTATTTTGCACAAGTTTGTGCAATAAGTTTCAATAATATGGATTATCACTTAGCAACAATTTTGTGGGGGCTCACCTGCCAATGAGGTACACTATTTTGCATTCTTCCACACACTTTATTAAAACAAAAATTATATATTTTTGCTAATTAGGAAAGTAATACAGACTCACTAAAACCAGTAAAATCGTCCAAAGATATGTGCAGAAGTAACCTTCATTTCTGTCCTGACCTCCAGGTAACCACTATTTAAAAATCTGGGTTACAGTGCTAGTGAGATGGCTTAGCAAATTAAGGTGCTTGTCACCAAGGCTGATGACCCTAGTTCAATCCCTGGAATCCACAAAGTGGAAGGAGAGACTTAAACTCCCCAAGTTATCCTCTGACCTCTATACGCTGAATGGGGCATGCATTCCGCCTCCCCATATGCACAAAATAACTTTTAAAAAATCCAGGTTCTGTGTTTTGATACTTTGTGTGTCCTTACAAACCTATGCAGGTAGACATATACAAAGTTGGCTGGCCAGAAATATAAAAATGGATTACTCACTTTCATCACTAAGCAATAATTCATGAACAACCTTCCAGGTTAGTATCTGTCCATCTAATCCACCTTTAAAACAAACAAACAAAAAAAAAACAGCTGATGCAGTGAGAACTTTGGTTTCTTAAAAAACCAAGTTATGTCAATGTGTTTTTGTTTTAATTCCAGGTGTGGGATATGGGGCTGCTTCAGATGGTCCACAGATTTGTCTTGTGCTCCAGGAGGGTCATTATTTTGCCAGCTGAGGATAGTTTACATTTGGAATTCTGGAGACTCTTATAAATGCCAGAGCCCATCCCGAAAGAGGGGCCCGAGGCATGCCAAAGAGGCAGCTGCTTCTCCGGTTTGTCAAATGGCTGTGTGCAAAGGACACAAGAAGAAATTGGATATCCTGTTGGCGAAGATCAACTTGCCCCAAGGGACTCAACACCCTAATCATCAGGAAGTAGTCTAAAGAGATCTACGCCCCTTTCCCTTATCCTTCTTCCTCACCTACCTAGTGCTGGGTGGTTGGAAGGTTTTGGGGTGGAGAAGGGTGGTAGCCAATAAATAGCCAAAAGGTCCAGTTACACATGGGGGCTGCCTTCTGATGCTCAGCTGCCTGATGTCTTGGGCAGCATCTCTTCCTGATAGGTAAACTCTGCTTTGTCCCTCTGCTGGCCACCATTGCCTCTTCCTTCTGCCTCCACAAGCTCTAGCATTCTGTGCCCTGACCTGACCTGCAGTGTAAAACTCCCTACTTCTCTTCCTGGCAGCTGTAGGCACACCCAACAGGCCCTACCTCCAGGCTGTGTGCTGTTACGACATGATGACATGACCGCAGCCACTGTGCAGGAGCCACTGTGCAGGTGGAGGGTTGAGGGAGGTGCATGTGATTACCTGCCAGGAAGAGAAGTAGGGAGCATTCCAATTTCTTCTTGTTGTCTCTTTTCACACAGCCATTTGACAAACTGCAGCAGAAGGGGGAGCAGCAACTGCCTCTTTGGTGTGCCTCTGGGCCCTCTCGGGGCTCTGGCATTTATAAGAATTCCAAAAGTAAACTATCCTCAGCTGACAAAACCATGCCCCTCCTAGAACATGAGATAAATCATAGTTAGCTGCTGTGGACAATCTGAAGCAGCCCCAAATCCCACACCTGAGATTGAAACAAAAACCTATTCAAACAATATAACTGAGTTTTTAAAGAAACCAGAATTCTCACTACAAGTTGACTCTGGTGGTGCACACATTTAGTCCCAACACTCAGGAATCAGAGGCAGGCAGATCTCTGAGTTGGAGGCCAGCCTGGTCTACAGAACAAGTTCAAGGACAGCCAGGGCTTCACAGAGAAACATTGTCTCGGAAACACAAACAAAGAAATAAAAAAAAAACCCATCTGAATAATAGGGTATCTCATAATAACTATATGCCGTAATTTATTTGGATATGCCACAGCTAATGATTGTTTCCAGAATTTCACCTGAACAAACAGTTTCACAGTGAGATTCTTGGATATTTGGTCGAGTAATTTCTATAGATTTTTTTTTGATTTGTTGTCTCAAGTCATGAAAGCATTTCAACTGTGATAGATATTTCTTGTTTACCTTCCAAAAATGTATAGCAATTTCTATCAACAATGCCAAGAGAAATTATTTTTCTGAATACACAGCAGTACAATATGCAGTGACACTGAATATATTGCTCTTCAGAAAATTTTGTCAATATGAAGTACTTAGTATTTATTTGATAATTAAATACTTTTTAGGTGTTTATAGTCCTTTGGGTTTTTTTTTCCTGACATGAATTACCTATTATATGGGCATATATGCATCAATGAGATCAGGCAATTTTTCCGTTGGGTAAGTTGTCTGTCCTTTTAAAAATCTTGGACCTTCACATCAGGGAGCATGTGATTAGAGCAAAGTTCATTTCACTGCTAGGGAAGGAAGGGATTGGACTGAAGTCCCAAAATACCTACCAAGGTTATACCTAGATAGGTATATTGGTTAAAATAAAATCTAGCTGTATAAATGACAGGATATTTAAAAATAACAGGATTGATAAAACATTTCTGTGTGCCCATCTCCCCCCCCCCACCTCCCGACAAGTCCTCTGGTGACATAGCTTTCTTCTATGTCATTACTCTGGTAGATCTATTTTGATCTTTATTCTCATAGTCTTAGAGAGCCACAATTTAAGAGGTAGCATGATAGAGGAAAGAATGAAGTACAGGCTAAAGGATTCGTGTTTCTTTGTGTGTCTGCAGTTTAATTGGTGAAATATGATATTCATATACAAATGAACATATGACAATGTTTAATATTAAAAATACATTAAGAAACATCTGTGAAACCTCTACTCTAGTTAAAGAACATAACATTGTAAGAAGTTCAGAAGCATGGTATTTCCTTTTGAAATTACAACTCTTCACTAGAGGATGTCTCTCTCTACCTAGAAATTACTATAATCGTGATTTATACTAATCATTGCCTTGCTTTCCTTCAAAATGTGCTGCCCAAGTCTAAATGAAAGTTTGCCTAGTTTTAAATCTCTTTGTTTTATGTTATTTTACTCCTTAATTCTTCTATGCAGTGAATATTACTGAATGTTTATGTTAATTTACTTTCACTGCTAAATAATGTTTTATAAATATACCTCATTTTATTTATCCATTCCACTGATACCATAGTTGGGATCTAAAATGTCCTTCAAAAGCCAATGTGTTAAAATAAAGGCTTGGTCCCCCAGCACTTGGTACTATTGGAAGGTGATAGATACAGTGTTTTAGAAATGAGGGCTAATAGAAGAAAACTTGATAACTGGAGCCATGACCTTAGTAGAGATGTTGAAATCCTACTCCAGTCCCTTTCTCTTCCAACAGTTAAATGAAAAACTTCACTCTAGTCAGCCACTCCCTGCTGTGATATGCTGCCTCACTATAGGCCTGAGGACTTCTGTGCCAACTGGCCTTGGACAGAAGCTTTCAAGACAAAAGCCAAAACTGACCAACCAACCCACCCTTCTCTCCCTTATCCCTCCTCCCTTTCTCTTTTTTCCTCTTTCCCTCTTTCTTTCTGCCACTCCCCTCACCTTTAGGATAAAGTTTTACTATGTAGCCCAGGCTGGCCTCAACTCATGATTGTCCTGCCTCAGACTTCTACATTTATTGTATTCCAGGGCTATTACAGACAGTGCTCCCATTGATATCCTTGTACCTAGTATACTTGTACATTTCTCTAGACTAAATTTAGGAAATTTTTCTGAATTTGTTCACAAATGTCAACATGTTTTCAAAAGTGACAGTCCTTGTTACTCTATATCTGCACTAATAATAATTTCATACTTATTGAAATGAAATGTTGAGAAGTTGGTAGATGTCCAGTTGTCTTTGAGGAAGATTCTCATCAGCTACCACATGGTACTAATAAAAACTAGAATATACAGTGTTTATACCAGGCAGTTTCATACATAGTTACAATTGGAGATTCTGTTAATATAAGAAAAAGAAACAAGGTATTGGGAAATATATAGCAATCTCTACCATGCTAATGATAAAAAGTTTTTAAATGCTGACCTTTATTTAGAACTTGATATATGCTAAATTCTATTCTGAACACTTGGCTACACTTCAGTACTAGATAAGATATGATGAGCTCTAGTTTGTAAATAAGAAAGGAGGGGCATCAAATGCTTAAATATCTTACATAAGATTAGCTAGAAAGTATGATACTGAATTTTAAACCCAGGTAGTCTGGCTTTAGCATCTGTCTTAGTCAGACCATACATTATCTAAAAGGAGTGTTTGCTTCCAGTCTGCTATGTGTCTTACTTTCTCTGTATAGTTTTTAGATTACTACAGGTGATTTTTTAAATCTACGTCCAGGAAAATTTACGTTCCCTAAATAACCTATCTATAAATGATGTAACTCAATCACTATTTTTAAATTTTCACAACTTTATGGCAAGTACTTTTCTTTCTTTTAATTTTAAGTGTGTTTGTATGTATGTACATCAGTGCAGGTTCCTCTAGATGTTAGAGGTCTCAGATCCTCCTCTGGTTAGAGTTACAAGCAGCTGTAAGCTGCCTAATGTGGGTGCTGGAAATTGAATCATGTCTTGTGATCAGTTCAACCATGGAACCATCTCTCTAGCCCAAGCAATTACTTTTCTCTGTAAATTCTATTTCATCACCTTTGCAGCATTGTTATTTTAAGTCTAAATGTAAATAAAACAAGTTCAGACACATGTTTGAATATAAACTAAGCTCAAGAATCATTAAGGAAGAAGGAAGGGAGAAAATCTATTGTAACGATACAGGATTCACTGTTTTGTTCACAGGCTATGCTACTGTGGCCACGATGACAATGTTTAATGTTTATTATAAAACACACTGATGTTGCTAAGAAAGAAAGGTCACAAACTCTTGACTGAAGTTGGTTTTTTTTTTTTTTTAAACATCCCTTCAGGTAAGTCTAAGCATTGCTGCTAGGATGCTATTTTTAATATAACAATGGAGAGTCTCACCACTATGCTCAAGTTCTCTTATCACCTACACATATGCTCTGAAACTCTTAGCATAGCACGACCCTGTTTACTATGGAGCTCTGAACCACCTGCCAACTCTCAAATTCTCCTCTTCAAGTCTGTTGGACAGTGCTTTTTTTTCACAATAATAATTGTTTTGCTCATGTCTGCCTCGCCCATCAGACCACAATGTTCCTGAGATCATGGTTCATGGGCCATACCTTAATTATCTTTATGCCTTACCCAAGGCAATCACTGAAATGAAAATTTAATTTGTTTCTTCTAAAAAATCCTTTTGAAATAATAAGCAATCCATTTTTGCATTTCTGTTAAATGTAGGTTTTCAGTATTTTTACTTAGATATTAGTGTGTATAAATTGTATGTAGAATCACAAGCATGAGCACATGCACACTAAGTGAGCATGGCATAAACATGGAAAATAGTGTTCATGAGACAGAATAGCACATCAGCTCAAACCAGATCATGCAGAAAATCTGGATATATGGAATGAAAAGAGTATCCCGTAAATGTGTTACATAAGTAACTTATTGTCTTATGAGAACTAATTTATAGGTGTGACCTCTTGTACTATCTTTTGATCATCATGAAGGAACCATGCTTGCATTAGTATACTTGCATTAGTATACCAAGAGGAAATATTTTAGCACAACATATTCAGCATTATTAAAGTAGGTAATTACTGCTGAAAGAGAGGTATGGCTGTGGTGACATTACCATAAAGAAAATCTGCAGAAGAGAAACCTGACATTTCATATTGGTGTACATACCTTCTCACTAAATACAAGAAATCATGCATATTAGCCTGATTTTTGCAGCATTCAACTTTGTAAACGTGACGACCTTCTTTCATATGTTCAACTCATTTTTTTTTTGGTTATGAGCCATCTCACATGATGTTGGACCTTTTATATACATCAAAGAATTCATATCGACCAGGATAGAAATTTTACCCATGTATTGGACTTGAGTGTGTAACTCAGGAGCATATTGACTGGAATAAATAAAAATAATGGGGTCACTGTTTCCTTGGGACAAATGGAAAAGCTAACTACAATTTAACATTTCTTTGAGTAACATTCCCCTAAAATGCCTCACATTTTGTTCCCTAACAAAATTAGGGGATTTTCCCAAAATTACATGGATATAGTACACAAGCCCTCTATCCAGTAAGGTGTCATTCGCAGATTCATTCTTGAATTGTTTTTATTACATGTATTTGTTTACTTATGTATTTATTTGCTTGGTGTGTGGTATGTATGGGTGTGTGTATGGGCACTTGTGTGGAGGCCAGCAGACAACTTGAGGGGAGTCGGTTCTTCCCTTGCACTCTCTGGGTCCCAGGTATTGAACTGAGGCCATCAGGCTCAGCAGGAAGTACATTTACTTGCTGAGCCATCTTCCCAGCCCTCGTAAATCCTTGTAAGCACATATTATATGCAAGGGGCTATCCTAATTGCTAAGAGCTGTCAAGTGTCTAGGGAGCTAGCTCCTTTACACAAAACCCATCATTCCCTGAGGAAATTGGTGTCATAACAGTATGGAAGTATAACAAGGAAATAATGACTTATTATTTCAACAGGTAAGTTGTAGAGATAAAGAATAATAATTGATTAGATAACTAATATTGCATAAGAGTAACCACACCTATGGGAATCTATCCATTTAGAATACAAAAACCATAACACAGTGCCACTGTGTACCTAAAAAATAAATAAAACCCATTGCTAGACTTATACCTTTATTCATTTATTCATTCATTTATTGAGACAGGGTCTCTATCTGCCTCTCTACTGATAGATTGATGGTATGAACCACTACCAGTTAGACTTGTAAATTTAGTTAAGTGTGATAAGACACACCTGTAATCCCAGCTTTCAGGATGCTGAGCCAGGAAGATTGCAAGTTCAAGGTCATCCTGGACTATCCAGCGAAGACCCTGTCTCAAAGATAAACAAGAGGCTGAAGAGATGGCTCAGTGTTGAAGAGCATTTGCTTTTGCAGAGGACCTGAGTTTTGTTCCCAGCAGCCACACGGTGACTCTCACTCCACTTCCAGGGCATCCAACAGGCAACAAGCATGGCAGTCTTCTGACCTCCAAGGGTAACAAGCATGTGTGCGGTACACATATTTGCATGCAAGCAAAACACTCATACATATTAAAAGTAATAAATCAAAAATATTTCTGAGGAATACCAAGAAATGTCTCAGGTTAAACTTGGAATTTTTAAAAGTTTATTTATTTATTTATTTATTTATTTATTTATTTATTTATTTATTTATTTATTTATTTATTTAGTATGGGTATTTTGCCTGCAGGTTTGTCTATGCACCACATGTGTGCAAGAGGCCAGAAGAAGGTGTTCAATCCCTCAGAATTGGAGATACAGACATTTGTGTGATGCCGTGTGGGTACTGGGAATTGAATCCTAATCCTCTTCAAGAGTAGCAAGTGCTGAGCCATCTCTCCAGCCCCTAAACTTGGATGCTTAAGCTAGAATAAGTTATAACAAATGCCTCAGATATCTAGAGTCTCCTATCTCATATCTGTAAAATATGGAAAACCTATTTTTATTCTCTCCTTCTCTAAGCCTTAGTGTTCTGGGTATCCTTGACTACTTTGTTCAGTTTAAAAATGGAGGTGATGAGGCACTGTACCACACTTGGAAAGATGGCATTGCATTAATAATTCTATATTCAGGAGAAATAATTTTATGAAAATCTGAGTGTAGTTCTTTTTCTGAAAATGTAAAGGTCTTATAAAGCAGTTTTTCATCCCTTCACATACTTGATTGTTTTTGTGACAATGTCTTATGTTGGACCCCAGGCTGGCCCTAGAAATCACGATTTAGCCTGATTGGGCTCTAAATTCATGGCAAATTTCCTGCCTCGGCCACGTGAATACTGGGATTACAAATGTAAGTCACCAAGGTTGGCTTTCATCCCATCATATTTTTAATTTAGGATCAACTATAGAATATAAATTAACAATAGTTGTTGAACACCTATTATATATTCCTAATTACAAACTTAGTAGGAAGTTAGGCCACTAGTCCTAACAGGAAATGGGACAAGTAAAACCATAAAGTCGGCTCATCTGCTTCACTTGCTTATGTAAAGCAGGAATATGCACTGCTTTAGCAAGGCCTTCAGTGTCAAATGTCAGTGGTCATCAATTCATTCAATATAGAGGAAAAATAGTGTGAGTGTATGCTGGCCTTATGGTGGGTAAGAAGTGCTCTCAAGTAAGACACTGCACGTCTACTTCTAAGTGTCCCCCTTAAACACCAGATAATTGACACCAGTGGCTCTCAATTAGAGGTGATTTTATCCCTTTAGAAAACATTTAGAAATAACAATTTCTTCTCAAATTTGGGGCTACTGGCATCTAATATGTAAATAACAGAAATGCTGCTAAATAATCTATAATGAACAACTCAGTTCTCACCCTCACTACTCCAAGAAGACATTATCTATCTCAGAATATCAATAGTGCCAACACTGAGAAGTCTGGATCTGAATCTCTCCCCAACTCTTCTACTCATATATATGAAACCTACCTCATTAAAGGAAAAGTTGTATTTCTTCACTTTTCTCAGCTTGTCTATCTAAGCTCATTTGGCATTATCTTTCTGCGGCTAAGTACCCCTTTCTCCCTTTTAAGTCAATTTTCCTTTAATATTTATATTCCACCTTGTTCCTCAAATTATGTAGTCTACACACACAAATGCATTCTATATCATAGGATAAGAATGAAGAATCAGGCAAAGAGCACATTCCTCTTGGTTTTGTTATCATCCCCTCTCAACTCCTCCAGAATTGTTTCACAGGTTTTTCCTTTCATGTACATTTTCAATTTGTCCCATATATAGTAATGACTTCTTTGTATTTAAAAGTTCTTTGTTGTATTTTATCCTAAAATACTCTCTAAAACTCTTATTTTGGTTCTTTAAAATTTTTCCAGTATCCCCTATGACTTTACCATCTGTTTTCTACACTAATTTATTTGAAATTTTTTTTTGGGTTTTTTGAGACAGGGTTTCTCTTTGTAACCTTAGTTGTCCTGGAACTCACTCTGTAGACCAGGCTGGCCTCGAACTCACAGAGATCCACTGCCTCTGCCTCCCTCCCGAGTGCTGGAATTAAAGGCGTGCACTACCATGCCCAGCAATTACAGACAGCTGTGAACTGCCATGTGGGTGCTGGGATTTGAACCTGGGTCCTTTGGAATAGCAGCCAGTCCTCTTAGCTGCTGAGCCATCTCTCCAGCCCCCTTATTTGCATTCTTTCCAGCCTTTTGTCTGCAAAGTGCTATAGAGTTTGGATTATGTCCACTACTGCTATCAAAATCTTCAGTAGTTAGCCAGTGCTTATATATGGTAACTATACTAGTTAAGCATCATCAATTTACAAAGTACTAAGCTTAGAATATAAGTTAGTACAAAATAAAAAAATGAAGTTAAAGGGGTTAAATGATAGATTCAAAATTGTTCATCTAAGAAGTGAGGAGTCAGAATTCAAATTCAAGTCCGTTACATGCCAACATCTATACAGTTTTTACAACTCTTCATTCCTTTTTTTTTTTTTTTTTTTTGGTTTTTCAAGACAGGGTTTCTCTGTATATCTCTGGCTGTCCTGGACTCGCTTTGTAGACCAGGCTGGCCTCAAACTCACAGAGATCCGCCTGCCTCTGCCTCCCAAGTTCTGGGATTAAAGGAGTGCGCCACCACTGCCCGGCAACTCTTCATTCCTTAAGGAGTCAGTTAACCTCCTCAGTTTGGCCTTCCTCACCCTTTGTGTTCTGGTTCTAAACTTTTTCCAAGTACTGCTGACCTTCATCCAAATCACACTCTTGCCAAATTACCATTCATCATTATATTATCATCTCTACTTTCTCTTCTTCTGTCAGTGCCTCATATAATAACCTCTATCTACACAAGCCTTCCCATACATCTCTATAGATTCAAATACCTACTAACTTCTAAAGCCCAACTCAACTTTCTCAGCTTTTTCACCAATACAGGTTTTCTCATTTTCAACTACAGGTATGCTTTGCCTCTCTTTCTTTACTCTTACCTGGTTGAGAGCAGCATATTTGTTACCCAATACTAATGTTTATATGTAGCTCTTTTAAATGCTCTTTCATATATTGGGATGAAGGATACTGGAAAGATGTCTTCACAATTAGGAACACTGGCTGCTCTTCCAGAGGACCCGCGTTCAATTTCCAGCACCCATGTGACAACTCACAACTATCTGTCCCAGGGTGTTTGATGTCATCTTCTGGTCTCTGCAGGCACCATACATGTATGTAGTGCAGACATACATGCAGAAAACACCACATACATAAGATAATTTTAAAAAAGAACTTAGAAAAGAGTAGAAGCTCAATAAATGTTTGGTGCTTCTAATATTCACAGCAGTTCTCCAAGTTATTAATGTACTTTAGTAACAAATAAGGAGACTGAGGCTCATAGAAGTTATGTGGCCTGCCCAACTGCACAGGTGCTCCAAGGTGGCGCAAGCTTGATACTACCTGTCATGTCAGAGTTTGGTTCCTTCTACACCATATGTTCTAGCACACACCTTTCTCTTAGTAGCCACTGAGTAAGTATTGAGCCAATGAGTTAATGCATGTTGAGAACATATTATTGTAGATAGAGAATCATGAGAGATTCATTGGTCATAAAAAGAATACTCTTAAGGTGTGACTCATCTTCATGTGTAGCACTTACTATTCATTTAAATAGAAGGAAAATAAACATTCCCATTCTGATAAAATATGTTAGGCAACAACATGTTAAAGTTGTCATTATATATTCAAGAATACACATTTAACAAATATTTTGTTATGTTATTTAAAATCAGTAGGTAGGTAGAAAATTGGGGATTAATTTTTCATTTTCTATCAATTTCATGAAGATTTATCATTCTCTTCCTTGCTGTTCCTCCTTTAAGAGCTGTGTTTAGAAAAGCCATTGCAATCCAAAAGAATGTTTAAACATTAGGTATATTTTCTTCTGTTTTTATTGTTGTCTCTTAACATTTAGAAGCTCTAGAGTTGTGTGTATACATGTGTGTAATATATAAAAGATATTTATAATTTAATGTTTTTACATGTTAATTTACCCCTCTGATAGTTGGATAACTATCAGTTAATATGTTATTCAACTATTAATTTACCCTTTTGATTTTTAAGTTATGTCATGAGCATATACTTAAACGTGCTAAATTTATATATGTGTGTGTGTGTATCTAGTTTTTAAAAACTTGTTCTGCTGATAATTATATAAAAATCATTGTTAGGACAGTTTTAATTTCTGGTGTCATAATTTGATATATTACTCTTCTTTTAAAAAAATGTTCTGGCTACTCACTAATTGGTAACCTTAAAGACAAATATAAAGTGGGGCGTGGTGGCACATGCCTTTAATCCCAGCACTTGGGAGGCAGAGGCAGATGGATCTCTGTGAGTTCAAGGCTAGCCTGGTCTACAAAGTGAGTACAGAACAGCCAGAGATACACAAAGAAACCCTGTCTTGAAAAACAAAACAACAACAAACAAACAAATATAAAAAAATTTTTGAGCCAGGTGTGGTGTTGCATGCCTTTAATCCCAGCACTCAGGAGGCAGAGACAGGTGGATATCTGAGTTCAAGGCCAGCCTGGTCTACAGAGTAAGTTCCAGGACAGCCAGGATTGTTACAAAGAAAACCCTGTCTCAGAAAAAAAAAAAAAAAAAAAGAATCTTAACTGAGGTCTTATTGAGTCTATAGATCAACTGAGGAGAATTCTCACTTAATAGTTTTGAGTCTTCTAATCTGTAAATACTCTGATAATACTTTCAAACTTAGAATTGCTTCTTTCTGATATTAAGATAGCCATTCAGTCTTCTAATACTTACTATTTGCTTTCTCAATCATTTCCTTTCAATCATGTGTTATAAAGTGCATCTCTTTTGTTTTGTTTTGAGACACGGTTTCTCTGTGTATCCCTTCTCTATCATGTGTGCACATAGGCACGTGCATCTGCACACTCACATACAGCAAAACCCTACTCTGTACTCCATATAAGAGATGCACTTTGGGCTGGAGAGATGGCTCAGCCATCTTCATTTTTGTCCTCACTGCCTTGAAGCAGAGTCTCTAGCTGAGCCAGAAGCTAACCATTTCAGTGGGCTGCTTGGCCAGCCAGCTTGTGCCCCTCAATTGGTAGGGTTACAGACATGCATAGCTTTTTGTGTTAGTGCTGGGGATTCAAACTCAGTCCCACACTCACAAAGCAAGCACTCTTCTGTTTACCCATGCCATGACCAGCGAGGCTAATTCTCCAAGGATCAAAGAGTATTCTAAAGATCTGAATGGGGAAAAACCAGGGGACTCTAGGCATTTGAACTCAAGTAGTGCAAACAAAGTAAGGTGATGTTTACTGTTAGCTTAAGTAAATACAAGTACAGCAAGGGAATACCTGGTGTTGTTATGTCTTATCTTTGGTTATGTGAGAAAAGCCAAGAATATTCCTTCCAGGCCTTTGCCTTTCCTGCAGAGATAATCTGGTCATGCCAATGCAATCTCTTCATGTCCTAGCTTGCAAGTCATCATAGTTTACACAATTCTTTTTAGAAGGCCACCTGTGGGAAGAATATTCTGCACTCTGCCCTATCCATAGTTTACAGTAAGTTCACAGCTTTCTTTTTGGGGGGTGTGGGGGGTTCTTTTGGTTTTTTTTCTTTTGTTTGTTTGTTTGAGACAGGGTTTCTATGTGTATCCTTGGTTGTCCTGGATTCCCTTTGTAGACCAGGCTGGCCTTGAACTCACAGAGATGTGCCTGCCTCTGCCTCCTGAGTGCTGGGATTAAAGGTGTGCACCACCATGCCTGGCTCACACCTTCTAATAGTGATCTAGTCAAGGTGCCAGCGAGCTGTGACTTATAGGCTGCATCTATTTGCCAACTTTTAGATTTTTTATTTTGTTTATTTTTCATGTGACCCACAAATTAAGGATGGATTTTAGATTTTAAAAACAGTTCCATTTTTAAAAGGTTATAGTTTTTAGCATTAGAATGTGAGCAGAAAACAACATAAAAATAAAACACTGAAAATGAATTTCACATATACTTAAATGTCAGCTGATACCTATGCATAGGAGCCACACAGGGGTAACGTGGGGGTGCGGTGTGGATTCCAGAGTGATTCAGAGTGTGCTTGATGGATATTCAGTATGAATGGCTAAAAAGAAGATCTGGATTTTTTCCTTTTTCTGGTATAGTTAACTGAAAATTGAGTGGTTTGATGCAGAGAGGCTTGTAAACCAGCAAGCTGGTTCTGATTCTATGTGGCATTCACATGACTTCTCATATCTGCCCCCAGCAAATGGGAGAACAAGTTTGCCTTACTCATAAATGAGTGTGTCTGTGATGAGTGCCTGAGATGCAGGCACCATGTGTGTCACAGGACATAGTCTTGTTTTCCCAAGGTTAAAGAAAGAGGCTCTCTTACAACTGATGACCACAGAAAGGCCAGGGAAGGGGCATGTGGTAGGAGAAAGATGTAATTTCAAATAATATGTGAAAAGTGACTTTCACAGTGAGATAGACTGTGTCTTTACCTACAACTTGGACAAACTCTTGTTCCCCAGCTTCTGTGGAAATGGTATCTGGGAAGCAAATCATCTTTAAGTAGTATTGCCACATTTGTTTAATTCACATAGGAATCATTGTCATGGGGAGAGAAGTATAAGGGAATAATAATGATTTGAAGACTAGCCAGTCACTGGATTCATATGCTCTGAGACTGTCTCTTTGCAACTCCTACAGGCCTGAATCAGTACTAGTTCCATCACGTTGTGACTTTGTAGTCACAAGGAACAAGCAACTTAATGTCTTAAATTCCTTCAAATGTAAAATAATTTTAAGGCTTTTGTAGAAACAAATTGGACCAGGTTCACACAGATACCAGTAGACTGCAGGCACACAATTGTCCTTTTCTTCTTTTGTTGGACATTACCAAATACTTGATAGAGGTTTCCAAAAGTCATCATGTAGTCATTAAATGATAGGAGATATTCCCATGAGTGTCCACTCACTTTAAGAAGATTGTGAGACTGGGTGAGGTGATGCACCCCTTGAATTCTAGCACTGAGGAGGCAGAAATGGGTGGATCTCTGTGAGTTTGCAGCCAACTTGCTCTACATAGTTAGTTTCAAGACAGCCAAGACTACATAGGAAGAACCCATTGCAGGGAGGAGGAAGGAGAGAGGGGACAGAAAGAGAGGAAGATTATTGTGTGTCTGGGCCATTGGGATGGCTTTGAATAGGGGAGCACTTGCCCCTAATGACCTGTGCCTCATCCCAGAACCCACATGGCCTAAGGAGAGAAATGATGCCAGCACATGGACCTTTAACCTCCCCAAGCATGCTGTGTCAAGTCACATGTGTGCACTCACAATAAAATAAGTAAATCTAAAAAATATTTTCAAGATTGTGGCCTCATGCACAGACACACACACACACACACACACACACACAAACTCAAACCGAGCTCTATTGAGAAATTCCTTTTTAAACAGTGATCTATTATGAAAATAAAATGAAAACTACAATGAAGGCAGCATTAAAGAGCTTCTTGAATTGGAGCTAGGGGCCTGTTTTGGAAGCTAGACTTACAATTCCAACTGTTACCTAAAAAGGTGAACCTTGGTTGCCACAACTCTTTTGACTTAAAGCATGTGACACTCCCAGACACTGGACAGTTATAATACACCCAAAACTCAAGATGAGTATCGAGAGGTTAGCAGACTCTTGGTTGATGAACATTTTGATTCTGTTTATATATTCTTTATTTCTTAACAGTCATATACTCCTTGTTCTTTCTTAGCTATAGTTCATATAAACACTCATTTTGTCCCCTACTCTCCTCAGTATATTGACTCAGTTATGTCTCCTGAAAACACTATTAATCTTTCTACCTTTTCATTTACTGAGTCTGGGGCAATGATGGATGCTAGCAAGTATTCTCTGTGGGATCCAAAGCGATGTCTACTTCTTGTGCTGTTGCAGATCAAACAGAGCACTTTAGTGTGCCACCGTCTCCCCACATTTGAAGCCTCAGTTTCAAACCTCTTGTCTTTTTGATCCAGGTTTTGAACCTTTGTTCAAGCATCCTTTTGCTGTCAGCTGCATAGAAATCTCCCTCACATGAGTACTCAAGGTTTTGGAAAAGCAACTTTCATTTTGAACACATGCAATTTTGGAGCATTCTTTCTCTACAAATGTGATTGGCAGGCAACCACCATCTACACAAGTCTGTCTTTCTTAGAGTTAAAACCTATGGGCCCTTTTGTAAATTTATGTCATGCTGGGCTGAAATTACTAATACTTTGAAACATTGTTGGTCCATTTGAATCACTCCTGATATTTTAAAACTGGTTTATTTGTACATCCAATTATAGAAAGAGCTCACAAAATTAAGCTACTCAACTGAAAAGCATACTTTAAAATGGTTTTGGTAGGCAACTAACTTTAAAAACTCCACTATTATGGAAAATTCAGTTATCCCAGACATTTCTACATTGTAAGAATCTTGTGAAGTCTTAGAGATATTTCTTCATCACTTTCTATTTCTTGCTCATTAAACTGCCCCTTCCCATGAGCCTAGTCCTGCATTGATTTAATATGCTAGGGTGTGTTGGTACCCATGGAGGACCTCCCCTTTCTCAGAGGAGAAGGGCAGAGGAGGATGTGTGGGAGGGGAACTAGGATGAGAAGAGGGAGGGGGGGCCGGCGAACAGGATGGAAAGTGAATAAATAAGTTAATGGAAAAAAGTTCTCTTTAGAAAAAACTGTGATCAAAAGAGATGAGAAATGTTCTGAGATGAATCTAACACCAAAACAGACGTCCCACCAAAAGGTAAGATGAAAACAATATAGTTTGTCCCTGGATGCCTCTAACCTCTCTCACCCCTCCCCCTTCTTTAGCAGCCCAGCTCTGTCCCCAGAAGGAGGGGGAGGGGTGTGTCCTCCCTGCAGCAATATATATATATATATTCTTTATCTCTTAACACTCATATACTCCTTGTTCTTTCTTAGCTATAGTTCATATAAACACTCATATATATATATATATTCCCATTTTTCCTTCTCTACATTTCTTTCTTTATAATAGTAAAAATTCAGCTTCCCCAAAAACCTAATCATGGCACCTTGTCTGTGTTAATGGCCACTTTAAAACAAATTTTAAACTTAACCATGTTTTTTGGACAACGACCAAATTGTATGCTACTTCTAAAGTGCAAAGAACTTAAATTTATCCAACCATCCCCCCTCTTCCTCCCCTTCCCCTCTCTTTCTCACTGTCTTTCCTGCCTCAGCCTCCCAAGGGCTTGGATTACAGTGTGTACCATCACACCTAGCTAAGGAAGTTCACCTTTTGACTAAAACCCATCAACCTAAGCTACTAAGCTTTTCAGATTAGTAGAAATTAATCGGTTTGTTGGAGATGTTTTGGACAGAGAATGGATCACAGAGCCTACTTCTAAAATGGACCTCAAAAATTGCCCCAAATTTTATAAACAAATCCTTATTCTATTTCCTATATGGTTTGATAGTACATTATTGAACACTGCATTCAACAGCTAGATGAATAAATATACCTTTACTACTGTTGTGTCTGACTTAAAATAACTTCTATACGCCTTATAGGAGAAATTATAACCTGTTCCATTCCAGCTTCTGAGCACTGCTTAAACATTTTCCCTGACCTTGTCAGATAAAGGCCTCATCAGTTACCTATTCTGGCTGAGCAACTGACCCAAGAGCTTCCTCAAAAACTGGAGTAAAAGTTACATACTATCAGAACGAGCTCACTTAACCCACAGACCTTCTTAAAAAGTAATTGTCTATTAAACCAAATTCATAAAAGGTACTCGCAATCATAACAACATTGGCTTTTTGTTTGTTTGTTTTTGTTTTGTTTTGTTTTTCGAAACAGGGTTTCTCTGTGTATCAGCTCTGGCTGTCCTGGACTCACTTTGTAGTCCAGGCTAGCATTGAACTCAAAGATCTGCTTGCCCTTGCCCCTGCCTCCCGAGTTCTGGATTAAAGGCATGTACAACCATGCCTAACAATTACAGACAGCTGTAAATTCCCATGTGGATGCTGGGATTTGAATCCAGAGCCTTTGGAAGAGCAGCCAGTGGTTGGTTAAAAGCAGCTTAACCACTGAGCCATCATCTCTCCAGCTCTTTGGCCAATTTTATAAGGATTCTGTTAGGGCCTGCTTCTTTAGCATAACTGCAACCATTTTTATCTTCAGTCTCATTTTAGTTATAAGATGAAATTATTCATACTTTGTTATTTTGACTCTCTTAAGAGTCCCCAATTACAGCTGTATTTGAGAACAATCAAATGAAAGGTCAGTTAGAAACACTTTGTTTAGCTAGTCATTTTGACTAGCTGGTTGTTACCTGGATATGGTTTGTTTCATACATGAACCTGGTTGCTATCTGGATGTAGTTTTGTTTCCTAGACTTGGTTACCTGGTTGTTACCTGGATATTATTTTTCTTATAAAAAGCCTGCCTTGGAAGCAGACCGATGTCACAGTTAGGCTCCAAGACCTCTGTAATCTTGGTCATAGTGGTTATGACCAATTTTGGGCTGTGCGTTCAATAAACCATCAGTATCTGACTGTGATCGGTGTCTGACTTGTTTGAGTGGCTATTCTTGATCTATAACATTTGGGGGTTCCATCGAGATTGGACTTTAACATTTAGAGAGCCTGCCAAGATTGAGCTCTAACATTTGATGACCCCCACCAATATGGCCCCCTACCCTCAGTCACCCCTCAGTTTGATAAATGAACACCACCAAACTAGCCAGCTCCTTCATAAGAAGGTAATTTTTTGTTTGTTTGTCTCTTGGTTTGGTCTTGTTTTTGGTTTGGTCTAGTCCCTTGGTGAATCAGAGAAGAGAAGCCAGACGTGGGATTGCTCTTGAGGTAGGAGACAGAGGACCCTCTGATTCCAATTGGTGAAAGATGACAGGTTGCAGTTCACCCCCTCAGACTTGGTAAACGGGGACAGGTTACAATTCAACCCTTCAGACTTGTTAAAGGCGGACAGGTTATACAATTCACCCCTTCAGACTTGGTAAAGGGGACAGGTTACAATTCACCCCTTCCGACTTGGTAAAGGGGACAGGTTACAATTCACCCCTCCAATTTGGTAAAGGGGACAGGTTACAATTCACCCCTTCAGACTTGGTAAAGGGGACAGGTTACAGTTCATCCCTTCCAACTTGGTAAAGAGGGACAGGTTACAGTTCACCCCTTCAGACTTGGTAAAGGGGACAGGTTACAGTTCACCCCTTCCGACTTGGCCAGAACTCTCACTAGAGAGGTCCTCTGTCTTTGAAACTAGTTTTTTGCCAATGTTTGTCTCTTAATTTCATTTTATTTTGTCCTTGATACACCAATCTGTCTGTGTCTGTCAGTTTATGTCTGTAGTTTTGTTTAATTGCTTGATCATTGCTCTGTGTTTCATATTCTGAGGAAAGGGCCAAACTTCATCTGCTGGCTGTTTATCCCTTGATTTAATTTTAACTCATTTCAAGGATTTTTTTAAAAAAAGATGACCATCGAAGAATCTCCAGTGGGAGATGATTGAATTAGTCGCAAGCCTATCTCTTGGTAGGAAAAGCCCCTTGCTCCAATTGTAGACAGAATGCTGTCCAAAAAGGACAAAACCTGGAAGCAGGTAAGTCGACAGCCTAGCTCTGCCAAGACAGGGTAGGTAAGTCCTTCATAACCCCTGCTCTACAATCAATGTCTGTCAGAGAAACGGGGCCAAATGACTGAAGTTCGATGCTGTAATGTATGGAGAGAAAATGGGAACTGTCCAGGCAGCCACTGGTATGTCATTTCTTAGTTTGGGAAGCTGCAGGCCCTGTACTTCCTATAAAATCAGATATATTTATCCCTCTCAAGTCTCTGAGGTGGTTGAAGAACAGATAGCTAGAGTCTCATAATTTAATTTTGAGTTGTTTAGGAGTCAAGAGAGTGTTATACATCTAAGAAGATACTTTTAAAATTGTGTTGCAAGTTAGTATGAATGTTGAGTCAGATATAGAACTTTAAACTCATGGAGATGTTTAGATAGTAGAATGTTAAAGTCAGGTACCAAATACATATGGACTGGTCATTGGGAATGTACGTTAGCCATATAACCCACATAACTGTGGCCTAATTACCTCTGTTGTACTGTATTGTATTTATTATTATAAGAAAGAGCCATTTGTTGGACTGAAAGGGGAAACTGTAGGGGGAAATAAGATATACCTTAAACTTAAAAGAAAAAAAAAAAGGGAAGAGGATGGGGGGTTGAGGGTGGGAGGGTGGGACTGGAGGGGGAATAGGGAGGGGACTGCGATTGAGGTGTAACTTGAAGAAATAAAAAATAAAGGAAAAAAAAAAGAAAAGCAACTAAATTGGGACAAAAATAATTGCTCTACCCTGGCAGTGCTCTTGGAGCCTGCCTTCTACCTAGATCAAGCTGGCAGCAAGTCCAGAGTTGCTGTTAAAGGGACACCGGGAGCTTTTCAGCTTCCCCTGTAAGGAAGCTGATGACTAGTCCTGCTAAAAGCCATCTATGCCCATGAAAATTTGGTTCAGCAGGTAACAATATCTCCTCTTGAAACTACAACTAAGGAAAAGTTCTATCTGTTTTGAAAATATAAATATATATGACCACTACATGTTTGTTTTTAACTGGCCTTAAATATACAAATTTACTATGTTCTATATACCTTGGTTATAGATTATTGGCTTATAAATTATTGGCTATGACTAAGAATCTGTAACATCTGTAACAAAAAGTTAACTTAAACTCATAACTTAAGGTTGGAGCCATTCTGGGCAACAACAAACGGCATAAAGCCAACCAAAGAAACAAGTCTCCAAAGGTCCCTTTAAATTAGGGTAAGATTTTACATGATTTCTGTCCTGTCTTAAACACTAGGCTTACAAACAACAGGACTTCATAGGTAAGTTCCTGTCTTATGATACAATAAAACAATGACTTTGGACAATCTAACAAATAACTTGGAGCAGTTTCTTAACCCTTTGGGGGAAATCAAAAGACCTTTTTTACAGGAATATTCTAGGATTTCCTGCAAATCATATATTTTGTGATTGATGTTACCACCACAGCAACAGAAATACATGGTTTTTTGTTTTTGTTTTTGTTTTTAAGTTACAACATTGGGGCTGAAGAGATGGCTCAGAGGTTAAGAGCACTGGCTGCTCTTCCAGAGGTCCTGGGTTCCATTTTCACCAACCACATGGTGGTTTGCAACCATCTATAATGAGCTCTGGTGCCCTCTTCTGGCCTGCAGGCATACATGCAGGCATAACACTATACATAATTGAAACTGCAATTTAATGATCAATTGTATTGATTAATAAGTATAAACTGTAAGATTAGGCCGGCAGAGCAGCCAGCGGCCTGACAGAGCAGCTGGCAGCCTGTGGGATATAAGCTGGCAGTCTGGCCCGCCTTAACCGGCAGTCTGATTTGTCCTGGGAAAACCTACACTACCTGTAACCTAAACTCTGCTAACTAATATAAATTGTTATATTAGGCTGGTAGAATTGCCGGTGGCTTGGTGGGAGATTCGCTGGAGCTCGGTGGGAGGCTGATGGCCCTGGATTGCTTGGACTGACAGCCTATAAGCCACTGCAAGACCTTGTAATGTTTCAATGCTTAACCCTTAGCTGGGCAAACTCTCAATTAGCTACTCTAAGTTAACCCGGATCACCTAATCCCAAACCGCCATGTGCCTGCGATTACCTTCCAGAGTTCACAAACACGTCTGTCTGCTTCCTTGTCTCCTGGTGGAAAGAACAATTCCTCTGTGTAAAACGCAGGGTTCCTGTTTTAATCTCAGGAAGTCCTACCTTCCTATACTCTTTCTGCCCAGCTAATAGGCCATCAGTGACTTTTATTAACCAATCAAGAGAATGCCTCAGAAGGGGTGGGCAATAACCAGATCTCAGCATTGAAATCAGCCTCTCAGAACCAATGTTATTAGACCTTCCTCAACATATAATAAATAAATAAATCTTTTTTTTAAAGTTACAACATTAAAAGAGAAATGAGAATCACTGGTTCATGGGCTCTATTCAGGCTAATGGAGACAGATTTAAGGATATATATGTTTGGCCTCCTATATTTGTTTTCAAACATTTGTCTGGATAAATAGATGGTCCTTAAATACTTCAGAGATCTAATGAATATGGCATTTAAATATTTAATGGAAAAGCTTACTGTGACAGAGACCTCAGCCTTTACTGGTGACCCCAAGGCCTCCAAGAAGATATGGGCACAATAACAGAGGACTTTGCCTGGATTGTGGTATGCTAACCACTGGGTAAGGCTTCCTCAATGCTTTGCCCATTGCTAAGGCCTGGCCTGAACTGTGGACAAGCAGGACACTAGAAATGCCTCATTTTTCTTAGACAAAATAAGGTCAGTTTCCCAAGTTCCTCCTCCCCAGGAAAGCCTTTCAGATTTGCCAGACCTAGCAATCAAAGACCGATACTGCTCTAGAATCTGTGCCGACAATGGAGTCATTGACACCACAGGAGCCTAATAGGAAATCCATTTGGATAATGGGTAAGCCTCTGCCATATTAATTAATTCATAGACTGTTTGTATTATGTAGAGAGCTGCGACGTGCCACACCCTAAAGATGGTGCCGGTTTCCACCTTCCACCAGCCGATGGTGAGTGCTCTCGGTGGTAAACAAGTCCATATTTGGTTAAGACCGCTGATCTGGCTTGCTTCCGCATACGTGGGCCTGTAAGATAGCACCACGTGGCTTTACCTGATTGGCTGTTCATATAGTATTTAGCCTGTGGGTTGGGTCTGCCCAATTATTCGGAAGACTGTTTTCAAGGGACCTGAATAAACTGCTTGAAAAGAGCTTTTGCGAGTTGCGTCATTCTTGCTGGTCGAGGTCAACGCGACAAGTGGTGGCCCGTACGGGGAACCAGAAAAGACTCAGAACTCCTGCAGTCAGGGGCAGTGCACTGGTAAGTTCCCGGGATAAATTGGGACAATAAAGTTTCACGGAAATTGCGAACTAAAGGTAAAGTTTCACGGAAATAGCGAACTAAAGGTAAAGTTTCGCGGAAATTGCAAACTAAAGGTAAAGTTTCGCGGGAAGTTGAGAACTAAAGGTAAAGTTTCGCGGGAAACTGCGAACTGAAAGTAAATTTTTAATCATGGGATCGTCTCAGTCACATCCAATTTTTCTGGCTCTTCAGGAGCTACTTTTAGCTAGGAAATTGAAACTTAAGAAGTCAACCCTAGAGAGATTTTTGAATGAATGCGACTCCGTGGTTTGCGGTGTCCGGGAATCTTATGGTATCCTGCTGGGACAAATTAGGCAGGGACTTGGATTTTGCTTGGGACAAGGTACTCTGAAGCATGGAGTAAGACCGGTTTGGAAGATGGTGAGGAGTTGTTTAGAAGATCAGAGATGCTGTAAAGCAGTCAAGGAGGGAGAATCAGCCTTGGAACTGCTGCAAGGGGAAAGATCTGAGCAGGCAGACAGTAAAAGGGAAAGCAAAAAGAAGGTCCCTCTCTATCCCGATCTTAGAAAAGGGTAAAAGAGAAAGACACGTTGGTGGCAGTCAGTGTAAGTGAAGCCATAGCCGCGACGCCATGTCAGCTTGAAGGGTAGTCTGTGCTTTTTAATGAGCTTCAATAGGTCAGATGATACAAAATACATTAAATTGTCTCAGCAGTCAGCAGATTTTTTATCACAACTGAGGTTTGGGGGTAGGGGTGGTGGTTTGTTTTCGAGCAATGGTTCTTGTCTTGTGGGGTGGTGGCCCACACGAGTCTCTGACCGGGACCCCCCCAGACAGCCACGCTGGGCACCTTTTTGTAGAGGATCCGCAGGAGAGGAAGGACCTTTTCCCTGGACTGGATGTCAGGGGCGCAGAGCAGTTTGGGTTCAACAAGATTATTTTTCCTTTAGCCCCATGATTAGTAATATAGTGAATAAGTCTTGTACAGAAATGCTTAATATATCTACTAGGGATCCTCAACAGACTGCCACCAATCCTTTTGATTTATGGCTTTTGTGTGGAGCAAATGGTAGCTGTATGGATTTGGGACCTATACTTATGCTTGGGGGAGGAATTTATCAAAGAGGTAGTTTTTCCCTAGGGTCCGCTACCAATATGGATTTTTCTAGCGGTAGTGGCTCTGGTACTTGGAATTCTTCATTTCATTCTTACCACAATAAGACCTTTTCAGCCTCGCCAGTGTGTCTCTGGCCTCCTTTTCTGTGGATTGTAAGTAATGGGAGTGCATCCTTGGGTAAAGAAAAGTTAGTATGCACTCCGGACACATGCTTTTATGCCCTGTGCTGGAATGCCACAGCCTTTCCTGTGGCTGTGGTGACTAGAATGCCTCGATATGTACCAGTTCCTGTAGAGGCCCCTAATACCATGATGCTATTCAGGCTTAAAAGAGATTTTGGCATCACTGCAGCTATTGTTACTGCCATCACTGTTGCTGCTGTGGGGGCTACTGCCTCAGCTATTGCCTTGTCTAGTTCTATACAGACTGCCAATGCCCTGAATGACATCTCAGCCAATGTAGCACAGGCATTGGATACTCAGACCTCTATGAATTCTCATCTCAAAGGAGGCCTTATGATAGTTAATCAACGCATAGATTTAATACAAGAACAGATTGATACTCTTTGGCAACTAGCACAGTTGGGGTGTGAGTGGAAAATGCAGGGTTTGTGTGTTACTTCGGTGCGGTATCAAAATTTAACAAAGGCTGCTAATCTGTCTAAGCAATTGTCAGAGCTCCTCTTACAGGATTGGTCAGCTGATTTTGAAAATAAGATGAGAGAGCTGAGAGCAACAATCGTCCACATCAACTCCACTCGGGTGGATCTGAGCCTGGCTAATGGTTTGACTTCCTGGATACAGACGACTATGGATCATCTTAAGGAGTGGGCAGGCGTAGGCTCTTTGGCGATACTGATGATACTAGCCTCCCTGGTTTGCCTATGGTGCATCTACAATATGAGAGCCACACAGAAGCGTAATACAGCCATGATTATACAGGCCCTTGTCGCCATTGAGGCGGGCCAGTCCCCTCAGGCATGGCTCGCTGCCATGAAGCCTTAAATCTTCACTGAGCATAGTCCCTGCCCACTGAGGTGTTCGTTCCACAGATATTAGGGTCTGGCAAGTCAGTGACGGAGTGGACGGATAAGTCTCGGCCACCTAAGACAGGGCAGCCCCGAGTGGGGAGGCTGACCCAGAGACGGGTAAGAGTTTGAGCACCGCCCTCCTACAGGCTCAGGCCCGCCGTGAGATCCCCAGTTATGGGGATTACAAAGCCTTTCCAGGGACTTCTACCAACACTTTCAAAAACAAAAAAGGGGGAACTGTAGAGAGCTGCGACGTGCTGCGCCGGTTTCCGCCTTCCACCAGCCCGATGGTGAGTGCTCTCGGTGGTAAACAAGTCCATATTTGGTTAAGACCACTGATCTGGCTTGCTTCCGCATACATGGGCCTGTAAGATAGCACCACGTGGCTTTACCTGATTGGCTGTTCATATAGTATTTAGCCTGTGGGCTGGGTCTGCCCGATTATTCGGAAGACTGTTTTCAAGGGACCTGAATAAACTGCTTGAAAAGAGCTTTTGCGAGTTGCGTCGTTCTTGCTGGTCGAGGTCGACGCGACAGTATTATACTTTCTGCTATAACTTATCCTTCTCAGATCTCTGATGGGCTTAAAGATCAATTTAATAGCAAAAGCCAAACCTCAACTGCCTTTAACCTTCCTGGACCCCAATGTCAATGTCCTAATGTCAACTGGAAATAACTACAGAAGAGAATATGTCATCCATTGTCCCACCTAACAGACTGGAATGCTATGATCAACAGGAACTCCCTGGCATAGGCTATAAATGGGTACCTATAATGACAACTGATATACCACTCTCATCACCAACCTAGCTGAACCCTTGGCTTCTGTTTCTCCTGGTTATGCTTTATACCCCCTGTATAATTAATGCTCATAGTCCTTTGAACCAAATATAAGCCCTGGCCTTAGAAAAGAACATCAAGTCAATGATTTGACTTACTGGAAAAACTCAAGGGGGGATGTTGGGACCTCCTGCTTCTTTAGCATAACTGCAGCCATTTTTGTCGTTAGTCTCCATTTTAGTTATAAGATGAAATTACTTTGTTACTTTTTTTACCTTGACACTCTGAAGAGTCCCCAATTACTGCTCCACTTGGGATCAATCAAATTAAAGGTCAATTTGTTTAGCTAGTCAAAATGATGTAATGCTGCCATCCCCTTGCTTTCTACCTGGTTGTCACCTGGATATGGTTTGTTTCATACATGAACCTGGTTGCACTTTGTTTCCTAGACCTGGGTACCTGGTTGTTACCTGGATATGGTTTTTCTTATAAAAGCCTGCCTTGAAAGCAGACTGACGTCACAGTGAGGCTCCAAGAACTCTGTGACCCTGATTCGTAGTGGTTATGAACAATTTTGGGGTGTGCATTCAAGACTGAGATTGGTGACTAAATGATTTGTGTGGCTATTCTTGAACTCTAACAGACTCTGTCAGGTGTGTCTATCAGTGCCAACAGTAGGTAGGGCTTTAATAAACAACCCTATGGTAGGATTAGTGATAGCATTTAATAGCACAGGAAACTTGAAATAGCAAAAGCCTGGACTTTAAGATAAAAGATTTACTTTGGAAGTGACATGTCCTTGGGAACTCACCCAAGGACAGATGACTCCTTTGATAATAGGATTGGGGGCAGGGACATGCCCTGAGGTCCCCACCCCAGATTGTGCCTGTCATTTTCCTGGCCCTCTGCAATAAGCTTTTGAAGAGACAGAGCCCAGGGGCATGACTTGAAAAGAGTGGGAAAGCTTCTGCTGAAGATATTTTAAGTCAAGATTCATGTAGAAAGAGAACTGGGCTCCTCTTACTGTTTCACCTCCTCCTCATCTGAAAGAGAAAACTCGCATCAATCTTATTGGAAAGCTTCACCCTCTGATGTTGACCCATTTCTGGTCTGGAGAGGAGACATATTCTCCCTGAGATTCTAGAGCACCTAGGCATGGAATTGTCTTTCCTCAGAGCCCAGAGGGTTCAGATCAGTAGGAACAGAAATAGGACCTTTGCAGGCCAGAGACATCTGAATAGGTGAGCCTGGGAAGACTTTTCATGTGCTAAATAATTGGTCTCTAAGACTACAAAGGCATTCCTGCTTGATAAACTGTCTTAGGATCTGACTAATGAAATTCAGAGACTTTAAGACTGAAAAATTGTATGAAGACCAGCCATCTGTAAGGACCCATCTGTAAGGACCCAGAGGAAAATATCCTTTTGAGAAACCTTAGGTTAATGTTAAATGTTTGTATTGTAGATGCTAAAAAGTTTTATGTGCTAGGTTTTAGAGTTAGGGTTTGGGTTTAGGATTTAGGAATTTTATAGGCAATTGCTAGATAATTGTTAAGTATTAATAAATATATGTGATAAATAAAAATTTACTGTTACACAACCCTACTCATTTGCATCTTTCAAAGTCAACTTTCATTGTATCTATTTGAGATACTATAGGGGACATTCCCAATCTTTCTGACAAACTCTCTAGGGGAGACAGGTTTAATAATTGGTAACAAGGTTACTAGAGTCTTGATTAATATAAAAACAACCTTTTGTTTTGGGTTTGTTTGGTTGGTTGGTTATTTTGAGACAGAGTCTCTCAACAGTACTGGCTATTCTAAAACTCACTATGTCGACCAGGCCATCTTCAAACTCACAGAGATCCACTTGCCTCTGCCTCCCAAGTGCTGGGATTAAAGTTGTATGCTGCCATGACTGGCAGCCATATTGTTCATTCTTTTTTAAATTTTTTTTTGAGATAGGGTTTATCTGTATAGCTGGCTGTCCTGGACTCAATTTGTAGACCAGGCTGTCCATGAACTCACAGAGATCCATCTGCCTCTGCCTCCCATGTGCTGGACTTAAAGATGTAGGCCACCATGCCCAGTTATCATATTGTTCTTAACTCCACTAGGACTGAACATGACTTTCCCATTTCTCAGGAGGAGCTGTTCCCCAGTTCCAAGGTGGATTTCTATCCTCAAGCTAAGGCTCCCTAGTGTTGGAAACAATGTAATTATACTAAAATGAATTAACCAAGCAACACAACTTTGAGTGTTGTCCATCCCTGTCTCACCTCTATAACTTTAAAAGCTCTCTTTGGTTGGTTTGAAACTAGTTGGGAGCCATGAACTAACATTTCCTAAGCAACATCTAGTGGACCCAATGGCTCTTTGAATTCTGGCTCCACCCCAGGTTAGAGAGAATTTTGGATTTTGGATTTTCCCTAAGCATAGGTACATGTCCAGTGCACTTTTAGCATGGTCCCTACTTTTTGCACCCTTGTTTAAATCACCATTTAGACATTTCTCCTTCCAAAATAATGACTACACAGATGATTGTGCACTGTCATCCTTATAGGGCACCCTTCCATGAAAAAAAATCAAGATATTGTCCAGAACCTGATCTCTGACTTCCTCCTTTTTTAAATATTTATTTTTGTTTTATGTGTATGAGTGTTTTGCAGGCATGTGTGTTGTCCGCCATAAGCATGCAATGCCTGCAGAGGCCAGAAGAGGGAGTAGAATCCTCTGGAACTGGAGTTACAGGTAGTTGTAAGCGATCATGTGGGTGCTGGGAACCAAAGCATGGTCCTCTTAGAAGAGCAGCCAGTGTATTTTTTTCTTTTATTTTCAAGACATGGTTTCTCTGTGTAACAGCCCTGGCTGACCTGGACTCTTTTTGTAGACCACGCTGGCCTCAAACTCACAGAGATCTGCCTGCCTCTGCCTCCCAAGTGCTGGGATTAAAGGCACCACACCCAATGCAGCCAGTGCTCTTAACCACTGAAGCATTCTCTCCAGCCCTCTGACCTTCTGAGTCAAATGTGGAATTATCTATCCATAGTCATTTCTTTCTCTCTATAGGACATGAATTACCCTTGGGAATGACTTTTCTAGGGCCAAGGAACTAGACCTATAAGAATCAACATACAGTTCAAAGACTAACCACTGATTCTTTTCACTGAAATAGATCATGATCAAAAAGGGGTGGATGTGTAGAAACACTGATGAAAACACCTCTCTAAATGAAGTAAAAAAGCCATCATAGAAGAAAGATTTATGCCTGATTCCAGCTTCTATCCAGGAATATGAACTTTGACCACCTTTATTCTTTGATGTTAGGTACTTAGAATGACTAGAATAATCCCAAAATTATTTTGTTCTCAGAGGTTCAATATCAAGAGGTCATTGTTTCATAAGTATTTCTATTGTTTATAGATTTTGTCAATCATATAATTCCTCTTCCTTCTCAACAGTCTGTAGTTCATAAAATTTCTCACTTTCTCTGCCTTGCCTGGAACAGTGTCATAGTACCTGCAGTACAATCACTAAGCTCTCATGTGAAATCATTCTCACTTTTTCATTTTGAATTTGGATTTGAGACTACCAATAACTACATTTTGATAATCAAAGGATGATTGTGACACAGTGTATGGTCCTTATTTGTCAGTCCCTTTGAAGTAATTTGAAGATGTGCATAAGGGCACTAAAAACTCTTAAGAGATAAGGTAGTTCACATCCATGCTGTGAGTGCTATACTACTATTGACCCTTTCAATGTAAGCAGCCCAAGAACCCACATCAAAGCCAACCCTGCTGATAATGTAACCACATGGTAGGCTCTGCTTATGGTCCCTGTCTTACGTGCATTAAGATCCTGTTGCCTTCTCACCTCTCAGAGCTCTCTGATGCCCACAATATACTGTGGGTTATTATTATTTTTTATTCATATGGGTGTTTTGCTTGCATGGATGTGTGTGCACCACATGCATGCCTGGTGCCCACAGAACCACAGAACTCATTAAATCCCCTGGGACTAGTAGTTGTGAGCCATCATACTGGAAGTGCTGGAAGTTGAACCCAAGAAATAGAAGAGCAGCCGGTGCTGTTAACCACTGAGCCATTTCTCCAGCCCCTATATTGTGGTTTTAAGAAAATATCAGCCTTTAATCCCAGGGAGGAAGAGGCAGGCAGATCTCTGTAAGTTCAAGGCTAGCCTAGTCTATAAAGTGAGTCAAGGACAGCCAAGGATACACAGAGAACCCCTGACTCAAAAAAATCAAAAGAAGAAAAAGAAAAAAAAGAAACTATCCGAAGTCCATCTCATACTCTGAGTAATACTAAGTAAGAGAGTTGCTATCCATGATCAGTGGTAATATATCCAAGTCAACAGCTATATGATATTTTAAAATACCTTATGATTGTTGTGCCTTCAAGAACAAACTATCCTATCCAGATCAGTAAGGCAGCATCCATCGGCCTCCAAAGGCACTGCCTATTCACCCAAGAATGAAAACTCAAATTCTTGGCTTTGAATTCTAAACTAGGCTCTTAAAATTTGCTGCACGCACAATGGGCTTCAAAGAAGAAACTTTTTAGATCACTATCATTCAGTTATGTGAAAGAGAATGAATTTTTAAGTTCAGAAGCTTGGCTTTGAAAACACTAAGTCCAAATCCGAATATAGAGTTTAGACCATAATTATCCAAATCTGGAAGAATGTAGAGTGAGGTAAAAGTGATTTTGTATACCCGAGGGAAAGTAAAATGTCCGCCTCTTGGCAGGAAAAGGCATAAAGGATCTTGGGCTCACAGGTGTAGTGTTGATTCGTTACATTCTTCCAGTTAAGTTCAAGAAAGACAGGAAGAGGTGCCTCTCAGTCCTGCAAAGCATATCAAGCAGGAGTACCATCAGCAAGGCGCCCCGAGTGGTGGTGGTGGGATGGCGCAATGTGTGGAGCCCAGTCTCTGGCAGGGCTGTTTGTCAAGGTCTGAGGTGCCTGCCTGATGTGGGAGAACCCCAAAGCTCCCGTGCTGCAGCTTCTCAAACGCTGCAAGCAGCACCACCAGATGATTTGGCAACTTCACTGTGAAGCGTTGTTGGGGTTCACAAAGGATATCACAAAGTGGAGGTGTCCAAAACAAAGCTCTCCTCTGATTGGACTCATGCACCTCTTAAACCAATGGAGACTAGAATTTCTCTTCTCCAAGACAGGTCATAGGAACTAACTTCTTTTCCCCAAAGCAAGTAATGAAGTCTAAAAATATTGTCCTAACTCCAATCTTTTTTCTTTTGGGTTTTTTGTTTTGGTTTTTTGATTTTTAATTTAGTTTTTTTTTTTGTTCATTTGTTTGTTTTGGTTTTGGTTTTGTGAGACAGGGTTTTTCTGTATATCCCTGCTGGCTGTCCTTGACTCACTTTGTAGACCAGATTAGCCTTGAACTCAACAGAGATCCACATGTCTCTGCCTCCCAAGTGCTGGAATTGAAGGCATGTACCACCCAATCTTTTTTTTCTGTCTTGGAGCCTCCCATAAATTCTCTGACCTACTTTGACAATAAATCATAGGACTACTATTTCAAGAGCCCACCCCATACCTATAAGGAGGGAATGCTACACAGAGAGGTCAAAAAGAATCTAAAAGCTTCCTAACTCCACCTATTAGCACTAGCTAATACTCTTTTTATCCAGTTGTATTTCTACATAACTGTTTATACATCATTGAACCCATGCACAAAAATGACCTGCAAAATGAAACCTATAAAATTAGATGAGCTAAATGCAAAAAGATATATACTGTATGATTCTATTAATATGAAATATTTAGAATAATCTTTTTTGTTTTGTTTTGTTTTTTGAGACAGGGTTTCACTGAGTATCCCTGGCTGTCCTAGGCTCACAGAGATTTGTAAACCAGGCTGTCCTCAAACTCACAGAGATCTGCCTGCCTTTGCCTCACGCGGGCTGGGGGATTAAAGGCATGTATCCCCATGCCTGGCTAGAATAATCAAATTTATAGAGACAGAAAATGCATAGTGGTTACCAGGAGCTGCAGGGGGAAAAGTAGGGCGTTTTTGTTTAATAGGTAACATACTGAAATTTCAGTTTGAGATGATCAAAGTTTGTAGAAGTACATGATAAATATGAACAATGTTATAAATTATATAAAAATGATATACTTAAGTATGATTTAAAGGGAACTTTTTCATTTATTTTATGACAATTCTTAAATATCAAGTTTTTAAAAGTTCTTTGTCTACCAAAAAGGAAAAAGATAGGACTGGGGAAATAGTTTAGTTAATTAAAAAAATAATGAAATATAGATTTCTCCTTTAAAGCATTCAGAATATTTGGGGGTTTTTGTTTGTTTGGTTTGGTTTGGTTTTGGTTTTGGTTTTTGAGACAGGGTCTCTCTATGTAGCCCTGGCTGTTCTGGAACTCACTATGCAGAAAGCTGGCCTCAAACTCATGGAACTCCACCTGCCTCAGCCTCCCAAATGTTGGGATTAATGTAGGGCACCACCATGCCCTACCCCACTCAGTATGTTTTGGAAGTTATCAGTCTATGAGCAATTCATCTGGTTCTGTTAAGCCTCCACATGAAAGTGAAAACTATGCCATACAGCTTGAAAGCATGCAAAACTCCTGTCACCCCAGCCCTTCCCATTGGGAGCTTGGTCTGTCACCTGGACTAGGGGCTGCCCTCTTAATAGAGACCCAGGTAACTGTGAGCTCCACATTGTCCCATGTAGGAGTCAGGGTTAGGCTTTAAAGATCACTTTATAAACCTAAAGTCAAGTGATAATAAATCAACTAAGATCAGCCTAGAAACTTGCCTCTGGCGATACAAAATTGCCTACCTTCTTTGTCTCTGTCTTAGAAGTGCTGAGCAGGCAACTGGCCAATGCCTCATTTAAATGAGGAAGATAAAAGTATGAAAGTCGAAACACATCTTTACTCCCAATTATCCCACACTAAAGGTATCTCAGCAGTCCTGCCCCAAGTGAAGCACACTAGTTCTGTCTGGTACAGAAGTTCACATATTCTGAACCTGAGCTCTATTACAGCCTCAAACCATTTGACCATGGCTCAAGGGAATGCAAAATTCAGGAACAGCTAATTAAGTCTAGACTGAAAACAAATAAGCAATATTCAGATGCTTCCTACACCACCTAAAATGAACTTATCCACCCTGCAGATTTTATGCAAGTCCCATAGGGAAGTATGTTTCCCTTCCATGTTACTTACTGTACACTCACTGGTGACTTTTGAACCAGACCTAAAGCTTGACCCCCCCCCCCCCCCCAAGACCTAAGGTATTATTAACTCATTCTGATCCTAAATGTCTCTGGGATATCTTCCAGAATACATCTTTCCATATAAAGTCTGAAAACTGGAAATTTTGAGGAAAAGGCAAATGACTTCCCAAATGAAACAAAACCCATTAGAAATCCCAGAACCTGTACTAAGAAAATTTTAAGAAAGTCAGAACCCAAATGTGAAACAGACTTTCCAATGAAGATGGCATAGTGCAGTCACACTGTGAAAGACCATTTTTGTCCCCACACCTGTATTCATGGAAGGGTTAATGACCTCAAAGCCCCAGGCAAGCTGAGAAACTCCCAACAAGAAGAGGTGACACACTGCTATCTGCAGGCAGTTAGAAGCTGGCAAACTTCTGACAAGAAAGTCAACATATCAAAATGTCCATTAGTATTTACAATTCTGAGGTGTGTGTGTGGGCAGGGATCTGCAGATGGTATTTTCCACATCAAAAGTTCCCTTTTCTGGCACCCTAGCCCCCTAGAATACACACCCCTTGGCATATAGTTTCCTCTCCCATGGACAGACTGCTGCCCTTCATTGTTCTAATTAAGGACAGTCTGCTTCTGCTGAGGTCGATCTCTTTTATTTTCACACTACATCATCAGTCCTCATCAGTCACTTAAATATAGTACAAAATGAAAAAGTCAAAAGATGTACCATGCTCAAACAACAGATACATAAATCCAAAATCCAATAAAGGAATGGGAACTCAAACCAGTGACAAGAGCTGAAGCTGGAAGTTTGGTTCTGTGTGATGAAAGAGGTTGTAAATATTATGTATGAGATTAAAGACTAGAGCCAAACACATAGTTCAAAGTCTTAGGGTACCCTCAAGCACCATGAACAAAAAGTGAGAGTATGTTCCTAACTGCTGCTTGGGATCATAAATTCTAATGAGCTGCAGGCATAAGGAGCCAGGTCCAGGTTGTAGCCTTGCAACCAAGAGACAAGGTGGCACACCCACTGGCTGCACCTAGACCTTTCCTGGCCTTTTTTGTTTGTTTGGTTGGTTGGTTTTTGTTTTTTTGAGACAGGGTTTCTCTGTGTAGCCCAGGCTGCCTTGGAACTTGCTTTGTAGACCAGGCTAACCTCGAATTCACAGAGATCCACCTGCCTCTGCCTCCCGAGTGCTGGGATTAAAGGTATGCACCACCAGGCTGGACAACACGCTAGTTTTTAACTGCCTATAAGCCCCTTGTTCTTGAGTGGACACATATCTAACTTTTTATTTGCTGATAAGTCAGTTCTAAATTTTAGGAGTAGAAATCTTTAGAAGTGACCTTCACTCTCCTTAATACCATTTCCAGCCTACTACTGTAATACTAAGTTCTATAGTAGGGCCCAGGGTGCACTGTGAATATAATAAAAAATCAGTTAAGTAAGGAAGAGTGAAAGACAAGCAGAAAGATTTATAAAATAAACAATAAGTTCTCACTTAAATTCCAAAACACAAACTTATGGAGAATTAATATAGGTAACAACAACCAGAATAACAAGTTACCCAAAGTATAGAAGATCAGACAAAGGTATGGAATCCTAAATATATAAATTTGGATATAACTACATTTTAAAATATAAGATTATAAAACAAAATATGTACAAATGTATCTAGAACAGGTGCATGTCTAAAAGAGACAACTCAAAAATCTGGAAATAAAAAATACAAGGTAGATGTGCTGGCAGTTACCTCCAACACCAGGACTCTGGAAGCTGAGGCAGGAGGATCACAGCTGTCAACCTGGACCACGCAGTGAGACTCTTGTCTCAAAAATAAGAAATGTGTGAAAAGCAATACTTGCTTTTAGTCCCAGCAGACACAGGTAGATCTCTGTGAATTCCAGGCCAGGAGGGGCTATATAATGAGGCCTTATCTCAAAGCAAAAAAAAAGTAAATATTTAAAAATACAATAACGCAAAGCACCCTCCCATGAATATCATCTGTGAAAGGAGTGAGCACCTTCTACAGCATGACTGAACTCAAGCATTGGACTCAATAAAAAAAGACCACAGATTGTAAAATAACTGTGAAATATTTAGATTATTATAAATGAGAATGTATTGTTTATTTATATGAAATATCCAAAAAAACCCTATAGACATACAAATTAGTGATTTCACGAACCCGAGGAATTGAGCCAGTGTTGACTAAATTGAACAGGATATCTTTTGGGAAAATAAAGACCTTATAAGCCTAGACTATGGGTAGGAGACACAGTTTTATAAATTTACTACAAATATTCAAATTATAAACCTAAATTAAGTAATTTTATTGCTTGAATGTGCTATATAAATTAACTCTAGGGGCTAGAGAGATGGTTCAGCAGTTAAGAGTACTGGCTGGTCTTCTAGAGGTCCTGAGTTCAATTCCCAGCATCCACATGGTGGCTCACAACCATCTGTAATGGAATCTGATTCTCCTTTCTGATGTGCATGAAAACATAGTGCTCATATAAAATACATAAATGTAAAATACATAAATAAATGTTTTTAATTAAGTCTAAATGATGTTAAATTGTTTTATTAGAATATAAGAGTGTTATATTTACAATACTAATTTGGACACAATTAAAATTACAAATTTAAAGACATTACAGGGAATTTGACACAGAAAGTTAGTGATTAAATATGAGAGAGCATTAAAATACATGAAAAAAGCAGGGCGTGATGCTCTATGCCTTTAATCCCAGCACTCAGGAGGAAGAGACAGGCCGAGCTCTGTCAGTTCAAGGCCATCCTGGTCTACAGCGTGAGTTCCAGGATAGCCAGGGTTACACAGAGAAACCCTGTCTTGAAACAAACAAACAAAACAAAAAGACCAAAACAAAAAACAAAAACAAAACAAAAAAAGAAAAAAGAAAATTAGAGTTAGGGAGATGGCACAGTGGAAAAAGTACTTGCTGGGTGAGTTTAGAGACTGGAACTCAGATGCCCAGAACCCATGTAAAAGCCACGCATGTGCAGCAAGCATCCTGTAATCCCAGTGTTCTGGAGAGAGAAGCTGATATCCTTAGGGCAAGCTGGCTAGATAACCTAGCCAGAATTTGTGAGTTCTGGGTAGAACAAGAAGCCCTACTCAATAAATAGCAGCTAAGAAGGACACACTATTAATTTCAAACCTCCTAATACATGAACACATGCATGTACATCTGGCCACACACATGCACATAGGTATGCAAAAAAAGTAAATACATGAAAGATGGATTGTGAGCACATGGCTCAGTAAGGTGCATGCCACATAAGCATGAGGACCAAAGGTCAGATCCCCAGCACCATGTAAGAGACTGGGTACATGTATCCAGAGTGCTGGGGGAGAGGGAGAAAAAGGAGGAACCATGGAGTTCCCTGGCCTGCCAGCCTACTTCAGTCAATGAGCTCCAAGCTCAGGGAGCATCCCTGTTTCTAAAAATAAAGTGTAAAATGTAGTGAATATGTAAGAGCTTCTGAAATTCAGACTCTTAGTAGGGGCATATGAAATCAGCTGAAAGACTTGCTTGTGTCAGGAACACGCCGCAGTGCACATGGTCCCAGTCAACTGGTGTACCTCAGGAGAAAGGCATCAGGCTGACCAATGAGAAGTCAGCCTGATGCATAATTCAGAGACAGCAATAGAAAGGAAAGCCTGGAAAACTGGAGGAGGACTTTTTACTTGGCATTGCTTCTCAACGCTGCATAACTTTGAAAGACTCTAGCTACTGAGACTTGCTGAAGATTGCAGCCTAGGTGGGCGGAGGCCAGGAAGACTGAGAAAAGCTGCAGAAAGCAGCACCTGCCATGAAGCAAAGCCACAGAAAGGGGCACCTGCCACAAACAAGCTCAGATTGGTAGAAGAGCTGAAAAAGCCCAAGACTCACAAAGACCTTGGTGCTGAGCAGGGCACTCCAACTGCCAGCACCCAGAGCCACGTGGACAGAAAAAGCCCCACCTCAAGTGGAAGTGAGCTGGATGCCTGTGACTAAGAGACTATGGCCTCCGCTGGCACCAGCCCTGAGGTGGCAAGCTCAGGCTGTCAGAAGAGGCGTGGTAGAGGACCTGCACAGAGAAGGTTTGTAAGAACTGGGCAGGCTAAGCAGAGCAGCCGAGGGAAGCTGGCCATGTGGGGCAGTGGGCAATGGTGGCTCTAGGTGCAGACCGATGGAGGAGGTCCACATCAGGCAAAAGTGAGGCTGCCATAGCACCACCAGAGCCAGGTGACCACTGAGGGACTGCTGAGTGCTGTGTTCCTCCAGACAGATTGCTGACGAGTTGCCCTCAAGGACCTGCTCCTGAGGATGTCTTGGTCTGGATATCCTCTCAAAAGTGTTAGGGTTGGTTGGTTGGTTGGTTGGTTGGTAGGTGTCTATAGATATTAAAATATAGTTTAAAAGTTATGCTTACAGGAAAACGATTGAAGACACCAGACATTGGCCCCTGGTTTCTATTCATATGTGCATGCACATGCATATGTACCTGCACATTCATATGAATATATACAGGAATACACACACACACACACACACACACATGTCAACAGCTAGCACATGGTAGCACATGCCTATACTCTCAAAGCTTGGCAGGCTTAGCCAGAAGGATTGCTATGTGTTCATGGCCAGCCTGGGCTACATAGAAAGTATCAGGCTAGCCAAGGCTAGACCCTCTCTCAATAAAACAAAACAAGAATAAATAAAATAAAAGGAAAGTTGGAACTGGGGATATAGATTAGTGGTGTGCTACTTGCCTAGAATATACAAGTTCAATCTCCAGAACATTAAGGATAATGTTCTGACAAATAATGACAGATCAGTGGCAGGTTGAGTACCAATAGCAATCCATTTTTAAAAGCAACAATAAAGATGCTAATATTTACCCAGGTAAATGAAGACTCATTAGTAAGGGGGAAAGGGTACAATCAGACAGATTTTAAAAAATCCATAGAATCAAAGAACTACTCAAAACTATTATCAAGCTTTTTTTTTTTTTTTTAAAGAAGACATGCATATAAGAATCCAGATGAGCCAGACTTGGTGGCATGCACATTTAATTCCAGTACTCAGGAGGCAGAACCAGGTAGATTTTTGTGACTTCAAGGCCAGCCTAGCCTACATAGCAAGTTTCAGGACAGCCAGGGTTATATTTTTTTGAGACCCTGTCTCAAAAAAAAGAAAGAAAGAAAAGTTATATGACTATCACACCACACCTCATGAATATGTTTAGTTATCAGGTATCATTTAAAAAACAAACAAGATCAAGCTATATCATTAAGTTTAGCTATTTCCTGAAAAACAAAACAACAAACTCTGCTAACTAAGTAATGAATACTTTAAAGTGGAGTTAAGAGTCTAATTCTAAGGATCTTAGGTTGGCATTCAAGAAGTCATTAAGTATCTGAAGATCTATGTTCAGGTTAAAAGTATACTCTTGGGAGCTGGAGAGGCAGCTCATCAACTAGGAGCACTTGTTGCTCTTGCAGAGGACTTGGGTTTGGTTCCCAGTGCCTTCCTAGGTGACTCACAGTCACCTGTAATCTCAGTTCCAGTAACCAATGCCCTCTCTGGCCTCTATGAGCACCTACATGCACCTGATGCCTATACAAACAAGCAGGAACACATACATACACATAAATAGAAATATTTCAAAAATTAAAAATATAGCATTAGCATTGAATTATAAGCTTCATTATAAAATCTGTTAAATAAAAGTTCATGAGTAAAAAAAAGTTCATGAGTAGAAATAACCATATTTTTTTCATTAACTGACAGAAAAAGACAAACACCAGAAAATTTATGAAGTATCAAATAGGAAAAACAAGAAAAATAGTGAAAAGGAAACACCAATTAACATGGTTGGATTGTTGCAATCACAAAACACATAAATGGATTCAACTCACCTGTAAAGTGACAAAAAAAAGTCAAATTGATTTTTGTAAATCTAGTCTTTTTTGTGTCTGAAAGGCATGTCTAAGGCAAAACTATTCATAAAGGTAAGAAACTGGTAAATGAGATGAGATAGTTCCTGTTTGAAATGAGAATTTTGTAATTTTGTTTTCTTTTAAAAACACAGAAATATTATGGACATATGTTTTCATATAATCCCAGGCGTGAGGATATGGGCTGATTCTCAGCAGCTGACTACGATTTGCCACGTGCTCTAGCAGGAGCGTGATTTTGCCAGCTGCAGATAGTTTCTACAATTGTTTGACGTTTGGAATTCTGGGGATTTTCCAGAGGTAGATAAATTCTAGGGCTCTGAGAGGTGGCACAAGTTGTTGGTTGCTGTTAGTTGTGGTTCGTTAAGTAGTCATGTGCGAAGAAGAAACAAGAAAGAGAAGAAGAAATTAGACATCCTGACAACAAAGATCAAACTTGCCTCAAGGAGCTCGAAGCCTCTTATCAGCAGGAAGTAGCCTAATGATAATGTTGTCCCCTTTCCTCTCTCTCCTTTTATCTCTCCTAATGTTATGGAGTTGAAAGGGTGGAAGAAGGAAAAAAACCCACAAAGTAGCAAACACTGGCTACACCTGCTATTCCCACCAAATGAGAATAAGACTACTAGTACAGTTTTTGTGCCAAATTTGAAGCGAGCTTTATAAAATACTGGCCAGGATGATGGACAAAGCAATCAACTGAAATATGACATTTTAATTGAAGATACTTTAAGAACTTACATGCTCCTGACCATGATGACTATGTCCTTGGCTATGATAAGACTAGCAACCATTTCTTTTATATAGCCTAGGGACACTGGAGGGGAAAAATATGACCCTAACATGCCACCTGGCTCAGCATTAGACAATATTTATATAGTTATCTAATGATAATGTTGACTGGCTTGTGACTTTTAGCAGTGTTTTAGGGAAAGAAGCAAAACAGTTCAGTTCAAAGATTGTCACTCAGTTGCAAGCAGAGTGTATATGTTAATAAGAAGTGTAAAAACAGAAGGGAGAAGGGAGAAGAAACTGCAGGGTATTACTATGAATATAAATGGAAATCAATAGAAATGTCTAAAATTGGTAAGTAAAAAAAGAGACTTTGTTACCTATCAATGAGACACTTTGCCCTAGTGATGCTGCCTTGTAGGCCCCCAGTGTATGAGGAGGCTCTTAGCCCTCATATGACTGCTGAACTGGGGCGGGGGACTGTTATGTATGGACACTCCACTCCAGAGGAGTGGGATGGAAGGGATTGGGGGTAGAGGGTGGGAGGGGTGGAAAGAGGGCACTGTGATGGAGATCTAACCTGAAGTAATAATTTTTTTTTTAAAAAGAGGCATGATATTATATAGAACTGTTTTTCACTATCCTGGGTTTTTTGTTTTTACATATGAAATTGAGAATTGTTCTTTCAAGGTCTGCAAATAATTGTGTTGGGATTTTGATGGGAATTGCATTGGATCTGTAGATTGCTTTTGATAAGATGGCCATTTTTACTATGTTAATCCTACCAATCCACAAACATGGGAGATCTTTCCATTTTCCAAAGTTTTCTTCGATTTATTTCTTCAGGGACTTGAAGTTTTTGTTATATACCTCTATCACTTGTTTGGTTAGAGTTACACCAAGATATTTTATGTTATTTGCAGCTATTCTGAAGGGTGTTGTTTCTCTAATTTCTTTCTCAGCCCATTTATTGTTTGTGTAAAGGAGGGCTACTGAACTTTTTTTTGAGTTGATTTTGTATCCAGCCACTTTGCTGAAGGTGTATCAACTGTAGGAGTTCTCTGATAGAATTTTGGGAATAGATTATGTATACTATCATATCTGCAAATAGGGATACTTTGACTTCTTCCTTTCCAATTTGTATCCCCTTTATCTCCTTTAGTTGTCTTATTGCTCTAGCTAGAACTTCAAGTATGATGTTGAATAGATATGGAGAGAGTGGACAGTCTTGTCTTGCCCCTGATTTTAGTGGCATTGCTTTAAGTTTCTTTTCCATTTAATTTGATGTTGGGTATCAGGATACTGTAGGAATCACCCTCCCTGACTTCAAACTTTACTACAAAGCAATAGTAATAAAAGCCACATAGTACTAGCATAAGAACAGACAAGTTGATCAATGGAATCAAATTGAAGACTCAGAAATAAACCCAAACTCCTACAGAAGCTTGATTTTTGAGAAAGATGCCAAAACCATATAATGGAAAAAAGATAGCTTCTTCAACAAATGGTGCTGGTCTAACTGGATGTCTACATGTAGAAGAATGTAAATAGATCCATATTTATTACCCTGCACAAAACTCAAGTCCAAGTGAATCAAAGACCTACCTCAGCATAAAAACAGACACACTAAATCTATAAAAGAGAAAGTGGGGAAAAGCCTTGAACTCATTGGCACAGGAGACAACTTCCTGAAAAGAACACCACACCATAGCTCAGGCACTAAGATCAACAATTAATAAACGGGACTTCACGAAACTGAAAAGCTTCTATAAGGCCAAGGATACTGTCAATAGAACAAAACAGTAGCCCATAGATTGGGAAAAGATCTTCACTAACCTCACATCTGACAGAGGGCTACTATCCAAAATGCAAATGTAAAGAACTCAAGAAATTAAACACCAACAAACCAAACAAGCCAATGAAAACTTGGGGTACAGAAGTAAACCCAGAATTCACAACAGAGAAATCTCTATTGACTGAGAAACACTGAAAGAAATGCTCAGTGTCCCTACTCATAAGAGAAATGCAAATCAAAACCATTATGAGATTCCATCTTATACACATCAGAATGGCTAAGATCAAAAACTCAAGTGACTGTAAATGCTCTCAAGGATCTAGAAAAAGGGGAATTACATTGCTGGTGGGAGTGTCAACTTGTACAACCACCTTGGAAATCAATTTGGTGCTTTCTCAGAAAATTGGGAATAGTTTACCCCAAGACCCAGCTATAGCACTCCTGGGTGTATACCCAAAATATGTTTCACCAAACCACAAGGATATTTCCTCAGCTATGTTCATAGCAGCTTTATTCATAATAGCCAGAAACTGGAAACAACCTAGATGCCCCTCAAGGAGGAATGGATAAAGAAATTGTGGTACATTTACATAATGGAATACTTACTTGTCAGCTATTAGAAACAAGGACATCATGAAATTTTGCAGACAAATGGTTCAAACCAGAAAAGATCATCCTGAGTGAGGTAACATAGACCCATAAAGACACACATGGTATAAGCGGATATTAGCCATGAAGTAGAGGATAGCTATGCTACAATACACAGACCCAAAGAAACTAAGTAACAAGAAGGGCTCAAGGGTTGATGCTTGAATCCCACTAAGGAGGGGAAATAAAATAGACATCGGAAGTGGATGGAGAGAGGGAACTAGACCGGAACCTAACTTAATTGCCATCTGAGGGGCTTTATCCAGCAGATAATGGAAACAGATGTAGAGATCCACAGCCGAACATTAGGTGAAACTCAGGGAGTCTTGAGGAAGAGTTAGGGGAGGGTTCAAGGGAGCTGGAGGAGTCAAGGACACCACAAGAAGACCTACATAGACAGTTAACTTGGACCTAGGGGGGCTCACAGGGACTGAACCACCAACCAAAGAATTTGCATAGACTAGTCCTAGGCCCACACTACACATAAGAAACTAATGGGCTGCTTGGTCCTCAAGTGATCCCCTAGCAATTGGGGAGGTACTATCTCAGATTTGGTCTCTGTTGCCTCCCTCTGGATCCCATTTTCCTAGCAGAGCTGCCTTGTCTTGCCTCAGGGGAAAAGGAGGCACTTAGTCCTGATGCAATTTGATATGCCAGAGTGGATTGGCATGGGGCTTGGGGGGGGGGAAATAATAGGGAAAGTAGGTGGGAGGGTGAGACTGGGAGGAGGGGAAGGAGGGAGGTTGTGATTGGAATATAAAATACACAAATAAATTAAAAGATAAAAAGAGGCATGATAATGTACATTGGTTGACAGAGACACAATAGAAATACTGAACTCTTACAACAGGCTTCCTTGGAGGATTAAACTAGGATGAAGCAAGTAGGGAGGTAGTAGTGTTCATCATATGCAGAATGATTGAGTTAGCATACTCATAACATCTCAAAAACAAAAATTAACATAAAATTTAAATGAAGCAGCAAGCCACGAGGACTCCTACTCTATGGGCTTGGACTGCTTTTCATTTTTCCCTTAGGAGGGTCATATGCAGCCTGAAGAAACTAACCTTGGCATCAGGTGGAACCAGTGGATGTTTATGGTTTGAAGGAGTTACATCTCCATGGAATTTCTGTAACTTAAAAAAAAATTTTTTTAAGGGGCTGGAGAGATGGCTCTGTGGTTAAGAACACTGACTGCTCTTCCATGGGACCCGGGTTCAGTTCCCAGCACCCACATGGCAGCTCACAACCATCAGTAACTGCAGTCCCAGAAGATCTGACATCCTCCTCTGGCCTCCACAGGCACCAGGCATGAATGTGACACACAGACAGACACACAGGCAAAACACTCATGCATGTAAAACAAAAATTATTTTTTTAAAAATTAGCTTTGACACTGGAATGTTAGCCATAGATTCTCACAACTAACAGGGAGGTGAATTGACTTGGGGAACCTTCCTCTCTTGCTTGGTGAATATACATTTCAGTTTCCCTGGAGGGGGCAGCAGTAAGCAGCCATTATGATTTATTTTTGAACTGGCTAGAAAACAGGTGAGATGACCAACAAAGATTTTAAGAAGTGTTTTCGATGGTCAGCTAGAGCCCTGCTCTTCCCAGAAAGAACAAACATCAGTTGGAAAGAAGTTGATAGGGGTGACAGAGCTATCGAGGCGATTTACTTATCTTTATGTACTTTGGAATTTGCAAATTTGAGAGACGAGACAGGGTTTATTTTTTACTCAACAGGTCCATGGAGAATTACCTGCCTTAGTTCCTGTGTCAGAAATTGATAGACCACTAGTGTTTCAGGTTCATTCATTCTATCTTTCTTTCTTTCCTTCCTTCCTTCCTTCCTTCCTTCCTTCCTTCCTTCCTTCCTTCCTTCCTTCCTTCCTTC
>CAJQZJ010032188.1:1070483-1094950 GCA_907164525.1 Lophiomys imhausi | reverse complement strand
TTCCTTCCTTCCTTCCTTCCTTCCTTCCTTCCTTCCTTCCTTCCTTCTTTCCTTCCTTTCTTTTTTTTTATTATGTATGCAGTGTTCTATCTGCAGGTACGCCTGCAGCCAGAAGAGGGCACCAAATTTCATTATGGATGTTGTGAGCCACCATGTGGTTGCTGGGAATTGAACTCAGGACCTCTGGAAGAGCAGTCAGTGCTCTTAAACTCTGAGCCATCTCTCCAGCCGCCTCAGGTTCTTTCTTTAAGGATTTTTTTATAGGAAAAAAATGGCTTTCACACAATATCTTCTGATCACATTCCCCCCCTCCCAGCTCCTCCCAGGTCCTCCCTACCCACCCAACCCCATGCCTTCTCTTTCTCTATAGAAAACAAACAAACAAAATGAAGGGGGAAAAAAACTACACACAATAAACACACACGCACAACAGTGCCTATAAAAATACAAGATTGGAACCCATAAGCAAAAGACCAGTAAGATAAAACCGCCTAAACAAAGCAACATGAGACAAAAAAAAAAAAAAAAAAACTCTACAAAAAATATCACTGAATTCATTTGGTGTTGGCCATCTGCTGCTGGACTTGGGGTCTGCCCTTAAATGTGCTCAGTACACCCAGTGAGTCTCTATTGGAAAAGCTCATTTTTCCTTTGCAAGTAGATATCAATTGCAGATAAGGATTTTAAAGAGGAGTAGGCTTTTCAGAGCCCAACTCAAAGATCTCATTGAAAACACATAGGAAAGGAATTCAATATATATTTGCTGATGGAGGTGGTGTTGGTAATGATGAAACAAGCCCATTCCTTCACCTTGCCAGCAAAAGCAATGAAGTCATGTAATGCCCTGACTCCTGCAGGATGGCATGTGACCAATGCCACTGCCAACTTACGAGACCACTAAGGTTCCACCCTTAAAGTGACTTTACTTGCCAGCCTCTTTCAGTCTCCAAAAGGGGATTATGCAGAGACCCTGTCCTCAGATTTGGTGGTCCCAATCCAGTCCTATCCACTTGGTCGTGGGGGCTGTGGTTGAATGACCTGTGTAATTGGGAGGAGCTTCCATCTCATGACATGCACATCAGTCAAGCAAAGCATCATGTGCAGAAAACCCATTATTAAATGATGTGCTCCTATGTCTCAGATGCCAAACGCATCCACTGAAGCATTTCCTGGTGCTTCCAGACCTGCAGTTGAGGACTGACACATAGGAACCAGTGGCACTGAAACATACCATTTAGCTAATTAATTGCATGTCACCAGTGTAAATGTGGTCATACTTGAGATGCATAGGCATGATCTTTGTCACAAAGGACTCTCTATCCCTGTTCCACTTTCCCTTCTTCCTCTTTCTTCTTCCATTTGTCCGTCCTTTACTTGTCAGATGCTCTTTAAGCTCTGTGGGCCAGTTACAGTCTAAACAAGAGGTCCAGAATCTTGTGCCAATTTTAAACTTAGGAGATAAGGTGGGTTTTTAATCAGACTCTGCCACAGGGGCAAGTGGAACAAATGCTAATTGAAACTGAACAATGTCTATCAGAATTGCACCTCCTTGAGCAAGTACATGTCCTGCACCTGATTTGGTTGACAGGTTCCTATGGGGAATTACAGCATGGCAAATGGAAATGTTCCCCTTGGTTTACCTGTGCTCTTTGACAGAAAAGCAGTAAGAGTCTCTGTTTAGTACAGTTGTACTGGTAGACCTCAAGAAAGGGATGAGCCAGGGCAAAAGTGAAGAAGATATGCTATCATGAGGCCAGAGCCTCAGAGCACAAGAAACATTTTTTTTATTCCCTCCAAGGTACTTTCTAGTCCAGGAAGCATAACCCTGTATTCTGATAATGGTATGTTAGGGCGCTGATCAGGGAATTTACAAAGCATAGCAGAAACACTTGGAAGAACAGAAAAAGGAAGACGGTGGACATGGTCATCAATGCTAGGTCTTCTCCTTGGAAACAAATAATGTGATGGTTCTTCTGATGTGTTCTGTTACTTTCAAAGTTCCTACAACATTTTTAATGAAAATTCAGATTTCATAATGAATCTTCTATGTTTTTTATTCCCATAGTCACTTCTCACATCTGATTTTTATCCTCCAAATATCTCCCACATGTAAATATATGTTCTTTATCCTCAATGGCATTTTCATGTGGAAAATGTTCAGAGAACCTCAAGAAAAACATAATTGGAGCAATACACTAAACACTTAAGGAGGGGAGGCACAGAAATTCTGATTTCTTGGGCTCAACCTTGTCATCTGAAAAAATCTGCTGGGGAAAAAAGCCCCGGGTACTAGGTTGGACTTTTGTATTGACTTGACTTGCTCTAAATAAGTCCTCACATATCTCTGGGCTTTTATTCTCTTGACTGATCTATCAGGGTAGGATTATACCCATTTGGTTTCCAGAGGTTGGAAGCATCTCATCTGCATCTAGATGCTTGGAAAGATCACGGCTAAGCCAACCGGGGCTGTGAGCTCTGTGAGCTACTCTCTGTTTAGTTATTGCTAAGTTGTCGAGGATTGTTGGCTTGGCATACCAAACATTGCTGTACTTAGCTACAGCCTCTCCCTTTGTTCTTCAAGGAACCTTTATGGAAGTTGCCATCCCTCCCACTTATACCTGAGTATGCAGGATGCCACAGTAAAAACCAAAACAAAACAGGAGTTTTGAAGTCCTGGTTCCACCCTCTTCTTAGTAATAAGGTTGTTCTCGGTTTCCTAATCTGTAAAGAGGAGATCACAGCACTTATAAAAGCACTTATGTCATAGAGTTGAGGATTAATTGAGATTCTGTTTAAAGGCACATAGTGGCAGACCTGGCTGACCATGTTGGTTCCTTTTCTTTCCTCCTGCCTCCTCCCTTGCCTGCTCATAGTGTGCCAATGTGTACATAAGGCAGTAGAAACTATTACAGTTTTGCACACTGGAATGGATGAACTGGCTAATGACACACCCTCAGGCATGACACAAGCATGAACCTAGCTGACTGTGGTTTGAAACATCTGACAGTTTTTTTTTTCATTATGAGTTTCATATAAAACGATGTCTCTAGGATGGAAACTGAGTTAGGTATAGAACTTTAAACTCATGGAGATAGATAGATAATAGAATATTAATATCAGTTGCCAAATATGTATGGAGTGGACCTTGGGAATGTATGTTATACCTTATAATTTTCATAATTGTGGCCTAATTATTTTAAAAAAAGAATTATGAGTTCTGGAAGAAGGGGGAAGGAGGGGTGGAGGGAGGGGACTGTGATGGAGATGTAACTTGAAGTAATAAACATTAAAAAAATGTTGCATTAGAATGAAAAAAAAATCTTCCCCTCTCAAGTTGTAAGGGCCTCCAGCTATACTGGATATGATACTCCTACATGCTTGTACAGGGAAGAGATCAGTATCCAATGGGCCCACTCAAAGGGCATTAGGAAGTGCCTGTCAGTTTCAACCTCAGTGTTCTCTGACAAGTTGAATATCTTCTCAAGTCCCATGTGCATTGTTCCATCTGTAGCAAGTCTTTTACTGAAATACAATCCACAGCAAACATAAACTGCCCTATCTATATAAATCAAAAACAATACAAGAGCAAGGCTTGCAAACTCAGGCCCGCTCAGCTGTTTTCTAGCTTTGTGACATTAAGTAAACTAATTTCTCAGTTTTCTCATTTTGAAAAAAAAAATAGCACCGACTTGCTGAGTTTGTTGTGAAGATTAAATCACTACATATAGTTAACTACAGTAGAACAGGATAGATAGAGAGGAAGCAGTACCTAGAACAAGACTTGCTCATCTCTGAGGTATATCTAGCTATTGATTCTAAACACCTTAACATTCATTATAAGTGGAAGGAAACTATGAATGGCAGGTGGAAGATAGATTAGTCAGTGTTGAAGGGTAGAATTCTGCCTACTACTATGCCTCATCTTGTCATAAAGCCCAAGCCTCTCTTCCCATTAGGTGGATACCAGAGCAAGATCAGAAAGGCAGTCAGTTTCTCATCATCAGCCATGTTTGCATTGTTGGCTTGATGGCCATGACTCAACTTTCCCCTGTAACCTCTAAACCACAGTCTTTTATCTCAGCCTGCTGATGTGATCAGTATATACAAGTTGAATCAGTGGCAAATGAGCTCTTCCAGGATTTGGGGTGCCTGGCTGAGAGGATGTCTTAGAAGAAAATGTAAAAGATCTACCCTAGCCCTGACCCCATGCATAAATCTTAAGCACAAAACTTTGAGTACAAGTGGCTTTAGCTTTAGATTTGATTTTCACCAAAGGAAAGCAGAAACGTTTGAGTACGTTGATTTTTGTGCTAGAGATTAGTGTCAGTGACCTATTACTCCTTAATATTGCCTATTTGGTCTGTGAGATATTAAATGAAAGCATTCTTCCAGCAGCAGCAGAAAAAAAGGAGGAGGAGAAGGAGAAAGAAGAAGAAGAAGAAGAAGAAGAAGAAGAAGAAGAAGAAGAAGAAGAAGAGAAAGCTGAAGTAGGTTAGAGCGTAAAAGGAATAGAAACATTTGACATGACTGCTATAGGAAACGTGATAGAAATGGAGGTGTGCCTTCTTAGCACTCACACATTTTTAGACAAGTCCCAAGAATACACTCAACTTTGGGTACTGAATGCTTGAGTCCTCTGAGAGGACAGCAGAGAATCTGTTGGCAAGGATTCCTCTGGATCTTGGGTTACCCTGTCATGCTCAAAAGAAAAAGTGGAAAGCAAGAATCAGGGTGAGTTAGGATTACTGAAGCTTCCTGGATGTATGCAATCCCTGCCCAGCCCGGTTCCTTTTCAGCTGGCTGGGCCAGCTGAAGTCAGGGAATGATGTAATCTTTTCTGAACCTGGAAAGATATCTGAAAGGCACAACACTATGATGACTCAGACGATCTGAATACCCAGGGACGCCATTCAGTTTGTGCACATGAAGAAGTTAATTTTTAGAATAAAAAGGGCTAAAGACCAGATAGAGTAGGGAAATTTCTCTGAAGTGGTCCACACACTCCTACACCTAAGGCCAGCTTCCTACTGCCCCTTTACTTTTTCTTCTGAGCTTCTCAGGCCATGATAACGAAGGCCCTTTACAACTTCAGCCTTTTCTTTCTGCATAAGTAACATACAATCTTTCCTGGGGACATTTCTTTCCTTATTAATCCTTCCATATTCCATCTACTACAGATGCATCAAAAAGGTATTTGTTCTTCCAATATCCCAATTCCTTCTGTAGACCACAGATCCTGTGTCTGCAAGTATTTCCATTCTGTTGAATTGCAGGCCACTAGGTTATATTCCAGGCTTATATATTATACTGCTACCTTCTTTGATGATGACTACCCCCCTTACTGGCCCCTGCCCAATGTCCCTCCAATTCCTGGTTCATTTCTAACCTCACAATCGCCAGGATCTATGACAGTGTCCAGGTGCATGACCTGTCTGATTACTTCCTAGACCTTCTCAACCCTATGGCCTTCACCCCCAGAAGCTTAAATTGTGGTCTCCTCTCCTGCCTTCAGCCTCTATGTCTCTCATTCCTTTTCCCATATAGACCTGATTGTTTATATTAACATTGTCAGCCTTTGGGGTTTTTTTTTCTCCATTTTCTTCCACTTTACTTGTCTCTCCTTGATCCAACCTGAACTCCTAGCTTTTCATACCAATTACAGCACTGGCAAAACACTATCCATTCTTTTATCACCTTAGCCTTTCATCTAATCCATTTGGAAACACATCTGGGCCTCCATAAAGTACATCTGGCCATTCTCTCTCTTCATGCCCCATGGCAGTAATTAAAAACTTTTCTTTCCCCTTCTGGTTCCCTCCTTCAGCAGCTTATCATAATTCCTATTAGAAAATGGGAAGTAAAAAAAAAAAGTAAGAAAGCTGGGCATAGTGGTGCATGACTTTAATCCCAGCACTCCAGAGGCAGAGGCAGGTGGATCTCTGTGAGTTGGAGGCTAGTCTGGTCTACAGAGCTAGTTCCAGGATAGCCAAAGGTTACTCAGTGAAACCCTGTCTCAAAAAACAACAACAAAAATAAGAAAGATCTTGAGTCTCTACCGTGCATCTAGCTAGAGTAATATACAAAATTACCTTAATATATTCAATCCTCTTTTCTGATTAAAGACTTATCTAAAGCCTCTGTCCTCAAAGTTCTGACCTTGACTGGGTTCAAAGGCATCAACTAATTTATTTTATTGTTGATTTCTCTCTCTCAATTTATGTCTCAGAAGCTTCTGTACAGGGTAAATCCCTGCTCACAAGGCCTTCTTCATACCTGGAAAGTGTGATCCTGGAGCATTTCTTCAGGAACACCATTGACAAAAGAAAGCCAGAAAGGGAAAATGGTCTTTAGAGATAATTATTAGGAAGTAGGAGTTGACTTTTTTAATGCATGGTTTCTAGGGCCTCACTGGTAAAATGCCAAGAAGGAGGTCCTCAGATATATACCTGTTTTAGGAGCACTGTCAGTCTTGAACATCCAGTTGCATTCTGATATATCAAAAGTGTGTAACCAGGCATTATCTAGGGTGAGGATATCCCTAAGTGTTTTTTTCTTGAGTTTTTCTCAAGGGAGATTTTATTTTGGAGCATATAAACATCTATGTCATTTCTCTAACACTGAACCCAAAGATAAAATGACTCTGAAATCTAGAATTCAGAAAAAAAAACTCTAGTCTTATGCTTGACAGTGTGAATTGGCTTATTAGAAATGTTTATATTTTTACATTGAGTTGACACTATAAAGTGTAACCATAGTTGTATTTTATTTTATTTTATTTTTTGGTTTTCTGAGACAGGGTTTCTCTATGTAACAGCCCCAGCTGTCCTGGACATGCTTTGTAGACCAGGCTGGCCTCGAACTCAGTGAAATCCTCTTGCCTCTGCCTACCAAGTGCTGAGATTAAAGCCTTTCGCCACCATGCCTGGCCCATAGTTGTATTTTAAAAGGCTCCCAAAACTCGTTAGTGAATGACTATCATTTTTTTCCATAGTCAAAGTGACTTGTTTCATAGACCCTTCAACTTCCCCCTCTAAGTAGCACCTTACCACAAAGTGCATACCATCTTGCCACAGGGAGAACTAGATGCTCGTATATTCTTGGGTAGTATACCTTTGACCTTTGGGTGAAAGGACCTCTGGGACTTTTATTGCATTCCTAATTCCCTCTGATAAAGTTGAACCTTATTTCTCAGATCGATAATTGCTTGATAAGTACAGTAGCTTCATTACACACTCTTTTTTTTTGGTTTTTCGAGACAGGGTTTCTCGTGTAACAGCTCTGGCTGTCCTGGACTCTTTGTAGACCAGGCTGGCCTCGAACTCACAAAGATCCACCTGCCTCTGCCTCCTAAGTGCTGGGATTAAAGGCGTGCGCCACCACCGCCCAGCTCATTACACACTCTTAAATTATCTTACATTGCTTTAAACTGCCGTAGTCAACACACCTTTTTCATAATACACTTTGGCAATGGTGGATCATCCCTTTAATTCTGGCAGAGGCAAGCAAATCTCTGTGAGTTCCAGACCAGACTAGACTACAAAGCAGTTCCAGGATAGTCAAGGCTGTTACACAGAGAAACCCTATATGAAAGAGCTGAGAGAGATAGAGAGAGACAGAGACACAGAGAGAAGACAGGGAGAAACAGAGACAGAGAGAGACACACAGAGAGAAACACACACAGAGAGAGATTGTATTTTGGTTATAAATAATATTGCAAAGTATCCATGAACATTCTTCAGAAATTTGAAAGATTTTCTTGAACTAATAATGTGTCATTCTTTAGTGTACTTAAACATCCCCAGGGCCATTTTGGTAGTTATTTATCTTCCCCTTGAATCATAGGTAATAAAGAACTTATATAGAAGAAAACCTATAAATAAGAAGATAGGCTACAATTATGAGACTAGCTAATAACCTATTTCTGTCACCTCCCCCTTTCTTCTACACAAACCCTTCCTAAGTACCCACAGTGTGCCAGGCTCTGTAAAGAGTAAGTAACAAGAACTATTAACTCTAGCCTTTGTCTCTGCCTCCTGCAGAGACATTTAGGCATTCAGGAACCCAGGTACACCCCTTGTGTTCTTCTGTTACCTCTAATTGGGGACCGGGGAAATAGCTTTACAGAGGAGAAACTTGAACTCACTCTTTCATCCATGAGTAATTAGCCAAGCAGGGGAGGGCAAATGACACTGAAACAGTAGAGACAGTCTACAGGACACTGTGTGTGCAACAGAGAGCACTCACTAAAGCTGTCAATGAACTGCATGGTGCGAAGACATTATATGAAAACAGACAGAGAACAGGAGTCACCCAATCAGAGACCATTTGGGTAAAATGAAATTATCCCTTAATCTTAAACACCTTCTCAGGATCCTTTCAAAAACTGAGAAGACTAAAATCTGAATCTATGCCATTTAGTTAAAAGCATATTAGTACCAAATTCAGGGAAGAACAAAAAAAACTCCAAGAAAATTGTTTATCCGTAGGAGTTTGTTTTAGTAGTCACTTTTGTGATTTGTTGGGGGCAATAGTTATTAATAGAACAGTAAAGAGAATCATTTCTTGATTAGTTTCAGCTGATTTTCTTGGGAGCATTTCGTTCAACTCTGAAGTAACTTCCATTTCCCCTCCATAAGATAGGGAACCTGGCCAGTTGTGCCAAGTAGACACCAAGCCTCGAAGAGTTTCTCTCCAGCTTAGCTCCGCCTCGGCAAGCCTGATTTTATCTGATGTGGCCCCTTGGTCCATTTATTTTTGTCAGAAGAAAGACTCTTTAAGGCCTGGCTGTTAGCCTCATTTTGTTTTCCAGGACGGGAAGTGATAAATCTTAAAAGAAGGTCACATGGCTTCCAGAACGGATGCCAATGCCAGTCTTTCTCCATCTTTCTTGAGCTCTGAACTTCCCTTTTATCTTCCTTCCTCTGCCCCTCCCAGGACCATTTTGCTACTTATTTATCTTCTCCTTGAATCATAGGTAATGAGCTTATATAGAAGAAAAACCTATAAATAAAAAGATGGATTAGAATTATGAGACTAGCTAACAACCTATTTCTGTCACCTCCCCTTTTCTCTCTTTTTCCTTTCCCTCCTGTCTACACAAACCCTTCCTAGGTACCAATATTTTTTTGGTTGTGAGCCTAGCATTTAACGGCTGAGCCATCTCTCCAGCCCGGTACCAATATTTTTTATGTGTGTTCTGCTGTTCTTCTTAACTTATTATATCTTATGACTCCCAGTAACTCCTGGAACATTTCAATGTTTCTGATAGTCATATTCAGGGTTATAACATGTACCCTAAAAACAACTTCAAATAATTCTCCAGGTTTTTAATTTCACAAGAAACACCGTGAATTCCTTTTCTTAATTCTCACATATTCCTGTACTTGCCAGAGTCATATCTGGAATGATGGAATTACTATGTCACATGGCTGCAAGTCACTTGTGGAGATTCCAGTCTGTCACTGACCTGGCCCTGTTTGGCACTTTTTATTATGAATATATATAGTAGCAGGTAGCAGAATTACAAAATCTATAGGTGACTCAAAGCCAGTAAACTGACAGAATCAGTTTTCAAGATGATTTCAACTGGCTGGAATGCTGCTATGAAATGAACTGTACAGAGAAATAGGTTTACTTAAAAAGAATCTGAGGAAATTCAATTTCTATATGGGCTAGAGTGGTGGCTTTTTAATAGAGTATTAGCATAGTATAAGCCCCCAAAGCAAGAAGCAGCTGCTGAAGATGTTTACAATGCACATCTGGCTTCTACATGAGGCTCAGGTCCTCACACTTGTACAGCAGACACCTTTACACACTGAACCATCTCCTCAGCCCTGCTTGTCACTTCTAAATAGTAAATTAAGATATATACATAAGGGATAAGAAGATGGATCAGTGTGGAAATTGCTTTCATGGAACATGGTCATGATCCCAGTGTTGCAAAGGCAGAGACAGACAGACAGATAGATCCCCATGACTCACTGGCCAGCCCGCTTAACCTATTTGGTGAGTGACAGGCCAGTGACAAACCGTTTGTCTGAGCAAGATGGATAGCTCTTTTTCTTTTTTCTTTTTTTTTTTTTTTGGTTTTTCGAGACAGGGTTTCTCTGTGTAGCCCTGGCTGTCCTGGACTCGCTTTGTAGACCAGGCTGGCCTCGAACTCGCAAAGATCCGCCTGCCTCTGCCTCCCAAGTGCTGGGATTAAAGGCGTGTGCCACCACTGCCCGGCTGGATAGCTCTTGAATGACATTTGAGGTTGTCTTTTGGCCTGAACATGCATCACACACACACACACACACACACACAAACACATACACACACACCACAACAAAACGGATGTACACAGTACCTGAGACGGGTTTTCATTTGGACATAGGTGCTAAAGCATGGGATTCATGCCAGGAATGGCCATGATCATTCATCAGTTCTGGGTAGTCCATCAGCTTCTCTCCTCTCACTGGGGAATCTGTGAGGGAGGAATTGCTGCTTGAGTGTGACTCCCCTTACTTTATATCTATTTTCGTTACACAAATTTCAGACTATTGTCTTCCTTTCCTGTCACTGTCATCCTGAAATCTTGCTACATGTAGGTAAATAGGGCATATATAAATTTGAGGCAAACAATAGGTAATGTTTTGAAGCATATGTTACAAATATTCTGTGGTGCATATTTATAGTAAAACTTATTTGCCTGGTTAAAAGTCAGGATCAGTTTTGAATGTCTGCATTTTATCTTGGAAAGTCGGCCATGTAGGGACCCCAAACATCCAGGAGATGCTTGCCTTATAACTTTATTGAATCTTTTCAATTTTCTCTGCATGAGACCAAACCCCTCACAGCTTCACCTAATATCAAATCCTACACTCTTGCTGTTAATTTATCTGCTAACTAGATAGCAGAATGACTGGCCAAGTCTGAGTTTACTGAACAACTACTGTCTCTTCCCCAATTCATATTACCAATACTTCCCATTTACTCAATTTCTTTTTCATAATTCTAATCCTAGGCTCAAGTCATTTTGGTTTGACAGCGATGGCATCATGGCTACTAAATTTTGCAATAGAGTATGTCTTTTCCTCCCCCATTATATGCAGACATTTTGGTTTGGTTTTCCAAGACAGGGGTTCTCTTTGTAGCCCTGGCTGTCCTGGAACTTGTTCTGTAGACCAGGCTGGCCTTGAACTCACAAAGATCCTCCTCCCCCTGCCTCACAAGTGCTGGGATTAACTCACCTGAGAGCTGCCCCCAATAAACCTGCCTTTATACTTTAATTTAGCTTGAATTGGCTCATTTCATTGGCAGAGAATATCTATCAGTATTCGGTAGAGTTCAATAAACAGTTGTTGAATTATTGAATGAAGTAATGAAAGAATAAATACCCTCTAGGCTATTTGTTGAGATTGATGCGCCAAAGACTTCTATTTGGCTCCACGAGAAAGGGATAAAAGCCGAGGGCCATTAGCATCAACACTCTAGGAAGTCATTTTACGAATATGTGTGTGAATGTGTAGGAGATGGGCTACATGTGTATGTAGACGGACAGGGGCTAGAGGACAACCTCAGGTTCCTTAGGAACACCATCTAACTCCACTGAAACAGGGTCTCTCATTGGCCTGGAGCTTACCAATCAAGCTAAACTGGCTGATGACTAAGCCCCAGGAATCCTCCTGTCTCTTCCTTCCCAGCACTGTAATTCTATACATGCTACTATATCTGGCACTTCTCTGTGCTTCTCACCACCAAAATTAGTTCCTTACTAATTAAGCCATCCTTCCAGCTCCCTAATTTTTTTCCTGGGTTTTTATTTTTTGAGACAGGATTTCTCTGTGCAATATCCCTGGCTGTCCTGGAATCGCTTTGTAGACCAGGCTGGCCTTGAACTCACAGAGAAATCCACCTGCCTCTGCCTCCCAAGTGCTGGGATTAAAGGCCTGTGCCACCATGCCCAGCTTGGAAAATTATTTTGAATGAATAGACTTGGAACAGTGAGACTTCACTGCTGGGTTGTTCCTAAACCTTGGAATCAGTGAGGTACATGACTATTACTTACTTCCGCTTCAACATTGTGTGTCACAGACCTATTCTTCTGAAGCCTGCAATGTGTAACTAATGTGTGTACATATTGATGGTGTGCCAACTACCCTGATTTCAGATCTGCAAGAGCACAAAGCAAGGAAATAGTTCCTGTTTGGGTAAAGTAAAAGGTCTCAATTTTCCAGTGTTTCTTTGATTGATATGTTTCTCTGTGTGTAGCTAAGTTTCCTTGACCTTTTCAGAAGAAGCATGGCGTAACAACTTAAATGTGTGGTGAGTGGGGGAGATATTATGTGTTACCCCAAAATAATGCAGTTCTAATGGAGTAACTAGTTCTTTCACACAGAAAGAAAAATGTGTAGGTGTGATGAGCAGCATCACTACCCCACATAACCCTGGGATTCTCATATACACACCATTCTTTCAGTGTTGTTTTATATGAAGGGAAGTGACATAAAGAGTTTTTATATGTATTTGAACAATGCGTGTGGTGGGCAGAAATAAAATGGTCAAGGGGGGTGGCAGCAATGCATGTGATGTTTTAGAGGCAATAAGTGTGATATTCACAAGACCAGGATGGGAATTTATGGTAGCCTAGTATATTGTATATCAGCTATGGAGACTAAGGCTCTCTCTCTCTCTCTCTCTCTCTCTCTCTCTCTCTCTTACTCTCTCTCTCTCTCTCTCTTCTCTCTGTGTGTGGGGGGTGGATGGGTGGGTGGTTTGTACTTGTATAAGAGCTTATGCATATATGGATGTACAAGAATAAGAATGGCTGGTAGAAGCCAACCTTGGTTGTGAATACATGATGTATGTGATCTGAGTTTATAAGTGTGAAAGTAAGTATGGTGTATAATATAGAAGAGAAGTAAGTCTGTGTAAATGGATTATCAATGTCCTTATGTTTTGTGTAATAAACTGTTGACAGTAGCTAAGTCTGAGATATAAATAAAGCATGGGGACCAATCTGAAAATGAATATGACATATTGGTTTGTCATATAAATGATAATTGGTTGTAGTGTGTACATGGATATATATATATATATATATATATATATATATATATATGGACAATTGGAGCAGTATGTTGAGACATATGTGCCTACTTATAGGAAGGCTCTGTCAAACATTTTCTGTGTCTGGTTATATGATCATATCTGGAAAGATTAGAGACAAAGAGTGTGGGAGGCAGAATGCATACATACTCATCCACAACTGTGTTAGCATGGAGTATACATATGGTAGATAGAGCCCTACTGTATTGGTGACAGTAGGGCAACACACACATGTTTAAAACAAGTGACTTTGTCTGATAACTGTGGTGTTGTATGGGCCCCAAGATAATGATGACAATAAGATCCGATAAGAAGGACAGGCAAGTCACCCTTCTGCAGATTTTCTTTCTGACATTCTTGTCCTCTGTGCATCATTTTTCAGGACTAGAAAGTTATATTCCCTGGTGATCTTCAAAAAAAGACCTTTAACTCCCACTGTACTGTTCAGTCTTGCCTGAAAGGCAAATGGTAGTGAGATTATAATACAGTGGTTCTCAGTTTTGTAGTGGATGTGGCTTTCTTTGTGCCGAGAGCCAGATGAAAGGGTAATTCATAATGTTACCAACATAAGGTTTTGTGTCATCATCTTGGCATCTAAGTCTGAATTACATGACACAAAATCCTCAAGGACAACATGCAGTGTTATTGCATTCACTTGGAATGGTGAAACTGGGAGATCCTGAGCTGTTCTAGATAGTGGCTCTCAATGAGAACTATGGCAAAGGGACAGTTACTATAATGGTCTGAGATCTTGATTAGGAGTAGGCATGGGAGAGTGACTAAGGTTGCAGGAAATTTTTCTGGCCTTTTGTTGCTGTTTTTGTTTTGGAGTTTTGCTTGTTAGTTTTCTAATGTTTGGAGGTTTTGAGACAGAGTCTCACTATGTAGACTAGGCTGACCTAGAATCCACAGATTCACCTGCTTCTGCCTCTGCCTCCAGAGTGCTGAGAATCAAGGCATATACCACCACACCTGGTTCACTATAGTGAATTTTATCACTCCTCTGAGAAACGGTGCCTCACAATGCAAAGCTAAGACCCAGAATGGATGTGTATCCTATTCAAGATGAAATGGCATCATGATCGGTAAGGTATTGTGATGGGGTGATGTTATGCATTCTAAATGTTATTAGTTGGTTCTGCTTGCTGTCTGTTAATTACATTGTCTCTGAATGGTTGAATAAATGCTGAGGCCTGAGATTGTGCAAAGTCAGAGGTAGACGGGACTAAGGTGTTTGGACTTCTGAAGCAAAGAGGTTATGGGTAAAAGTAGCCTCCAGGAGAAACAGAGAACAGGAAGCCAAAAACAGACAGGAGATTACACGTCATGGGTTAGAGAAAAGAATGTCATTCCATGTGGCCCAAAACCTCGGCATAGCGTGGAGAATAACAGTCCAAGGGGACGCATGTATACATGGGGTCATATTTGGGGAATAGAATTAAGAGCTAGCTTAGATGGGCCAAGATTGCTCAATTCAGGCCAAGGCTTGTTAAAATCCATGTGGTGTCTGTGTGTTCATTTATAATGGCTGGTTAAAGATTAACAGCCACTGCCAAACCAATTAAATATAATATAAATACTAAGTAAATAATTTAAATACTTAAATTCTACAGTATTGGAAGAGTGTCTTGTGCACTGTGTATTCAGATGCTGATTTCTATGACCCCAGATCTGCTTACAGTCTGGACATTGTTATAAAAATTGACCATCTCCTGTATCAATGTGGTGTAAGGAATGATCCCGGATTATCTCTGATTGGTTAATGAAAGGCTAAACAGCCAATGACTACGCAGAGGAAAGAGGAAGGCAGGACTTCCAATCCAGATGGGGATTTGGGGGGGGGGGGAGGAGGAGGAGCCATGAGGCAGGAGAAAGAAAAGGAAGGTCACCCTGAGGCAGGATGGATCATGAGGACACGCATGGAACAGAGAGAGCCAGATCAACTCTAAGATGGCAAGTAACTCAGGGCATGTGGCTGGGAAGTAGCTAGATAGCATGGAGGGTCAAAACTTGTGCTCAGTTGTTGTGCTATTGTGCTGTAAGGCTTGTTGAATAAATATAGGTCTCAGTCTCATTATTTGGGAGCTGGCCAGGTTAGAAAAAACTGCCACTTAAAAATCTTTTTTACTATAGTAAGGGGTTTTTGTCTTTGTTTTGTTTGTTCTTTTGTTTTGGTTTTTTTGTTTTTGTTTTTGTTTTTGCCAATTTAAGGTTTTCTGAGATACTCAATATACTTAATAGTAGTCTTCTGTTACTTAAGTTTTTTCAGCTTAGGTTGCTCAACCCTGAAAATAGCATCAGAATTGAGTAGACATTCTTTGTAAAGTTAGTTAGACAAAGACAATTATCTATCCCAGCATAATGCAGCAGAAGGGTGAGTCATTCTTGCAATAATGGAAGGCAAGGACAGTGGCAGTGGCAGAAGTTTTGGTTGGGAGTAGGGATGAGACCTGCTTCAATAAAACCCAAAAGATGCTCAGTCCTGATCTTGGCATACCCATCTGTAATGGACAAGAATATCAAGTGGTGCAGAAAGAAATGTTTCCATGCAGCATATGCATTCTAGGAAGAGATTCTGGTCATCCAAAATCATCAAGCCAAGGCCCTAGAAGTAATAGGAAAATAGAAAATAGGATTTCTCACATTTTCTCCATTGGCGTTCCCTCCTTTCAGATAACTAGTTTGTGTGTCAAGTCGGCATAAGACTAACAAGCACAGAGTCTTTGCCTCTCCAATTTGCCCTATCTTGAGAGAGAGAGAGAGAGAGAGGGAGGAGGAAGAGGAAGAAGAGGAAGAAGAAGAAGAAGAAGGAGAAGAAGGAGAAGAAGAAAAAGGAGAAGGAAAGAAAGAAAGAAAAGAAAAGAAAAGAAAAGAAAAGAAAAAGGCTGGGTTTGGTGTCTTGTGCTTTTAGTCCCAGCACTCATGATGCAGGGAGCAGGTGGATCTCTAAGTACAAGACCAGCTGGTCTACAGAGCAAGTTCAAGGACAGCCAGGGGTATAGAGAGAAAACCCTGTCTCAAAAATAAAACACAAAACAAAAAATATCTCCTGAATCTCAGACTGTTCTCAAACTCACTGTACATCCAAGGATGACCTTGACTGCCCCTCCTGCTCACATGAGCTGCCCTCAATCCTTACATGGCCTTCATAGAATTTAGAGGTGATTTTCTGAGCCTTTTATGCTTATCTGTCATTTCCTTTCTGCTTTCTTTGATCACAAGGTTATTTCTTTACTGCTCAAAAAAAATCTTAAAATGAAAAATGAACACATAATTTAAGGAACAAATTATGAAACAGGCAAATTGGGGCTGGAGAGATGGCTCAGCGGTTAAGAGCACTGACTGTTCTTCTAGAGGACCTGGGTTCAATTCCTAGCACCAAGATGGCAGCTTACAGCTGCCTCTAACTTCAAGATCTGACACCCTTACACAGTCATATGTACAGGCAAAACATCAATGTACATAAAATAAAAATAGATAAAAGAAACAGGCAAATTGTTTAAATTCTGACTCTCATTTCTGCTTTTATAAAATGTAAAACAGTGACTGTTGTTCAAACTTGTAAAAAGTAAATGGCATGTATATACTAAAGTTCACAAGGAACACAAAGCAAGTGTAAGTTCTCCTTTCATCTGAAGATATTTTTATCCTTCACCTCCTGTGCTAACTGCTGTCAATCTAGTACAGTCACTGAGACAGGAGACTCCCAACCTCACCTGCCCTTGTTTTGGAGTTCTCTTATGGTACTATCCATCGCTTTCATTTGTGCAATTATGGCTTCTTTGAATTCCTTTCATAGATTTAAGTTCTTCTTGAAATAACTCTATCACTTTCCATAATGTAGAATTGTCATCGTTTTCATGTGTTTCAGCTGTGGTGAGGTGGTCCGGGATGGATGAAATAGCACTGCTTTCTTTTGTTGGAGTTATTCCGCCCTGATTTTTTTTTTTTTTTTTTTTTTTGGTCTGGGGCCTTTGGCCATTTGGGATTTCTTAGCTGTCTGCTCTTATTGTCTTCTGGACTTGGGTCCAAAGGGGGTCCTTTGGTGTAGCAATCGAATTGCCTGACTCCACCCCTGTAAGGTGAGTCATTCAGCCCCACCTCCTAGGTGGAGACCTAACTAATCCAGGGGGTGGAGCTGTATATACCTAAGCTCTGGTTCCCCGCCAAAAGGGCCAGTACTAGCAAAAAAGTCCAAAAATAATTGTAAATACCTCACAGTTTTCCCAGGGTTGGATCCTGTGGTGGGTAAATCTGCCTTCACTCCCTGTAGCCTTGCCGCTCCCATGGCCCCACGTATGTGTGTATGGGACCAGGTCTGGAAACTGGCAAGTGACATCACGGTCGACCAAGTTCCCGTGTACCACAGTGGACCACAATCTGCAGCCAGACGGGTACTCTGCAGCCGAGCTGCGTACACTTCCACGGGTCTGCAACCCTTCGCCAGATAGCCTGATCGCCTATGCAGGGTCTGGGGTGGCCCAGCAGGCTGGAGAGTATCCCTGTGTGGGGTCCGAATCTGCCCGCTGGGTATTAGAGTGTATCCTACCTGGCATGTCTCTCCTGGTGGGGGGTCCCGATTCCCGGATTCAGCGGCTTCCGAGCGTGTCTGAGAGTGAGAGGGAGCGTCCTGCCCAGGGACTTTTAATTGTCCCTGGGTAGTTGGGTGAGATCCAGGGGGGTTGAGTCACTCAGATTTGTTTGTACAGCGTCTTATAACACTTGCCATTTTGTGACTGTTTTCCCGAGATTAAAATGCGTCCGCGCGGGCCACCGCCATCTTGGATCCCCGGGATGTGCTGCCTGACCTGTTTTAAATTTACCTCATGGCAATGATTGTACATTCTTCCCCCTACACCCCGAAAGCAAGGTTTCTCTGTGTACCAAGCCCTGATTTGTAGACCAAGCTGGCTGAACACACCTGCCTCTGCCTCCCGAGAGCTTGGATTAAAGGAGTACACCACTGTGCCCAGCAATTATAGACAACTGTGAACTGCCACATGGGTGCTCCCAGGACCTTTGGAAGAGCAGCCAGTACTCTTAACCGCTGAACCATCTCTCCAGCCCCCTCTGGGTGCCTCTTTTAATAGTATCATCCAGACTCTTCCTTCACTTTTTTCTGTCTACAGGGATTTTAATCCAGCAACATGGCTACTCTGGCATGCCCTTAGTACTCACCTTTAATTCCAAATAATGAAGGTAAAGTTAGTTTGTAGAAGAAAGTACCCATGTTTGAAAATGATGTTTAATTGAGTGACCAAGTGACAAATCACAAAAAAGATTTGATAGCATAGGATATGCCCAGTGCTCATAAGGAGAGGAAAGTGAAGCCACTTAAAGGAGCAGCACAGACAAGAGAGGAGCCATTTTTACCTGGAGAGTTTTACAGAGACAAGTTGAAGAGAGAACAAGCTAGATACAGGTGAAGACAGAAGGATCCAGAAGATTCGAACAGATTGCTAGAGTTAGAGGCCAAGCAGAGCATTCATCAGAGACTGAAAAAGAAGCCAGTTTGAATCAGTCAGTTTGGAGAGGAGATTAAGCTAGAACATTGAGTTGAACCAGCTTACCAGATTTCAGAAAGAACATGAAAGGGTGAGCTTATTCAGCAGTAAGTCTCATAGGCTGAAAACATTCTAGGCCTAGATAAGATTGTACAAAGACTAGAAGCTTCCAGAACTAGGCCTAGGTTAGCAGATGGAGGCAGTAAGCCTCTAAAACAATTACTAAAGGTGAGTAAGTTACTTTTACATATGGCACACAACATGGCTGGAAGGAAAACCCAACATAATTGAAAAAGAAGAAAGCGCACCAACATTGCAGAAAGCAGAGGACATCTGACAGAAACATCACAAAGGATAGGAGAAATCTGACAGAAAGCTACAGAGGAGAAATTTACCTGGAATCATCTCCAGAGGAAATATCAGTTCAAGTTCGGCTTGACGCCAAACTGGATGCCCAGAGAGACTGTGGAGACTCCAAAGTATTGGGAGCTTTGAGCCCAGAACAAGGAACTACACAGGAGCCTCACAGACAGCGAATCACAGTAAGCCACTCTGAAACACAATTATAAGTATATAGACATACTTTTTCTGCATTAAACAAATGGTAAACGCCATTTGAGATCCACTGAGCGGAAGGACAGGACGTGGAATAGAGACAGTACTTGGAAAAGCCATCAGGGTATTTATTGCAACTGTGAGCACCAGAGCAAACCCCTCCCTCATTTCAGTTGCAATCTTTGTATTTTTTCTCTTAAAATAGGTTGAAAAAAATAGCTGTACAACAAGAAAAATTATCTATGATAATACAAAGGCTTGAGAGACAAGAGAGAGAGGAACTACAACAACAGGAAGTTCTTAATTGTGAACATATGGTACCTAATGAAATTGAGGATCAAGATGACAGCCCATTGCTAATACGCGTGGCTCACTGTTGTGGAGCCAAAAGTGAAATTTGACTGCCTAAATGTCTGCTTTATGTGTGAATTCATAAAGATATAATTGTACCTTGATAAACAGAAAGAGGCATAAGATTAGCTGAAAAACACTAGATTGTAGAAAAAACTGCTGAATTAGGTCAACCTGTATACTTTAAAGATGTTTTAACACCACAATGGAAGTCAGGGAATATGTCTTGTTGGGTAAGAAGTTTTGCCAGCTTCCCATAGGTGATAAAAGACTATGGGCTGCACCAAACTTGATAAAGGTCTGATAGAGATAAGAGAAGCTTCCACATGAAAGGCACAGCTCAAGGAAGAGAGGGAGAAAGTCACACAGACAACACAGAAAGCAGGTCTCCTGCATGGAGACAATATTTAAACAGAAAAGGGAAACATGTAATAGGATTTTAATCCAACAACATGGCTACTCTGGCTGGAATACAGACACGCCTTTAAAACTCAGTGACCGGTAAAGGGTGAGTAGCTAGATTTGCTCTGAGTGAGGAAGGCAAGGCCTCAATGTTTGTTTCAAGCCCAAGAAAAGATTTTACTTTGGGAAGAAAACACTGCTAATTAACACTTATGTTTGGTTTGGTGTTTTGGTTTTTCGTGACAAGGTTTCTCTGTGTAGCGTTGGCTGTCCTGGAACTCACTCTGAAGACCAGGGTGGCCCTGTTGGAGTTAGTCTTATACACTGTGTATTCAGAAGCTGAGTTCTGTCCAGACTGCAACCTGATATTGGGGCACCATATTAACCAATGTGCTGTAAAGAATGCTTCCCATTAATCCCTGATTGGTTAATAAAAGACTGGGGCCTGTGACTGGGCAGAGAGAACAGGAAGGCGGGACTTAGACTCAATTGAGGGAGCATGTGACCAAGAAAAGTTCACCCTGAGGACAGATAGATTGAGCAGAAGGAGCCAAGGAGACACTAAATTAGCAAGTAACTGGGCATTTATGTGAGTTTTAACAGATGGAAGGATTAGTATAGCTCAGAACCTGCCCAGCTGGCATAGGGCCAACATCTTATTAATAAATTACAGTGTCTCTGTGTCATTTGCTTGAAAGCTAACTGGACAAAAGTAAGATACAAATCCCCAGTAGATATTAAGAAGGAAAAGGGGAAATAACAACCCCCAGAAAATATTTATGCAATAAATTATGCACTCAACATCTGACTGGAATCCAAACTCAGACCCAAAAAATAATTCAAGTCCCAGGTAGAGGCACTAACCCTCCCTCCCCGAAGACAAAAAACCTCTAGTTCTGGCCTGTTAATAAAAAGATGCTGAGAAATGTGGCAGCGGTAACCTAGCAACTTCACATGGCCCACAACCTAAAAAGACAAGACACAATCACTCCCTGGAGCCAGGCCAGGCTCCTAAGGCCCCTAATGATTAAAGAACTAGCTCTACTGCCGGTGCCCCAGGACACAGTGGCTGTGGTTCTCCTGAGTGCTCATTGGTGAACATGTAAACCTTTGGCCTAGGCATTTGGAAATATATTTAAGTCTCAGAGTCATTATTTCTGGGAACAGGGGTATAGGTAGAAAAACACAAATTGTAGAAAACACCTCACTACAGTGCAGACCAATTAGATCTACATAGTGAGACCCTGTCTCAATGAACAAACAAAAACAAAAGGAAGGGTTATATGCAAAAGAGAATCTGTTGGAGCTAGAGATGTAGCTCAGTGACAGAGAGCTTGTCTATCATGTGCAGGACCCTGGAGGATTTTATGCTCAAACTTAACTGAAGACAACAGAGGAATGAAGAAAGGTGGCTCAGTGGTTAAGAGCAGTGGCTGCTCTTTTGGAGGACCCCAGTTCAATTCCTAGAACCCACATGGCAGCTCATACCTGTCTGTAACTCCAGTTCTAAGGTGTCTAAAACCCTCACACAGAGATACATGTAGGTAAAATACCAATGAACATAAAATTGATAATCATAAAAATAAATTATAAGCAGGAGAGAGGAATGAAAAGAATATGGATCTACTATATGTATCCATGTATATTAACAATTCAAACAGGCTAATCTATGTTGACAGAAATCAGAAAAAATAGTTACTTTGTGGGATGGTATTGACTCCAATGGAGGTATTCAGGAGATTTCTGAGGTGCTGGAAATGTTCTGGGTACGTTTTTGAAAACATATAAAGCCATTTGGATACTTTTCTGTATGTAAATTATACCTCAATAAACATGAAAAATAGGCAATATTGCAATAGACACACTATCTGCCAGTGCTGTAGGACCCAGCAGTTGCTCTCTAGTTGATGAGAAAAATTGGTGGTCATCTCAATAAGAAATGGTGGGGGCCCAAAATAGGAGATGGAGAGACAAATTTTTATAGAAAGGGTTGGAAGAGGGAGAGTGGGAACTTCCTTTATGTGGTAGATGATGGGAGAGATATTTAGAGTGAGTCAGAGGGTCCCAGTTTGGGCAACAGGATATTTGTTGATGGCATCCAATGAGACAGAGAGCACAGAAGGTGAAACAGACTTGAAGTTTTCTGACCAAGCAAGAAAAACCTCTGGGAACAAGAAAAGCTGGGTGTAGCCAAGACAAGCCATCCACTCTCTCCTCCTATCTGGTGAGAGGTTTATAATCTCAATTTGAGTATAACCTGCATTTTACTGGCACTGGAAAAGCAGGCTCAAGTCAGTCAGAGCAGTTGAGAAAGGACTTAAGGAATCACTGACACCCTGTGAATGGGATCCTGTAGTTTCACAACAAGAATTGTAGGGAAAATTGACTTACATCAAGTTATTTCCCAAATGCCAGGAAACAAACAGGTCAGGGCAAGCCATGACCAAGGGAGTAAGACAGTCTTCAGTCATGTGGTGAGAACACAGCTCTGGGGGCCTTTGAGAGTGTGTGTAGGCAGTTGTGTGAGATTAGGGCTACATGGGGAAGAGGAAAACTCCAGAGCCAGACAGAGAGGCTTAAATCTTGCCCAATCTGCCATTTACTTGGCCTATTGCCGGAGACCAAGCCAGACAGATAGCAGCAGCCTCATTTTTGGTTTTGGTTTTGTTTTCTCTTGTAAAATTTCTCAATACACACATATCCATATGTGATGTTTAAATGAATTCACCTATATGAGGAAAGCTTATCAATTGTAATGGTTCAATTTACATAGTTTTCCTATTTTCTTGTTATAGACAAGATATGTGATCCATGTTCAAGTCCCAAGAGATAAAGCTGATCTCTCCAGGATCATTTCACCAAATACAATGGCATTTTGGATATACTGGACTTCAAATACCACCCCCCCTTTTTCTTTCAGTAGTGAGGATTGAACCCATGACTTCAGGCATGTTAACTACATCCTCAGCCCTCAGGATGCTTTCCTGTTTCAGTGTGCCAAGTCACATTTCCCTCTGAACAAGGTCTGAAAAGAGTAACTCCTAGTTGTTAGAGAAACCCTCTTTAATCCTGTCCATTCCATTTTTGATCACCCACCTTTCACTAAAACACTATCAATGATTGTTTTATAAGTCTCAGAGATTGAATAATTAGCTTTAAAGCTATAGTTTCAAAGCTTAAACTTGAAATGCATGGGTTGGACTAACTGGACAGTGTTTAACTAGCAGTCTTAAAACAAAAATAATTCTGAGTACAGAAGTGTGTTTCTCTCACTCATCTGAAGTCTAGAAGGAGAAATTCCTGGATTGGTCGGGCAGCATTCTGGGGACAGAGTGCTTCAATTTACTATATGTCTGTCTTCCATCTCAGGGCCTGTTTACCAACCAGAAATGTTCTTGTGGTACAAGATGACAGCTTCAGATTCAGGCCAGAAAGCAGAGAAAAGGAGGGGCCACTTTGAGATAATGCCTTTATGAAAGTCCCATAAATATTTCAATTTAGGTTTCAGTGACCAAACTAGCTGTAAGGAAAGCCAGAAGACAATGCAGTTGGTAAGATGCCCAGATACAATTTAGATTCTGTAACTAGAGAAAAACAAAAGGCTCCATGTTGAGAGAACAACTAGCATTCTGTCCTCAAGGATATCATTTGTTCAATATTATATGATTTTTGTTACACACTATTCCTAACATTAAGGGAAAAGAAAAAAATTCCCATCTTTATATAGAGTTGTACAGAAGCAATACAAAATGCATACTAAGTGATTACTATATGCTAGACATTGTGGTGGAAGTTTTGATTGCTTTAAAAACACGGTTGTGTTTAATGAATGTGTTTTTTTGTTTTGATCCCAAGTGTGGGATGTGGAAGTGTTAGATCTGATGAAAAACAAACTCATGAAAGGGCACATGATGTTTTGTTGGTCGGAAACTGCCATGTGTGTGGGAAATGCTTTTGTTAGTTGGAAAACATACTTTGATGAACAGATGCCTTGGAGAGTGTGTGATTTTAGTAAACAGGAAAATACCTTTTGTGGGGGAGGAGGCGTGATGTTTACCAACTGGAAAAACATCCTTGTGTGGATTTTGAGGGAGTATAACTAGAAGCCCCAAAAGCACAATAGGGCCTTTTGGGGGGGGGGGGTTCGAGACAGGGTTTCTCTGTGTGGCCCTGACTGTGCTGGCCTCACTTTGTAGACCAGGCTGGCCCTGAACTCACAGAGATCCCCCTGTCTCTGCCTCCCGAGTGTTAGGATTAGAGGTGTGCGCCACCCTGCCCGACAACAAGGGGCTTTTGGTTGGCATCGTTTCACGTCACTGCTCTGATTCAAACATTCCAGAGACCACTTTGAGTTTTCTGATGTTGCTTCTGCTGATGGAGGCCTCAAGTGGGGGTGGGCAACTGCTGCTACCGCCGTCAGATACAGTAATTACCACCACTGCTGCTGGCTCTTCTAGACCTCCCCCAGACTGCTGCTGGCTCATGGTGCTGCTGGGTTTCCTGGTTTCTTGGTTGGCTGTGTGTGTGTGTGTGTGTGTGTGTGTGTGTGTGTGTGTGTGTGTGTGT
>CAJQZJ010032188.1:1037253-1068676 GCA_907164525.1 Lophiomys imhausi | reverse complement strand
AATTTATTGCTGTGTAACTAAGCTAGCTGATCCATGGGCATTCAGGGACTCTCTTGTCCCATCCTCTTGCCTCTCCATGGGAGTCCTGGGATCACAGATGTTCACTACTGCTCTTTGTGGGTTCTGGGTTTCAAACTCAGGTCCTCATACTTGGGCAGCAAAACATCTCACCAGTAAAAGAAATAAACTGACATGGTCTATTTTCAATATGAGGTATGCCCTAAATTTATCAGAGTTACAGATGAGCCGGAGATACCAGATCTAGTTGGTACTGTAGAGTCAATACCTACTTGTCTTAAAACTCTGGGAATATTACCAGGGTTAGAGAATATTATCAGCCACCAGCTGCATGACTGAGTCCACTTTCAGAAAAGGGGGAAGTATCAAGTACCAATTTATTCCTTAGATAAGGCTTTTAATTCTAAAGTAATAACATGAGACACTTGGGAAGAGAGCTTTGCTAGATAGGGAATCTCTAAAGCCCTGGCCTATGCTGTTTCAAAGGAGGACAGAAATTTCTCCTGGGCAGAGATTTTAAAACTGCTGTCTTATACCAAGTCAGCACACATTTTTGCCTTTTCTCTACACTAGTGTCCCTATCTGCAGAATGGTATATTAAAAGCTGCTTTATGTGCCAAGTGGCCAGTGGTGCCACACACCTTTAATCCCAGCACTCACTCAGGAGGCAGAGGCAGGTGGATCTCTGTGATTTTGTGGCCAGCCTGGTATACAGAGCTAGTTCCAGGACAGCCAGGGTACACAAAGAAACCCTGTTTCTAAGCAAACAGACAGACAGACAAAACTGCCTTATGTTCACTAGTCTCTTGAATTTGTTACTGTAGAGTGAGGATCTTATTTCCCATACCAGCATAAGAAGCAAAATTTGAATATAGAGCAACTTGATCTATCATGCATGCCTTTTAACCTCTGTACCAGCCCAGCTGGGTGCTTTCTCTGCCTCTCTGAGCTAGCAAGTTTTCATCCCAGCATCTGGCTCCTGAATCTTCATTGGTAAAATCAAGTGACTGAGATATTTTAGTTTAGTTTTGGGTTTTTGTTTTGTTTTGGTTTGTTTTTTAAGACAGGATTTCTCTGTGTATCATCCTTGGTTGTCCTGGAACTTACTCTGTAGACCAAGCTGGCCTTGAACTCAGAGATCTGCCTGCTTTGGCCTCCCGAGTGCTGAGATTAAAGGTGTGTGCCACCACATCCAGAAATTACAGACAGCCGTGAACTGCCATGTGGATGCTGGATTTTGAACCCGGGTCCTTTGGAAGAGCACCCAGTGCTCTTAACCACTGAGCCATCTCTCCAGCCCATATTTTAGTGTTTTTTTTTAAACAAGAAAGTTGTTACAGACAAGGTCTAGAAATTGCTCAGATGTCCTCACAAGTAGGAAGTGTCCCTCTTTCTCTTTTAGGAGCTGTAGCTTCAATTGGGACAGTGATGAGATCACTAGTTGCTCAATACAGAAACCCAGATGTCATCTTTGAGTCTTCCTTCCCTCCCACATAAGATCAATCTGTGCTTTTGACTAAGCATCCTAAATAGTTTTAGACTTTGTCATCTCAACTGCACCTCTGCTATCACATTCCCAAACCCATGATGTCATCCTCCCTCTCTGGCTACTCAGAGGCTATAATGGTGGTCTTGTCATAAAGCCCTGCCTGCCCTTTTGTGTTGCAGCCTTCCACTGTAGCCAGGTCATCTAAGAGCCCCTCCTGAGGGCATCATGCTCTACTTATGTCAACTTCACACCATCCTTTACTTGAAGCCTAGACTCTCTTTATGGCCCTGAAAGTCTTCCAGTAATAAAACAAGCAGAAGGACTGCCCCTAGGAAGGTGATTAGATGAAGACTGAGAGACTTTGGAGGGAGGTTTCTTGTATCTGTGAAGCTGAGGGGAAGGAAGAGCTGAGAGTAATAACCTGATGTTATATAGGATTTACCCATAAACTTGCGTAGGAAATGCTAAGTTGTACAAAGGAGGATCTATTTAGGTGAAGGAATGCTGCCTCTAATATAACTCGAAAATAAGCAGCAACTAACCAGGCTCGTTAGAAACTGGGAAAATTTTTGTACCTCTAACACAATTAATGTTTAGGCTTGCTGAAATACGATTCTGTTTTGTTCACTAAAATTTCTGACAATTAGGCCCTATTCCCATATCAAATACCTTTTACAGGCAGCTCAAAGGGGACAGTGCTGGGTAATAGCCACTCATTAATCCTGGTTCCTTTATGAGGATTAGTATAATTCTGTCCAAGGGGCAGGATGACCCTGAGTAATCCCTGGATAATAGTTACTAGAAAAGAACAACACAGGTCAACTTCAAAAGAGGTTGTAACAATATTTTTGTTTGGTAAATCTCCCATTTCCCCAAAATGGCCAGACTAGCAGTCAGTCTCCTATCTCTTTTTAATTGCTCAAAGTGTAACATGGGGTTGGGACCTAAAAGAAATGTAAAGATGACAGGATGCATGGAATGTTAAATCTTAAGATGTATATGAACTGTTAGAAAATGCCCTGTTTGAGGCTGGTTTCGCTTAGGGTATTAGCCAGAACTGGATGCATGCTGCTAAAGAGCTTTTTCCTTAGTACTTGAGTGTTTGGAATACTGAGGGGAAGCTTTAAGTTGTTGCTTCAATATGGCCTCAAGTGTATTCAAGAAAGGATTACCTTCCTGAAGTTTCTACACTGAAGATTCAGCTACCTAAAATTGTTATCAGGTGCTGAGCTACTTACTGAACACAGAATTCTTTCTTCAAAATCACACTCCACCATTAGACCAACCTTCAAGGTAAGGAAAAACTTTTCCAAACTAACACTTTGGGAATTGTATACTTTTTTTTTTGTTTTTTCAAGACAGGATTTCTCGGTGTAGCCCTGGCTGTCCTGGACTCATTCTGTAGTCCAGGCTGGCCTCAAATTCACAGAGATCTGCCTACCTCTGCCTCCTGCATGCTGGGATTAAAATCGTGTGCCACCACTCATGGTCTGGGAATTATATAATTAAAAAAAAAACTTGAAGGAGACTAGTCTTTAAATTCTTTTTTTTTTGATTTTTGTTTTGTTTTGTTCTGCTTGAGACAGAGCTTCTGTATGAACTTGCTCTGTAGACCAGGCTAGCCTCAAACTAGTCTCCAGAATGCTGGGATTAAAGGCATGTGCCACCATGCCCAGGGTTTTTGTTTTGTGTGGTGTGGTGTGGTTTTTTGACACAGGGGTTTCTCTGTGCAGCCTTGGCTATCCTGGACTCACTTTGTAGACCAAGCTGGCCTTGAACTCACAGAGATCTGCTTGTCTCTGCCTCCCGAGTACTGGGAATGCCCAGGGTGTTTCTTTTTGTTGTTGTTGTTGTTTTGTTTTGTTTTTAATACTAATGGGCACAATGAGTGGGGAGCTAGAAAGATGGCTCAGCAGTTAAGAGCACCTCCTGCTCTTCCAGAGGACAGAGTCAGGTGGTTTACAACTGCCTGTAGCTCCACCTCCAGGAGATCTGGTATCCACAGATACCTTCACACATGTGTGGTGTTACATGCTGTAATCCTAGCATTCCAGAAACTCAAGATCATCCGTGGAAACATAAGGAGCTTTAAACTAGCCTGAGCTACATGAGACCCTGTCTTTGAGAAAAATAAGATGTCCAGGACATCCAGAGCAATTACACAAAGAAATTTGTCTTGAAAAATCAGAGAGAGAGAGAGAGAGAAAGGGAGGGAGGGAGGGAGAGAGAGAGAGAGAGAGAGAGAGAGAGAGAGAAACAAGAAAGGAAAAAGATACAATTCTTAAAATCATTGTTCTCCAGGCATGGTGAACACAGGCCTTTAATCCCAGCACTTTGGAGGCAGAGGCAGGCGGATTTACAAAGAATTTGTAAAAACAAGACAAAACAAACAAAAAAATGAGTTTACTTGTGAGTTTGAGGCTAGCCTGGTTTACAAAGAGAGTTTTAGGTCAGCCAGGGTTACACAGAAAGAATCTCTTGGGGAAAAAGAAACTGCATTTAAAATTGTTGTCCATGGATTCCCTGCAGGGATGCTAACCCACAGAGATGTGCCCTGGTTCTGTGGAACCAATCAGACACATTTCCTCAAAATCTGCAATCCTCAGAACTACTAAGGATTTTTGTTCTCTTTTTTAATAACCAAAATTTTATTGCATGTACTTACTGTTTTGTTTGTCTATTGGAACAAGGCCTGTGGGTAGAGGCCAGAGCACTGCTTGCTGGAGTCAGTTCTCTCCTTCCACCACGTGCTCTGGGGATCAAATTCAGGTCATGAGGCTTCGCACCAAGTGCCTTTATCCTCCCAGCCATCTTGCCGGCCCCTTTCTCTATTCTGTAAAAGGCTATGTTTTAAGAATTAGTGTTCAAGTTAAGTCTGACAGTCCAATAGTTTCAACATTGATGTCACCTCTGAGTCTATCTAAAATGTAGAATAGCCCTTTTCAGCCTTCCTTATATTGAATATTTAAAAACCTGCGGTCCAGAATTACCTTGTTACAAATATTCAGGAAACAGAATAGGAAGTTGGGTAATCTTTGTTGAAAATTGACAGAAATCTGATTTATACTAATTCCTGCAGAATCAAGGAAATTTGTAAGCTCATATAAAGAGCCATGGGGAAGACAACCATCCTTGTCCAAATGAGAGCAAAGCAAGTAGACCTCACTCCTCCTGCATCTCTCACCTCCTTGTCTGACTCTTTACTGACTTTACTCTTTTAAGCTTCCTGATAAAAATGAACAGCAGTTGCAGCTAGTGAATGGAAAACTGAGGACATGACTGCTCCGAGGTGCGGTTGAGGGGAAGGTTTATTGTAGATATGAGGGAGAGCACAGCCAGGGGCATTTGAGAAGGTCCAGACTGAACCAGGCCAGCAGAATAGACCAGGTCATGATAGGAGAGAGAGGAGAGGTAAGTGAGAGAGGAAGAGAAAAGAGAGTGAGGCAAAAAGAGTACCTGAGAACCAAGAGAACCAGGGAACAAGAGAAAAGAACCAAGAGGATGCATAGCTAAGAAATTATTTATGTTGAGGTTTCTTCAAACTTGTTTGCATTTACGCAGAAAAACTTAGGGTTTTTTTAGACTTATTTTTATTTTATGTGTACAACTGTGCCTGGTTCTTGAGGTGGCCAGAGAGGGCTCCAGATACCCCTGGAGCCACAGTTGTTATAGGTGGTTGTAAGCCACCATGTTGGAACTGAGAACCAAACCCTGGTCCTCTGTAAGAGTAGCAAGTGCTCTTAATCATTGAACAATCTCTACAGCATCCAGGATAAGCAAATGTCTTAAAGATTAAAGACTTCCTTTAAATAGAGGGCTTTGTAAATACATTTTATGTCTGGTTAATACAAGAAAGAGAACATGAAACTAAACAAGAAGTTCAAACCCAAAGGAAAGGTTTTTAACTTAGTTACTTTGATTTGTTTTATTTATACTGACATGTTTATGTGTGAATATGTATATATAGTACAGGTACCTGTGGATGCCAAAGGGATTGGATCTCTGGAGCTGGAATTACAGACAGCTGTGAGCTGCCCTGTGAGGGTGCTGGGAATTGAACCCAGGTCCTCTGGAAGAGCAGCCAGTGCCATTAACCCGAGTCATACTGTGAGATCTTTTTAAAATGTAAGTCAAATCATGTCATCATATGTACTCCATGTTCCAGTGGCGCCATATCTCTAGGTAAAGTCCCCTTCAGAGCCACCAAGCGCTCCTCTGTGGGAACCTCACACATGCAGCTTCCCGGTTCTGTCTAAGCACTTGTTTTTCTCCTAGTGATTTAATAACAGCCCCACTTAAAAGGACTATGAGCTGCCAAATATAACTTCAGGGTTTTCTTCCTGTTCCTTCTTTACAATATTAGTTTATTTCTGATCTCCTTCTTGCATATGTCTTAGAAATATTTTTATTGTTCTTTGAGAATTCATACATGCATATAATGCATTTATCATAGCCTCCTCCAGCTCTATCTTCCAGCTCTCTCTGGACCACCCAGCATGCCCCCTTCCCAACTTCATGTCCTCTTTCTTCTTGTTGTTTGTAATGACCCACTGGGACCAATTAGTGCTGGCCTCATGTGTATGGGTATGGGACTAGCCACTAGAGCATGGTGACCTACAGTGGCTACAGCCCTAAAGAAAAATGACTACCTCTCCACTTGCCACCAACAGTCAGCATCTTGCCAGCTTGGGTTGGGGTTTTGGGAGCCCCTCCCTCATCCAAGCTAGAATTTGGACCAGCTTGGTTTTGTATGCCAAACTCTCATTCCTTACATATTTGTATGGCTGATTCTCTTATTTCATTCAGCTCTAAGCTCAAATATCACTTATTTAGGGAGGTAATGTGGAGCCTGGCTGACTCCATCTTGAATAGAGATTCTATTTTGTATTAGGTTTGACTCAGAGCTGACCTCCAGTTCCAGAAAAATAACAAAATATACCTGACCTTGCATTCCAGGCCATTCCCTAGTCATAACCAGCCAACTCACTCTGAAAAAGCACCCAAAAAGTCTAAATAAACTTTCTGGTGGTCAAACTGACCATTAATGGTTTGGCAACAGTAATGACAACCAGACAATTAGGGACAGACAGGTTTGTCTGTCAAATGTCATCAAATCTTGTGCTGGAAACCCCTTTCTTTAAACTCTAATAAATGTTCTCAGTTCAGGGCTCTCAATTCAAACTGCTCCATCAGTAAGTGTTGTGAGTCCCTGTTCGAGCTTGAATAAACAACCCTTGTGCACTTGCATTGGAGTCAGCTCCATGGTGGTCTTTGGGGGTCTCTTGAACAGGGCAGAAACAGTAACAACAGATATTTGTGAGTTCATGAGTGCAAAGCTATGGTCATGGAGAGCCTAGAGATCTATAAAAACAACATTAGATACTGCCATTGTTCTTTGTTCTTTGTTGCCCCACAAGAACAAGATGAAGAGACCTTGTTGCTGAAGAAACCACACACTTTGGTTGCACGACATGGAGAAATCAATGTCAAACTTCCTCCCTGTTGACTATCTTTCACAGTGCCGGAAGGTGCTATGTAATCGCTGGGAGAGAAAAAGTATCAATAGTCTTAACCCAGCATTGGACCCTGTGTGCTGCAATATCAATTTGTCAGGAAAGATATGCTTAATGGCATAATAGTGGTGTGCAGGCTAGTTTTATGACAACTGGACACAAACTTGAGTCATAAGAGAGGAGGGAGCCTCAATTGAGAAACTGCCTTCATAAGATCTGGCTCTAGGCAAGCCTGTAGGGCATTTTCTTAATTAGTGACTGATGAGGGATAGCCCAGCCCATTATGGGTGGTTCCATTCCTGGGCTGGTAGTAGAGGGTTCTATAAAAAAGCAGGCTGAAGCTGAGTGTAGTGGTGCTTGCCTTTAATCCCAGGTGAGCATGGCAGTGAACACCTTTAATCCCAGGTGAGCATGGCAGTGCACACCTTTAATCCCAGGTGAGAATGGCAGTGCACACCTTTAATCCCAGGTGAGCATGGCAGTGCACACCTTTAATCCCAGGTGAGCATGGCAGTGCACACCTTTAATCCCAGGTGAGCATGGCAGTGCACACCTTTAATCCCAGCACTTTAGAGGCAGAGGCAGGTGGATCTGTGAGTTTTGAAGCCAGCCTGATCTACAGAGCAGACAGCCAGGGCTACACACAGAAACCCTGTCTTAAAATATAATCAATGAAGTAAATCAAAGCCATGGTCCAGATATACTCATGAAAGTTATAAAAGATTGGGAAAGATATTGCAACACAAGAATATATAAATATTAGGGATATTTTCCCTTCCTCAACAGCCCCTGATTTCCACTGAATATGCATGCCAAGTAGCCAGTAAAATATCTGAAATTAACACAAAGTATTAAATTTTAGAGGATAGGGTTGTAACTCAGAGGAGCATATGTTTAGTGTGTGAAGGGTCCTGAGTTCAATCCCCAAACCACAATGGAAAAGGAAAGAGGGAGGGGAGGGAGAAAAAGTAGGAAAAGGGGGAACAAGAGAATATCTTTTTGTTGTGATAACATGCCATAACTATAGGAGGGATGAAGACTGGAGGATGGACAGAAATGTTTGAGTAGGAATGAGTAAACAACTAAGAACTTTGAAAAAGCAAGCAAGCAAACACACACACACACACACACACACACACACACACACACACACACACACTGTAAAATTATCCTACCTACCTGAGGACAGATCACTTAAGAATAACTTCTTGTGACTCCAGATGTGGATGATAAAGCTGGTCAGAACCTTGCTGCTCCAAGTTGGTTCTGTATAGCAGGTTGTGTGCATAACCTGGGTGCCTATTAAAAATTCAGACTCTCGGGCTCCACTCCAGGTTCACTGAATTGCAATTTGCATTTTGTTAAGATGCCTAGCTGATGCATGTCCACATTAAGATCTGAGAAACTGGCTCAGAGCGGTAACAATGAGAATTGAGGAGTCAAAGTGAACTCCAAGTGATCCCAATGGTAGAGCGGTCACTGAAATAACACATTCCTTTTGCTCTCACTTCAGACATTCAAATTGTAAACACTCTGGTCTATTTATTAACAAGGCAGCCTTGGGTAAATTACTTAACTACTCTTTGCCTCATTAATAGAGCTCTGTTGTCACTACAGTATCCAGTCCAAACCTGCCAATTGCTACTTCTATGGGTTCTTCATAATTCTCCACTTACATTCCACCTCCAAGTGGTCACAGAGCTAACTTTTACGCATTTGAGCAATCCCACTTGTTGGGGAGTGAACAGAGAGACTAATGATGTGTGTGGTAGGGCACAGTGTTCTACTGTAGAGAACTGTCTCCTTGAGGACCACCACTCTTGGCAGTTGAGGGGGCTGGAGAGAAGACTCAGTGGTTAAGAACACTGACTACTCTTCCAGAAGACCCTGGTTCAATTCCCAGCAACCACATGGCAGCTCACAACTGTCTGTAACTCTAGTTCCAGGGGATCTGGACTCTGCAGATACAGCATGCATATTCTGCACAGATAAATATGCAGGCAAAACGCCCATACACATGAAATAATAAATAATAAATAAATTCTAAAAAATTAGAGATAAAACTGCTCCATAAGCCTATTAATTATGCTTAAAGCATGCCCAGAGAGTTGATTTGACGACGATAATGGGTCTGAGAACCAGAAGAGCAGCAGTGCAGGTTATGAAGAATTAGTCTTTCTCCCCTGAGCATGGTGGTCTTGAGAAAAGAAGACAGCATTAACATTTTAAATCCTACTGTTTTTTCTGTAAGGTAAAAGTGGAGAGCAAAGGCACTGAGAAGAATAAGAAACAATATAGGGGGCTGGAGATATGGTTCAGTGATTAAGAGTGAATGCTCTTCAGGAGGACCCAAGTTCAGTACCCAACACCCATGTCAAGTGGCTCCCAGCTGCCTATAGCTCCAAGTCGGGGACGTGACTCCTTCTGGCCTCTGTGGAACACCCACTTTTGCATTCTGCTCTCTCTCTCTCAAATACTAAAAAATAAAAACAGTATAGATTTTAAACTTGATTGATGTTGCTTTCTAAAGACCTGAAACCCTAAGTTCTCAACAGAAGATATTGTCATTTCTTACCAATAAATAACAATTTCAAACACTTTTGACTATTTTAAACTGGTTTGTCCCTATGTGAGAACACTGACTGCTTTTGCAGAGGACCCAGATTTGATCTCCGGCACCTACCATGTAATCAAATGTTAATTGCTTGCCCCCCCCACACCAAGATCCTTACTGTCCTATGAGCAAATTCTCTCATATCCAAAATGACATAGGGTAAACCTTGCTCTTCAATTTATCCTTGATTGGCTAATAAAGTTACCTATAGCCTGGGCTGGGCAGAAGAGAAGTAGGCAGAGTGAAAGTTCCTGGGCTTTTGGGGTAGGAGAAGGACCACGAGAGGAGAATGGAGAAATGAAGAGGAGACGGGAGATCTGCAGGTCGCCATGAGATAGCATGAAATAAAAGCAGGTGATGAGAGGACCAGCCCAAAGGAACAGATGCAAATATTATTCGGGCTTTAGGGGAAGTGGAAAGACAGCATAGAGGGTTAAGTATCTTCCCAGCTGCAGTATTTTAGACTTATATTTAGACTTTTATTTATATTTAGACTTTTATTCAAAAAACAGCTGGTTAAGGAGTAACTGCAATATTAATTTCAAACATTAGTTATTATATATGGAATAATTAATTCTATTTTTAGTACATCATGGCTCACAACTGTTTGTGATTCTAGTTCCAGGAGATCAATGCCCTGTTCTGGCCTCAGCAGGCAATGCATTCATGTGATACACAGGCATACATGCAGGAAAAACACACATAAAATATAAATCAATAAATCTTTTTTTTGAAAAACCAAGCCTATGTCCTCCTCAAAAGATCCCAACCCAGATGACATTATTAGTGAGTTCTATTAAGCATTTAAAGAAAAATTACATAAGTTTAAAAAAATTTATCTGGGAGTGGTGGCACACACCTTTAATCCCAGCACTCAGGAGGCAGAGGCAGGCAGATCTTTGTGAGTTCTCCAACCTGGTCTACAAAGGGAGTTCCAGGACAATCAAGGTGGTTATACAGAGAAACCCTGTCTCAAAAAAAAAAAAAATCAAAACAACAACAAATTAAATAAAACGAAATAATCAAAAAAGTATTCCAGAGTATTTATTTGTTTATTTGTTGGTATTCAGGATGATTGATCAAAGAGAGAGACACTACAGGATGAATAGGCTTCTCAAGGAGAAGGGGAATCAGCCTCTCAAGAACAGCTTCCTAGAAACTCTTTTTATGTTACACAAAAGACACTTTCCACATACCAAAACTTTTATCTGATCTAGGGATTGTCTTTAAAGATCCATCACCTAAGCAATTCTCAAGGTTTGTCAGGCATGTCTGAATACTAAGATATGCAAAGGCTCTGAGAATCCTTAAAAAGAATAACCACATAAAACCCCAGATAAAGATCACTGGTGAAAGGCTACATCAAAGTTCAGGTGGCGCACGCCTTTGATCCCAGCACTCAGGAGGTAGAGGCAGGTGGATCTCTGTGACTTCAAAGCCAGCCTGCGAAAGTTAAGTTCCGGGACAACCAAGGCTACACAGAGAAACCCTGTATCAAAACAAGCAAACAAACAAATGAAGGAACAGGCTCTCACTATGTGTCTGGAAGTGTAACCTGAGTGACCTGGAATTCATGGAGACTCTCCTGCCTCTAATGAGTACTAGGATTAAAGGCATGGACCACTGCACTTGGCTTTATACTAATTTTTCAATTTATAATTCTTATATGTAGAAAACAGTTTAAAAAATAAAAATAGGCATTAATCTAGATGAAATGAGACTGATTGGATGAATCTCCCTATTAAAGAATAAAAATAAAACTTTCATAGAATATATTTGTTGCAGAATATTTGATCCCATTGTGAACCCCAAGATTTTGAACTGTAAAAACCTGTTTCTAATTGTGGGATGGCTCAGCCTTTAATCCTAGAGCTTTCTGTTTACTGTAAACAAGTACTTGTGGTGTGGATCTGCCTTGGCACAAATTTTTGATCCAAGAGTTTTCTATACACAGGATTAAATAAAGTTAAACCTAGGTCAAGAATCGAGCAAGAAAGCAGCTGACAGGGATTAAACAGAAAAGGAGGAACATTGAGCTGAAGGGTATTTAAGACAATGTGGAGAAGAAGGGGGCTTTTTAGCTCTGGGCTTTTTTCCTCTAGGGTTTTCAGCAGAATAGGAAGATCAGCTGGGCACTTTCTTTGCCTCTCTGAACTAGCAGGTTTTTAACCTCAGCATCTGGCTCGTGAGTCTTCATTGGTAAAATCAAATGAGTGAGATATTTTAGGTTTTAAAACAACAAATATTCCTAGAACTATTATCTCGCACAAATATATGTATGTGTATGTGTGTGTATGATAATACACTATAGCCCATTTTCAGAATAGAGCACTGAGGTAACTGACTTTTTCAGGCCACATGACAAATAAATGGAAGAACTGAAGTCAAAGCCAGTCTGATTTTTCAAGGTACTACTTGTGCTTAGTTGGTAGAGTGCTTAAACTCAAATTGAGTTTATCCCAACAGTCTTTGCTCATTAATGACAGTTAAATTTGACGAAAATGGTGGCATGGGCCTTTAATCTGAGCACTTGGGAGGCAAAGACAGGCAGATTTCTGCGTCTTTGAGGCCAGCTGATCTACATAGTGCATTTCAGGTCAGCCAGGGACACACAGTGAGACCCTGGCTTAAAAAAAAAAAATCACGGGGGTTGGAGATATGGCTCATAGGTTAAGAACACTCACTGCTCTTCCAGAGGACCCAGATTCAATTCCCAGAACCCACATGGCAGCTCACAACTGTCTGTCACTCCAAGATCTGACACCCTCACCCAGACATACATGCAGGCAAAGACACTAATGCACATAAAATAAGAATAAATACAATCTTAAAAAATTACATTTTAATTATATTCTTAGTAATACTTTGAAGTAACAAAATAAGAAACTGAAGTTATGTGCCAGGTGATATTTTAAAATATTAACTTGATTTTTATAGCAGTCATGGGATATATGATTAGAGGCCAAAAAGATTAAGTGGAGCAGCTGCCTTATATACCCAATACAATAAGTGAGAGAAGTGGAGTTTGAACCCAGGTTGAAAAGCCTGGGTTATTTACATGCCTGTGTAAGTGTGGTGCTGAGTTAATTCAAATATCAGATAATACATGTTAATTCCTCAAAGTGCTGTTTGCAAAGTAGAGTTCTGTCTGGTGTTGTTTAGTTTGGTAAACAATATTATGGACATATTACTTTCAACATCTGAAATGTAGCAAAATAGATTGTAAGAGATGCTTAGATGCACTCACAATTTAAACATCATGGTCTTTCTTTTTAGCATACCATTTACTTCAGTTAATAGGAATTTCAAAATAATCACTTTAGAGAGCAAGCAGAGGTGGAAGAATCAACACTGTGCTGTCTTTCAGAATGTTTTCTTGAGCCAGGCATGGTAGCACATGGCTGTAAATCCTAGTATTCTGAAGGTTGAGGGAAGGTGGTCAGAAGTTTAAGACCAGAGATCCAAGATGGCGCCGACCATGGAGCATCGTATCTGAGTAGTAGGTGAATGAGATTAGTCACTGTGGAGTGAATGTGAGGTCCCACAGCCGACTGTGAAACACAGATGGTGTCTGAATTCCCGAGGCGAACACTGAGACTGGTCACCATGTAAAACAGTTCATGCAGTTCCGGGAAACAACCCCCTGAGATCAGCCAGCTCAGTCATCCATCTGGAGAGGAGCTCTAGCCAGAGCAGATCTAGCCCACCAGCGGATCCAGCCCACGGCTCCAGCCACAGATCAGCGGCCCCGCCTGTCTGCCTGATATCCAGCCTGTACATGGGCCTGTACACCCAACAGGGAAAAACAGCCACACCAAAGAGCAAAGGTAAGTGAGATTTTCTTTTTTTTTCCGGAGTTTCCAACATGGCGGCACAGTGTGCACTGTAGCTGAGAGGCAGAGACCTAACCCAGTCACAGCAAAGCAATTACGAGCCAAGACTGACTGGAAACAGAGCCGGCAGCTGTGTGTTCTTCACAGATACTGGGGCGGGTCACTCACCCTAGCACCCAAGCATTTGAGGCAGTCAGCAACAGGCACACTGAGGCCAGCACACGTCCTGGGTGGAGCTACCTGCCTGCATGTCAGCCTAGCTGCTGAACCAGAAGACTGTATCAGTGAGGGGACAACACAGGCCCAACCACAACTCTACCTGCCTTTCTGAGGAGACCTGTCAGCTCCCAGGTCCTCAGAGGACAGCCTCCTCCCCACTCCAATCCCCTGTACATTGGTCCAGTTGGGTCAGAACCAGTTGAGGAGAACAGCAGTCACTCTCCAAGAACCAGTCTATTACAGGAACCTGCCCACCATCTGGAGGTGGACACCAGGATCTTAGGATCACCCAACCCCCAGAACAGGGAGTTTTCCTGAGCACCAAGATCAACCAACAAAAGAAACAAACAGACAACACCAGGGTCAATCAGATGACAAAAGGTCAGTGCAAGAACATGGTAAAAAAACAAAAAACAAAAAACAAAGCAATATGATGTCTCCATAACCTAGCTATAATGCTACAGACAACTCTGGACATCCTAATACGATTGAAACAAAGGAAAATTACCTTAATCCTGTGCTTATATTAATAATGGAAGGCCTGAGGAGGAAATCAAATATCTCAACAACAAAGTACTGCAAAGGAGGTGATGGAAATGAATAAAGTGCTTAAAGGAATGGAAGACCTGAAAAGGGAAGTGGAAGCAATGAAGAAAATCCAATCCAAGACATCCATAGAACTGGAAAAGTTTAAGACCAGGAGCTGAGGAGATGGCTTAGTGGGTGAAGGGCTTTGAGGACCTGAATTCAGAGGACCTCACCTTCCCTCCCCTCCTGAACTCAGGTCCTCAAAACTTATGTGAAAATCTGGCAGCAGCAGTGTGTGTCTCTAAGCCCACTGCTGGATGGAGGTGAGCGGGGCCTTAAACACAGGAGGATCTGTGGAGCCTGACTGACTCCATCTTGAAAAAAGACTCCATTTTATATTAGGTTTGACTCAGAGCTAACTTCCAGTTCCAGAAGAATAAGAAAATATACCCGACCTTGCATTCCAGGGGAGTTCCCTAGTCATAACCAGACAGCTCACTCTGAGAAAGCACCCAAAAAGTCTAAACAAACTTTCTGTTGGTCAAGCTGCCTGATAATAGTATGGCAACAACAATGAGCCAATTAGGGATAGACAGATAGGTTTGTCTGTCCAAATGTCATCCAATCCTATGCTGGAAACCCCCTTCTTTGTTCAAGCCCCTATATAAACCCTATATTTTTGGATTTCGGGGCTCTCAACTCTAACTGCTAGGTCGATGAGCCTTGGGAGTCCAAGCTCAAGGTTCAATAAACACTCGTGTTTTTACATTTGAGTTGGCTCCTAGGTGGTCTTTGGGGTCTCAAGAACCAGGCAGAACAGATCCTGGGGGCTCACTGGCCAGTCAGTCTGTCTGAAACTGTAACCTTCTCAGGTTCAATGACAGACTTTGTCTCAATAAATAATAAGCAAACAAACAAAGAAGATGGAAAAGTGACTGAGGAAAACACCTGATGCTGACAGCTGGCCTCCCACAAGCACGGACACAGGCAAGCACTCTTGAGTACACACACACACATGCACATGCACACATGCATGCTCATACAAACCTTTTAAAAAAGTATTTTCTACTCAAACTAAAACAGAAAAATACCAACAACATCTGTTTCTTCTTGTAGGAAATAGGAGGCATAGGACTAGAGAGTAAAGAACACATTAATGTCTTGACCTAGCAAACTGTGGTTTAGCAAAATACATTGTAAATCAAACATGAAAAATTTAAAAGAAAAGTATAATAAAGCAGATCTTAGCTAGGCATCCATACAAGAGCAAAGTAGCAGAAGAGGATTTAAACTATAGTGACCTGTGGGCACTCCCCTGAACCACACCCACATAAACAAGCACCACACCCCCAGTTTATCAACATGAGCAGGTCCAGGGCAGACAATTTACTTGTAACCTTTGTATAATTTGAAGGCTATTTCCAGTCACACACATATCCCAGCATCTAAAGGCCTTTAGAAAGTAAACATTTTATGGGAAACCAACAAAGGTATGCTAATAACCCCAACTCTATCTAAATACAGTGCTGTTCTCATTCCAATTAGAGCAAAAGAAAAATATTATTTCTCCTGTCAATTTGCATCAGGAATTAAGCTTGCTTTTGAAACTTCAAATTTACTCAGTTCCTGTGTTTAAATTTGAAAAGCTTTTATAGGGATGAAAATTTACAATAGACATGTCTTAACACAGTGACACTAAGGAACTGAATTACTGTTATTATTTGGCTTGGTTTTGGAGAGCTGGTGTGACTGGGTTAACCTGGGCCAGCCTTTAGTTCACGATCCTGCCTCTGCCTCTCTCAAATGCAAGGATTCCAAGTATGCACCACCACTCCAGCTCTGAACTGTGATTTTTAAGATGTTTATATGAAATATTTAAAAAATAATGCTGACAAAGATAGAACATTTGAACATTGAAGTGAAAGTAGAGCTGTTTATCTACAGGATGGGTTTTCCGGTAGGCATTCCAGCTGTGAGTAGGCAACAACATCACACATCCATTCTTTGTGTTGGTGCTGGGATTAAACTAAAGGCCTTGAGACTGCAAGACAGGTAGTCTGTCACTGAGTTATACCTCTAGGGCCTGTTATCTTTATTCTCTGAATTAATTTTGTAAGAGGAAGGAGGAAGTATGATGATTGATGTCCCTTTTCCCATTTAAAAAAAATACTTTGTAAAACTTAAGAACAAAGAAATCTGAGCAAATTTCCTAGTGACGTCAGACCATGTAGAATAGTTTATTCATGCACTGAACAAGTAGTTTAGTGCTCACAAGGTGTAAAGAAAGTTATTGGGGGGGCTGGAGAGAGATGGCTCAGAGGTTAAGAGCACTGACTGCTCTTCCAGAGGTCCTGAGTTCAGTTCCCAGATGGTGGCTCACAACCATCTGTAATGAAATTTGGTGCCCTCCTCTGGCCTGCGGGCATACCTGCAGACAGAACACTGTATACATAATAAAATAAATAAATTAATTAAATTTAAAAAAAAGTTATTGGGTCTCATTGGTCTTACTAGTTCAGAATGTCCTGTTACATGTATTTAATTTACATAATTCATAAAACACACTGAGTTATTTGAATATATTTAATACATATGTTTTTGTAATACATTATATAGCATACATGTGTGGAGCATTCACTACTTTGTTTTGAGACAGGCTTTCTCTGTGTAGCCCTGGCTGTCCTGGACTCCCTTTGCAGACCAGGCTGGCCTTGAGATCCATCTGCCTCTGCCTCCTGAGTGCTAGGACTAAAGGCGTGTGCCACCACAACCCACTTGCACTCACTACTTTTAAATGACTTTTAGAGTAGTTTTAAGTTCACAGCCAAACTGAGCAGAAAATCCTACATTCCCACACACCCCTCTCTCTCCAGGACTTCTCTACTGTCAAAATCTCATACTAGAGTGATACATTTGTTACAATCAATGAAGCAGCACATTGTTATCACCCAAAATCACACTTATTAGCATTCACTCTTGGTATACTTTCTGGCCTATGGCAAGTGTATGTTGTGTCCATATCATCACAGGATCACACAGAATTGGCAATCACTGGTATCTTTTGTTTTCACTTTGTGATCCCCAAGAGTATTGATGTTGAAATCATAAAGTATGTTGACTTTTTGGATTTGCATCTTTGATTCAATTTCATTAAAGATGACATTTTCCTTGGGCTGGGGGGACGGCTCAGCGATTAAGGACACTGACTGCTCTTCCAAGGGACCTGCGACATTTTCCTTGGGCTGGGGGGATGGCTCAGTGATTAAGGGCACTGACTGCTCTTCCAGGGACCTGCGAAGTACCTATGTGGCAGCTTACAACCTTCTGTAACTCCAGTTCTGGGCATCAGATGCCCTCTTCTGTCCTCAGTGGGCACCACATGCACCTCCTCTCCTGGACCTTTGAAAGAGTAGCAAGTGCTCTTAATGGCTGAGCCATCTTTCAGCCCCTAGAACTGTTGTTTGAAAGCCAGGTTTGAGCAGACTAAATTTAACCAAGATGAAGTGCAACATAGTTGATCTTTACTCGGTTATACACAGTTACACCAACTTTCTTTGGCCTGTGTTACCCACAGTACTGTATGGAACTTTGCTGTAAGAGGCTAGGAAAGATGAAAAATGCTACAAAATGCTCCAATTGAGAAATTCATGTCTTTGGCCAAGTCCAAGGGAATACTGGTAACACATAGCATTGTTTTAAAGCACATTGTAAGAAAAAGAATCCTGGCCTATTATTTTATTTGTAAGATGTTGTTGAGCGTGAGATGCATTTCCATTTTGTAATCTTGAAAATGGGTTAAGAATTCTTTAAAAGTGGATCTTGGGATTGCTTAATCACATTTAAAACCTGTGTTATTATTTCTACATATAGATTCCATCCTGCTGTAACTCTATCAACCCGTAACTCAACAACTGGAATTAATTTCTAAGCATGGTTCATTCCCACTGATTTTACACCAGTAGAGCAAAGGACATTGTAAACCTTAAATTCTTGTAATTGTAGTTTATCATGTAAACTATAGATTGAGGCCCCCCAATTATTATTATCTACAATCAATAGCAATAACAAACAACTTCAATTCTGAAATCCCTCCAGGGAGATCGTAGATTATTTTTTAAAAATTAAGTTGAATAATAGTTTGAACATAAAACAATTGTAAACAATATAAATGTATCCAAGCTGAAAAAAATAAATGGAAACATTTACTACCAGCCTCTCCCAGGGCTGATTTAAACTTAGAATACTATTTTGTTTTTCCACCACAGGGGTTCACTGAATTTGCCTAGCCTAGCTTGGAACGTGTGTGCTCAAGTGCTGGTAATCCTCCTGCCTCAGTCCCAGGAGTAACTAACTGGGCTACATATAGGCTTTTCACTCAGTGCCCAGCCTTTATTTCCCCATTTTCAGTACCGTGCCCGAATGTAATTAAACGTTTTAATTCTATTAACATTTTAAGTATTTTTAAAAGGTGCAACGTAATTTAACCCAGTATGTCCAACAATCTATCATTTCAGTAAATAACACAAGATTTATGAATGAGATGGGTTGTCACTTGTGTACTGGCAAAAATTAACAGCCTAGCCCTGCTTGAACTAGCCACCTTTCCATAACTCTCTTGGCTACGTCTTAGCCAAGTTACACTCAGCTGCGCTAGAAGACGCACAATCTTGGGAGAATTCAACGTCAAGCGATCCTTCCAATTCTGAGTTTGGGGATTCCTTAAATAACACAGTTTCTTGGCTCCTCCGGACTTGGCCAAGATAAAGTGTAGCGGCGGCGCGTGCTGCTTAGAGACGGTGCGAGGGGCGCACGGAGATTGAACCCGCCGGCGCGGGCGGCGGCAGCGGTTGGTGGCTGCCGGGCGGCGAGCACGCGAGGGCAGCTCCGCCCGTGGGCGCGCGGGAGGGCAACGAGGAGAGAGGACACCGCCCCGGGGCGGGGGTGGGGGCGGGCAGCTGGCTCCGGAGGGCGGGGCGGGGCGGACCGCATCGCGCCGGGACTCCGGCGCCAGCAGCGGGCACTGACCAGAACGCGGAGCCGCGGCCAGCGAGAGGGACGGCGGCGGCGGCGGCGGCGGCGGCGGCGGTGGCAACCAGGAGGGCCTGGACCACCGGAGCCCGAGCGCGCGGCAACGGCCGCCCGGAACGCGCAGCGCGGTCAGCCTGCGCCCGTAGCATACCAGCTCGCGCACGCTGAGGAGCGCGCGGTGCCGACCGCGCGCGGAGCGGCCGGGGGCGCGCAGGCCCTGCCCGCCCCTTCCGTCCGCACGCCCGCCGCCCCGCCGGCCCTTCCTCTCCCACCTTCCACTCGCGGCCCGCGCCCCGCACCCGGCGGCCCCCGCGTCCTCCTCCCGCGGCAGCGCTGTCCGCGGCGGCCGGAGCGGGCCGGGCCGGGCCAGCGGGCCGGGGGATGGCGCTGCTGGACCTGGCCCAGGAGGGGATGGCCTTGTTCGGCTTCGTGCTCTTCGTGGTGCTGTGGCTGATGCATTTCATGTCCATCATCTACACGTGAGTTGGAGGGTCGGGGCCTTGGGGGCCGGCTGAGCTGGCAGGGTGTGTGCGGTGGAGGGAAGCGCGCTCCCGGGGTAGAGAAAGCTGGTCCTCGAACGGTCCCCCCCATCGACACTCTCCTTGGGGAGGCGCGGCGCGGGGTCCTGGAAAGGGAATAGCGTTGGACCGGACTCCTGGGTTGCAGCGACTGCAGAGCCCTAAGAAAGAAGCCTGCCTCTGTGTCTGGTGGAGGGTTGCTTGCTTGTTCTGATGGTGTAGGAGATTCGGGTGATTTTTTTTTTTTCCAATCTGGGCCAAGATGTATGGTGTATTGTGAGGTTTTCCCGGTTCTCCGCGCGGGCCACGTCTCCTGTTACGGTGATGGTCCTTTACACTCTTCCGGGAGCTGCTCACCACCACCCGGACACTTCCCTGTGGATTTTCTCCTTCCTGGAACACCTGTATGCTTAGATAGGTGTGGAGCACCTGCCCTCCTTGAAAAACAGTCTCCAAGCCTGTGTTACAGCTTTTAGTCCCGTCAGGGTGGCATTTCTGTATGATTTCTTTCTTTTTTTTTTTACAATTCTTTATTTATTGGCTTGTTTGGAGTTGTATCCTTCCTCTGTTTTCCACATACATCTTTTCATTTGACAGGTACCCCCCCCCACCCCAAGGCCTACTAGATACCACCTAGTATTGGGCTGGGAACATAGGTGAGAGCAGGACAAAACTGTCCGCGTAAAGCTTACATTCTAGAAGGATGAAACATGATAAAAATCCAAATAAGGTTATTCTCTGTAAAAGTTATGAATAAACAGAACAGGATGAAGGGATGGAGAGAGACATGATAAAGGTGGCTAGTTTTGATCTTTCAATGAAATGTCTTTAAAATGAAGCCTATGAAATTAATGTGTAGAGATGAACTCATTTGGCATTTTAGCCTGAAAGGGGGGGAAGGGGTTACCACCAAATAGAAATAGGATAGAATAGGATGTATGTTAATGAAAACAAGGAAGGATGTTAGGCAATTACTTTTACATGCTTTTCCCTCCTATAGAAAACATATACTTTTCTCCATTCGGTGCACCATTTCCTGATACTGAGAAGACACTTGTGTAAGATAAGCAGACAGTTGTTTTTGAAAGTGAAAGAAAACATACCCTGGTCGGTGTGGCATTGTCGACTTTAGAATTTATAAACAGTATTCATTTTAACTACATGGGCTTTTTAAAAAGCAAGTTACTTTATAAGGAATTTAGATAGTACAGAAAGGAATAAAGAAGATAGTCATAACACATACCAAAATATTATTCTGCCCTCCCAATTATATATATTTTTAATATGAAGAGGACAGACAGGAGGAGAGAGGAGACCTTGTCATGACTGTTCTATAGCCTGCTTTAAAATCACACCTACTTAGTAAGTGTTTTTTGAGAAGCAGTACAGGGCATTCAGGCTGCTGTTCATAGGGGAGCTGGTTGCAAAGTGACCTGACCATTGCTTTTTCATATCAACATGCGTGTGAGCTCTTCATCATTTCAAGTAGCTGCATGGCATTTTAACATATGAGGTATTTGTTTATTATAATATATATATATATATATATATATATACTATTGATAATATAATAAATTATTTTTGTTGTTGTTATTGTTAGACAGTTTGGTTGATTCCAGTTTATTAAGCAGCATTGTTAACAATTATATTTCTTAACTTTTTCCTGTGCTGCGAATTGAACCCAGGACCTTCTGCATGTTGGACAAGTGCTTTATCACTAAGATACATTACCAGTCCCTGTGATGAATTCTTACACATAAATCTCCTTAACTCACATTTCAGAGGGAGAAAGTATTGGACCAGAAATGATACATCTTTTAATTTTTGATACAATGTTGCCTTATTTAAAAAATGTGATAGCTACTCATAGTCCTGGCCATCTTGGATGATGGTTATTTTCCTACTCTGCATCCCATATTCTTCAATGTTTCTTTTGTTTTGATTTTCATCGGTTTAGTTATTGGTTCTACTAAGTAGCTTTTCAGATATTTATATGCTAGTTTCATTTAGTCATAAATTATGAAGGTATAATCTTTTGCCTGTACTGCAGTCTGTTGCCAGGTTCCCCTATTTAATGTGAAGGTAACTCCTGGGTTAATCTGTCTCATGCTGTCATATCTCCACTCTGTTTTATTGTCTTTCAACTTGAAGCTGGGGTGTTAAGTAGACAAGTCTTGTGTTTTTTGGTTTCCTTTTATCATCTGCATTCCCAATTGTTATATATGCTACTTATATATGTCAGTCTGTTTCCTTCTACTGTTATGAATTTTCTTTACTTTTTCACATATTACACTGTGATTTTTCTCAATATTTTTCTTTGTTATGAGACCAAGAACCCTAATTTAATAATCTTACTTTTTTCTCTTTGTTTTTGTTTTTGTTTTTTGTTTTTTGAGATAGCTTACTAGATAGCTCAGGCTTTCCTGGCTCATTGGGTAAACCAGGCTGACCTTGATCTCACAGAGATCCACCTGCCTCTGCCAGGGTGCTGGAATTACAGGTGTATGCCAACCATGCCCAGTTATAATTTCACATTTTTGAGCATAATACAAACATTTAGCTTTGTTGAAGTGCTGCAAACAGACTTTGTAATTTTTTTTAATACTCTATGGTCATTATCTTTAAATTTTTAAAAATCATGTACAGCCTCACCAACAACCTGCAAGAGTTAGTTCAGTTCTTGCTTTCTACCATGAGAAGGCTGGAGGTTGAACTAGGTTATCAGGCCTTGTGGCAAGCACCTTTATGTACTGAGTGAGCCATATCTCCTGCCTCAATATTACCTTTTTTATACTGATAATATAAATATAATATACTGGGGCTGGGTATCGTAGCAGACAGGCAGGTGGATATCTGAATTCAAGGCCAGTGTGGTCTTCATAATGGGTTCCAGAACAGCCAGAGTTGCATAATGGAGACATCTGTCTCAAAAAAACCAAAACCAACCAATCAATCAAAAAAACAAACAAAAAATGTTCCTGAAGAGAGATGTGCAAATTGAACAAAAGAAACATAATTTATAGCAGGTTTCATTTGCTAGTTGCAGGGCTTGTAAATATGTCTTTGAAATGAATAAGTAATTATAAAACAAATACCCAAAGTAGCTTCCTTGACACACCTGTCATATCAGCACTCAAAGAGGCTCACTCAGGCAGGAGGACTGCAGGAAAGGCTAGCCCAAGGTATTGTGAGACCCTGTCTCACAAAAACAAAAACTAAAAAAGCAACCACTAGATTTATATATATAGGGCTGGAGAGATGGCTCAGCCGTTAAAGGCTAGGCTCACAACCAAATATATAAGATTTATATATATATATATATATATATATATATATATATATTCAACCACACTTCCACACTTTTTGTTGTTGTTTATTTGTTTGATAGGTATCTTTGTTTTATGATCTTGTCCCAATGTCACTTTTTTTCCCCACCTGTTGGTTTCATAAAAAAATAAAAATAGCCGGGCATGGTGTCACACGCTTTTAATCCCAGCACTCTGGAGGCAGGGGCAGGCGGACCAATGAGTTCAAGGCTAGCCTGGTCTACAGAGTGAATCCAGGACAGCCAGAGATACACAAAGAAACCCTGTCTTGAAAAACCAAAGAAAGAAAGAAAAATGAAAAATTAAATTACTTCCCAATTTGAGGGGAATTGTTTTCAAGCAGAGAACAAAGTTGGGTTTTGTTTGTTTGTTTGTTTGTTTGTTTGTCTTTTGTTTGCCCTTTCCGAACACCGGAAGTAAAATTGTAGTTGAGTCTCAGCATTATCAAAGTTAATGAACTGTGGAAATAGTATTTTGGTTAAAATACTGTGCAGAATCATCTTTATTTTAATAAAAGGATATGTTTTCTGAATGCAGGTTCTGTCTTTATCCCTCCTGCCCTTTTAAGTAAGGCAAAGATAAAGCAGGCAGATGTTGGTGCCCTCCCCTTGAAACCTTGTGCTTGCAGCTAATTGTCTAGCTGTTACCAGGTTTTTCTTTTTTGGTTTTTCGAGACAGTTTCTCTGTGTAGTAGCCCTGGCTGTCCTGGACTCACTTTGTAGACTAGGCTGGGCTCCAGCTCACAGAGATCTGCCTGCCTCTGCCTCCGAGTGCTGGGATTAAAGGCGTGTGCCACCACATCTGGTATTCCCAGGTTTCTAAACACTCAGCTCTGTACTGGGTGTCAGGTCAGCATGAGGGTAGGCTCCCAACTGTTAAAGATGTGTGAGTAACTCCAATGTTGCAATAAAAATGTAAGGCATTTTGGGAAGTTGCTTTTTAAAAATATTAGATACAGCATACCAATGGCATAGGTGTAACCTGTTCTGTCCTATCCGTTAAACAGTTAGATAAAAAGCCTTGACCTTTATTTTAGACAGTGGAGCTAACCTTTGATGGACATATTGACTGGCTTTTGCTCAGTGAAGTTACTTGTTCTGATCTCACACATCCCACATTTCCATATGCACCCACCCCCAATAAAGAGTGGTTGTCTATAAAATGGAAGCAGGTATTTTCCATGTTTTGAATCTGCCTCTATTTACTCATGGATATCTCTATCACCCAGTTGGTTCCTCTTCAAATTTAATACCAAACTGAGGCACAGTCACTTCAAAGTATTATTTTAGATGCCAGATACTTACGAGAAGGGTCTCATTCCCAAGAGTTTCACTTTTCTAAAAATAGCAGGTGATTATAGTCTCAGGCAGTCAATGTGGGCTAAGTGGTCTTTATGGGTTGTTTTTCCTTTTGTCAGAGTGAGTTTGGTTTCCTAGCTGGGGACTGAGATGAAGACATAACAAAAGTCTGAAAATAGTTGTTTTCCTCCCCTGGAGCCATCCTTTTGGGTGATTGATATGTTTCCCATCCATTCTTATTCACTTTCCCATTCTCCCTTCTCCATCTGATAACTGCCTTTCCCCTCTGTTTATGCTCTGCTGATTACATTAGATATTTTTTTGGTTAATTGATTGAAAATGACAGGCCAGCATGGAAATATTCCTTTTAAAAATATTTGTTTAATTTTACAGGCATGAGTGTTTTACCTGTGTGGATGTATATGTACCGTGTCTGTCACAAGTTCTGTCACATACCAGAATAAAGCACTGGGTCCCTTGGAACTTTGGTTACACTTTTTGGGGGGGGGGGGTGTTGGTGGTTTGGATTTGGTCTGGTTTTTGGGTTTTTGAGACAGGGTTTCTCTGTGGAACCACCCTGGCTGTCCTGGACCTTGCTTTGTAGACCAGGGTGGCCTCAAACTCACAGAGATCCACTTTCCTCTGCCTCCCCAGTACTAGGATTGAAGACGTGTACCACCATGCCCAGCTCAGCCAGTGCTCTTAACTGCTGAGCCATCTCTCCAGACCCAAAAATACTTTTCATATTCACTATTAACTCATTTCTAAAGTAGAAGTCCTTTTCCTGGAGATTTTTTTTCAAGTTGATTCTGCTTTCTGTAAACGTGATGTTTCTGGTCTTCATTGTTCACCAGCCTTCATATGCACTACATAGCTTTTGAATGGAGTTTCCACATTCTATTGGCTAACTGATAAACTGCCTGTCAGAAACTAGCATTTCAAACTAAGTTGTAGCATTTGGCATATTTTGGTGGTACTATCTACCCCTCTCCCCATTCATTTCACAGATTGAAAAGCCAAGAATTTTTCTAGGATGTTCTTGGATTTTGGTCCTCAAGAGATACTTTTTAGTACAAATGGGACATTTTAACCTTTAAGTCCTTTGAACTTCAGTGCAGAAAAATACAGAATTGAACATTATTTGATGGTTCTTTTTTGTTGCTGTTTTATTATTATTATTGTTATTGTTGTTGTTTTGGTTTGATTTTCTATTATTATTATTATTATTATTTTCCAAGACAGAGTTTCTCTGTGTATCCCTGGCTGTCCAGGAACTCATTCTGTAGACCAGGCTGGCCTTGAATTCAGAGATCCACCTGCCTCTGCCTCCCGAGTGCTGGGACTGAAGTGATGCTTGAAAAGAGCAAAGTAGATATTATAACTCAGCTTTACTATTTAGTGATGCCTCTCTTGATTGGCTGTCCTCTGTTTCCCCACACAGTTGACTCAATTCATCCCCATAACTCCCTTTCTGCCCCATTTTTTCTAATTGTTACCCAGTCATCGTTTTGAAATCCTGGGTCATGTGCTTCAGATCTTGACTCCCCACTGCCTTCAGGTTAAAACTCAGGCTTCTTGACCAGACATACAGAGTTCATTGGGAGCTTCTTCAACAGTGTTGGAGAAAAACTGGCATTTCTCTGAATGTGCAGGCTTCAGGGTTATCACTCCGGTTTTTTTTTTCTTTCCCCCTCTTTTCTCTCTCTCTTTAAAGCATTTTATTTTTGTTTCCTTTTGGCATAACTACTTCTTACTCATTCAAGTCAATTTAGACTTTAGTTTTGTGAGAGGTTTGGACTGTTGCTTCTCATGTCTTTCTGTGGTTGGGGGGGGGTTACTCACTTAAATAGAAAGTGATTTTCTCTTTTCTGTGTACATTGTAAGTTTTTGAGAGTACAGATGTTGGCTTAGTTATCACTGTGTCTCCAGAATCCACTAAACATTAAATTTCTACTTGTTGAATGAATGAATGATCTTTTGAGTTTCTCTAATAAAAATAATGGGGATATATTTAATCACACATATTTATATGTATATATATTATATGTAATATATATATATATCCACAATTTCAGTCTCTCATGATAATTGGAGTTTGAGGCAAATGATCAGAATTTGGGATGCTTTTAGTAGACATAGATTTTAATGAAATTGGACCAAGTGAGATCTCGTTCTCACTATGTCTAAACTAGTTGCTGGTGAAATGGAAATGGGTTCTTGTCAATCTGTTTACATCAGAGTCTGTGTTAAATTTTCCCTCAAAAGGTTTTCCTAAGGGACCAGTTGTCTTGCTAAAAATAATCTTTGCATTCAGTTCTGTCCTTTGGGGAATGGAGAGCCCAGGGCTAGTCAGGTTTGGCTCACAAATGAAAATCTCACAGTGTCCCAATTCTCTGTCTATCCTCAGTTTTTCCAGACAGAATAGTTTGTGTATGGGAATTGTATATGGATAGGGACTGGCTCATTACCTCTGGTGGCTTTTGCCTTCACGGTATACACTCAAGGGTGTTGTGTGGTTTAATTATTATCTGGAATATCCTTCTTCTATGAGCTACTTTTTTTTTTTGGTTGCTATCAGCAGAACACCATTCTCTGTTTTCTGTGGACCAGAGTTAATTGAGGTGAGTTGGTTTTGTTTGTTTGTGAGTCTGTTGTTGAGATCCCCTGTGGTTTCCTGTAGTGAAATGACTCCTCTATGTTCTGTGGTTTGTGAGTCCGTGGTGCAGTGGAGACAGTTTGTGCTTTCCTATACAGTTAGCTAACTCTTGGCTATTTTTCTTTCTCATGGGATCCTTGTGTCAGCGAAGTTACAGTCAATGAAGGCTGCTGAAGCCCATTTCGATGTCCATCTTGAAATGATACGTGCTCCATGCCAATAACATGAGTCACAACCCTACCCATGCTGGTCACAAACACAGCAACAGCCTTCCAGAGTCCAATTACATGTGGCAGTGATAGAGACCACTAAGCATCAGGGACAACTGTGACAGGCATGCTGATCCCACCGTCAGCCCAGTTTGATGTGAGATATTAACATTTGTGGTGTGGGGCATGGAGAGAAGTTCCCGGCATTGGAGTCACACAGCAGAACTTGTAAAACAAAAAACCAAACCAAATAAAATAGAAGCACAGTCTGGAGCTATGAAGGCAAGTGACTGACCGACCTTTGCCCTTGCAGACTATCTCCTCTTGGAAGCCTTAAGCAAAGTCCTGGTGCCTCACCCTGTTTAAGATTATGCCCAGGCAACTCCCAGCCCTCTGGAGGGGATGAGCCCTGCCCACTGTGCTGTGCTCAGTCTGCCATCTCCCAGAGGCTGCTCCTTCCCTTCTAGGCTTGTACCCTGTGACAGCTAAGCCCAAACAATACTGCAAGCAGGGGAAACTGCCGAAGCTGTTGGTGAGTGAGCCTGAAAGATGGGAAGGCTGAAACAACCAGTTAAAACCATGAAAGCCATGGCAGCACTTTCAGAGACTAGGGTGGTAGTGTGGGGGTGACATGAGGGCCTCCCTCTCAGTGAGAAGGCGTTGGGAGTCAAGTCAGAGCACCGGTAGCATCCAATAGAACCAGAACCCTGAATATCTCTTCCTGCCACTCCTTTCCGTTTCTCTGAATAGGTTCACGTTAGTTCAGTGGAGAAGGTGGGACTCCAAAGGTCTTTCGTTTTTTTAACCCATGGTTTGTTGCTCATAATGTTTGGATTTTAAGTGGGTCTCAGCATCCTAATGGTTCCTACAGCTTCACCATCCTGCAACAAAGCAGGGCTAACCTTGCGCACAATGTTATAGACACCTCTGTTCCTGGCCTTGACTTGACAGTGGCCTTTCCTCAAGAGCCTGGATGCCTTTCTTTGTTATTGTTTGACAGTAACACTAGCTCCCAGTTGGAAAAATGATACTTTTTTTTTTGAAAATTTACTACATTTAATAGCTCCCCCATATTGCCCGTTTAAGTTTGCTCATTAAAGAGTGAAACCAAACCCATTGCCTAACCATGTAATAGGATCATTCACTTTGTACCCACTGTATTCCTGAAATTTTAATAAAAACTGATTTCTGAATATTGAATGGATATACTTGTTAAGAAGGGAAATACTTCACTAGGATAAAGAATATTGTTAAAAGGCTAGGCAGTGGTGGTGCACACCTTTAATTTCAGCACTCTGGAGGCAGGCGTACCTATGAGTTTGAGGCCAGCCTGCCTGGTCTACAGAGTGAATTCTAGGAGAGCCAGGGATGTTACACAGAGAAACCTTTTCTCTGAAAAACCAAAGAATATTGTTGAAATCCCAATTACAGCTCATGCAGCCCCTAAGCAAGGTATTAGAGTAGGTCATGGAGAGGGTCTGTCACCTCTAGTGGAGAAGAAAGCCAGAAGGTAGCCTCTGCTCCGAGGACTGAAGTAGACTAGGTGTGTAGCCTGTCCCTCTTTCTATCCTCTACAAAGTCAGGTTAGCTTGCAATTGCACACTAACCTAGAGTTACTTTGAATATTGTATCCACTGCAGAACAGAAATTATCCTGCCTGTGTCTCAGCTTCTTCACCTACCAGGGCCAAATGAGGGGGCGTCTTGTGGTTTGGGGACCCAACAGTTGAGGCAGGTTTGAAAGATGGTACACAGAGTCGGGACTCTGTAGAGCTCCACCTATCTTAGAAAGAAGAGCTCAGCCTAAACCAAGCAAACCAAAGAGCACTAGCAGGCCATTCTTAGCTCATAATAATTTGTTATCTGTAATGTTTCTTAGTCTCATGTTTGTGTTGTTACACTTTTGGATGTCCATACAACATTTGTTTATTGCAGTGCTGAGAATTGAACCTGGGGGCTCCCATGTGGAGGTCAGTGCTCTACCCTGAGCTATGCTTCCTGAAACTTTAAATATTTTCTAAATATTGCACATATTTTTTTCACCTTATGCATCGCACCAACCATATATTGGCTTTCCTTTTTTTTTTTTTTTGTCTTTTTCTTTCATTTGTTTGTTTGTTTCAGGTTCTTGCTGTGTAGCCCAGGAGATCCCACCACCACAGACTGGAGAGTGCTGGGATTTCAGGCATGTGTCTGTTTGCTTGACTCTTGGATATGATTTAAACTGAGTGTTAGGTGTGTTTTAGACCATATTTTCACTTACTCTGCTTTAACCATGTTCTCCCTTTCTCTCCGCACACAGACACACCATCTATTTCATTTCTGGTTTTCTTTCCTCCACTGTTTGACATCTTTAAATTTAAGTCTCTGAACTCAGGAAGTTGCAAATGGCAGAAAACATCCTTGAATTACAGCAATAGTCCATTTCTTTTTGAGACAGGCTTTCTCTGTGTAGCCCTGGCTACACATTGTAGACCAGGCTGGCCTCAGACTCACAGAGATCCACCTGCCTCTGCCTCCCAAGTGCTGGGATTAAAGGTGTTTGCCACCACACTTGGCAGTTACAGACAGCTGTGAACTGCCATATGGGTGCTGGGATTTGAACCTGGGTCCTTTGGAAGAGCAGTCAGTGCGCTTAATCGCTGAGCCATCTCTCCAGCCCCCTAGTCCATTTCTTTTTTAACATTATATATATGTTTGTTTGTTTGAGTTGTATTTGGTATTAACTGTCATTGAATGTTTAATTTTCAGCCTGTATTTCTGGAACTATCCCACAAGGTAGACACTATTATGCACACATAAAGAAACAACTTACCCAAGGCCACAAGGCTACTGCTTTTCCTTAGAAACCCTGGCACCAGCCCAGGCTTCTAAATCGCTCAGCTGTACACTACTGGAGGTGACCTAAAAATAACCCGGAAGTGAACTAAAGTGAGCCCTATAATGGCTAGTGGATGTCTCTGACCCCGGCTGAGACATCCCCTCCCATTCTCACAGAACTTGCACTGTGCTTCAGGCTACATCTGTTCGTCTTGCAACTGCTGCTCTTTCTAAAAGCTCCCACCTCCGGCCTTCTCTCCTTACAGTAACCCAGTCTCTGAGGTCTGTGGTTCTCTGCTTTGCACTTTTCAGAGTTGCAGGGAGGAGCAAGGGGACATAAGAAACCTCAGCTGCCTGGGTCTCACCCCTGGAGGCTCTCATTGAATTGTTCTCCACACCAAAAGTGGAGTTTATGTCCCCAGGCGATTTTGATGTACAGCCGCTGGTGGCTGTTTATGCACAGGTGTGTTCTGCACCTGTCACCCCTCGGCTCCCTTCACTCCTCCACTTATTTCAGAACCTACAGCTCGCCCTCGCCCCTTGCCTTGCCTCACCTGTTTGTCGTGTGTCTGTCTGCCCAGTTGTCCTGGATCCATCCGGTGGCCTTAGCGTCTCAGCTTTCAGGATCTTGCAGAGGGCAATGGCTGGCCATGTGGATCAGAACTACTTCACGTTTATGGTCTCAGGTCTCTGTCTGGCAGCACTCGGTGCCTGTATTTAGTACTGGCTACTGCGCTTTCTAAGGCTTCACCATCCTACCACATTCTTGGTAGATTGCTCTAATTCTTGACTTGTGTTGTGAATCCTGTCAGGCCATTGGCTTTTTTTTTTTCCTTACTCTCTGACTTACTCTTTGACCTAAATCTATATATGCAAATATTCTTACAAAATCCCCCCAAGAAAGTCCTCCTGTTCCATCCAGCCATTCTTGGGCACTAGCTCTCAATTCTGTAGTTTCAAGGAAACTCAACATTTTCACTATTGTCGTGCCTTACCTCCTATTTATTTTCTTTCCTTTTAAAGTTTTTTAAATTATGTATTTATTTAGTACCACATGGATTTGGGAGCACCATGGTGAGAATGTGAAGGTCAGAAGACAGCTGTCAAGAGTCAGTCTCCCTTTCTAATATGTTAGTCTTTGGGCCTGAGCGCAGACTGTCTTGGCAGTAATTGCCTTTTACCTGCTGAGCCATTTTGTTGGCTCTAGGTACTTAATTCTTAATCTGCTTTTAAAAATCTGTCTACTTCTGGGCTGCCTCTGAGGTTCCCTTGCTGAAAAGTGCTCAGAAGTCACTGTGTGCACCCTATTACAGAGAGCAGAAGTCACTGTGTGCACCCTAATACAGAGAGCAGAA
>CAJQZJ010032188.1:994453-1037243 GCA_907164525.1 Lophiomys imhausi | reverse complement strand
CTAATACAGTGAGCAGAAGTCACTGTGTGCACCCTAATACAGTGAGCATTTCACTTTGGACCTCGGCAGCATCTATTGTTGTTCTTTAAACAGACTTTGAAATTGATTTCTACCCATGTGTTTGTACATGCCTGTCAGTATGTGCACTGTGCTCATTTAACAATGGTCACTACTAGTTCCTGGATCCCAGGCCTGGAGTCATCCAGCTACACATGATCCACATCTGTCCCCCATGAATATTCAGGCCTTACGGATTCTTCTGCATTTTCTTTTGATTCCTTTCTTGATCCTGTACTCCCTTCCGCTAGCATTCTAAACCATGCAGCTTTGTTTTGCCTTCTTTTTTCTTCTGGACGATTGTAATATCCTACCCTGCCTTCCGTCTCCCTGCCCTGTACTTTGTTCTTCTAACCTAAAACAAAAATAAATGCAGTTGTTTCATTTGGGTCTTTCATGGTCATTTCTTGCTCTCTTTAGCCCTGCCTGTGAAGTGGAAGCAGAGTTTACAGTAGGGAAAAGACATAGATGGACACTTCCCCTGCTTGGATATGCTAAAATGCAGTTTCTATTTCAGAAGTGGAAATGGTGGGAGCAGTGGAGTGGACCACACTCAGGCACCGCCTAGCAAACCCCTCTCCCTCCTCCGGCCTCCATAGTGATTCAAGCATGCTTTGCTGGTACTTCCTTGTAGCACTAATTTGAACAAGGTGAGAAACACCTGTTCTGAGCACTTGGAACCACTTTGATAAGTGCACACATGCAGCCTTAGGTAAGAAAGGGATGTCTGTGTGGTGTCTTAGAAGCACAGAGAAAATGCAAAGAAGAGCTTCAGTGTCCAGGAAGAAAGCTCCCCTCAGTGACATTTCCAGGCTGGTTTCAGTAGCAGCTGCTGCCTTTTACTCCTCCTCCTTCTCCAGCTGCTGCTGCTGCTGCTTCTTCCTTTTGGCAGGGGCAGCGGGGCGGGGGGGGGGGAGGGTTGTTTGTTTGTTTTAGACAGAATTTCTCTGTGTCATAGAGCTCTGGCTGTCCTAAACTCATTTTGTAGACCAGGCTGGCCTCTAACTCTCAGAGATCCACCTGCCTCTGCCTCCCAGGTGCTGGGACCACACCTGGGTTTTTTTTTTTTAAGATTTATTATTTTTATTGTATATTTGAGGGGTATGTGCACATGAATACAGGTGCCCACAGAGGTCAGAGGTGTCAGCTGTTTGAGGTGGGTGCTGGGAATCGAACTCAGGCACTCAGGAGGAGCAGTATGTGCTCTTAACCACTGAGCCACCTCTAGCCCTGGTTTCAGCTTCTTGGTTTCACTGCTTATTGTGATTTCCCAGGTCTTTGCATGGTTGGCCATTTTTACAAGATACAGATATTTTGAAATTCACTCTTTTGAGTTCTAGGTATTTTTCTGAACTCGATTCTGTTCCCCGAATTTAGAGGAGTCTGTTATACTGTGCTTGGGCTCCCAGTGCATGTGGCTGGGAGATGATCTCAAAGGAGCAGTGGGTGGTTGTGGTGCTCTCCTCCTTCGAGCCTGTGTCTTGTCTTGTGAGTCGCTGGCTTCCTTAACCTAGTACTCAGTATCTGTAGCTATCCTTTCCTAGATTTTGTCAGATTGGTTGTGGGTGGGAGAACAAATCCAATTTATGTTTCTTTACTTTGTCTAAAAGTTGAAGTCTAGGGGGGAAATTTGGGTTTCTGATGCTTAGTTAAGTGGAAGAGAGATGGGACTGCATGCTGTTTGTAGCAGCCTCACAGCATAAACAGCCAGGTATCAGCACAGGCTAAGAGTTAATGTGTTGCACATTAATAGAAGGAGCATAATATTCATCCTCTAAAGGGAGGATGAACAAGATATAGATGATCAATGTGAACAAATCTCACTGTAACATAATGGTAAACAAAAGAAGCCGGATATAAAAGGGAATTGGACATAGAGAGGTGGTTCTCGTAATGTTATTGTTTAATGGTCTGGGTATGAGGAATTTTACCTTAGCAAATTCAATGAGTTGTATATTTAAATGTCACTTTATATTAGGTACCAATTAAAAAGAAACCCTACTGTGACAGAAAGGTGGAGGACATAGGCTATGTGCAGTGGTGGTTTAGCAGCACTAGATTCCCGGTGTGAAGCCTGGAAGAAAGAAGCACCATCTAGAACCCCAGAAGAAAGCAAGTCACCCGCTGTAAGACTGCGTGTCTCACCCGCTGTAAGACTGCGTGTCTCACCCGCTGTAAGACTGCGTGTCTCACCCGCTCTAAGACTGCGTGTCTCACCCGCTCTAAGACTGCGTGTCTCCAGACACCATCAGCCCAGACCCAGCCGCTTACCTTCCACAGGAGCCACTTTTCAGACACCAAGCAAATTGTCTGTTTACATTATCTTGGAAAGTATAACTGTGGATTTGGTTTATGACACACTGATCACTGGCTGAGTTATTTCTGTGTGTCCTAGCCCCAGAGATGGCTTTGTTGACATGTCTGAGTTGGATAGAATTCGTACAGTTTTCCTTTTTAAGCCACAAATCATCTGACAGTAGGTAATGTGTCTGTTCATCATCTATCTGTCCATATCTCAAGTACACAGGGTAGTCTATCGTACACTGGGACTCAGAGTCTGTACTTTAATAAATGAATGGAGAGGGCTGGATAACACTGTGTGTGTGCGCTAAGCATAGTGCTGAATTTGCATGCTTTGATTAAATGGGCATTCTTTATGGTTTTGATAAATATTTCAAGTCCCCCACACCACAGAGCCTTGTCAGTTGTATTACATGAAGTTAAAACAGTGCTCTCCAAAGTGGGGTTGCATATTCTAAGGATGGTGTACCCTACAATGATCCCTTGGCATGTGGAGAGAAATACTAAGGACTGATTAGGCAGAAAGAAACGGTAGTAGAAAACATCAATAAGGTTCTGCAATGTGGTTTGGTTTTAATTTTGTGAAAAATTTCAGATATGGCTCTTATCAATTCTCTTCATCCATAAACCTAGAAGCCAAATTAGTCTGTACAAACAGAACTGCATAATCAATACAAAAGCTCAAGAGAAAGGAGGTGTATTAATATTCTTAAAGTAAGACAAAGAAAACATTATTCAGCCATATAGAACAAAATTATGTCATTTGCAGGAAAATGGGTGGAACTGGAGATCATCATGTTAAGAAAAATTCTCCAGAATCAAAACAAATACCATGATTTTTTTTTGCATATGCAGAAACAAGATTAATAATAACAATAGATGTATGTGCAGGGGTGGAGTGAAGAAACTGCCCACATGATCATTCCATTATTGGGGGTAAGGTTTTTATTGTGAATAAGAGGGCATCCAGAGCAGAGAGAAAGAAAGCAGACGGGACATGGCCCAGAAGCAGGAGAGCACTGAGCCGAGAGAACAGCACATTGCCGTTATATAGGAAACAAACGAGCATCTTGGACTTGGGGAGGGCCTTGAGATGTATGACAAGCACGTGCAAGCAGAGACAGGGAGCCTGGAGGCCCATGTGGGCTTTGAGATGCAGCCACTGGTGCATGTCCCTTCTCCAGGGGCAAAGGAAATGAGTGACTCCTTTTGGGGATGGTGAACCCATTTCACAAGTACCTGAGGAGTGCTGGCTTTTACCTAACCACCAGAACTCCTTCTGTAGTCCAGCTTGAGTTCATTTTTTGACATTCTGACTTTCTGAAACCTAACAATAACAAGACATAGAAACAGAATGGGGGACTCTAGGGACGGATACAAACGTAAACAAGTAGGGGTGCACGCCTTTAATCCCAGCACTCAAGAGGCAGAAGCAGGTGAATCTCTGTGAGTTCAAGGCCAGCCTGGTCTACAGAGTGAGTTTCAGGTCAGCCAGGGCTGTTATACAGAGAAACCCTTTCTCGAAAAACTTAAAAAAAAAAAAAAAAAAAATCCTGTTCCCCATTTCTAACAAAATATCGGATCAGATAGATGTGTGCAGAAACCTGGTGTTATTAAGACGTTTTTGAAATCACAGTTTTCCCCCTTTCCTTCAATACCCTGCTAGCATGAGCTTTATTGCTGTTAGACATTCCATTTACCGTATTCTCAAAGTGCGCCCATTACACTTTCATATTTCTTCCGGTATATATAGCACATATAAAGGTTTTACCTACTTTTATAGCTGTTTGGTTACTTCTTGTTAGTTTGAGATGTAGGCAAATGCTGTCATTCTTCTTTGGGGGAGTTGAGTATGTATGTGTGTGACATATATATATGAAAATGCCTGTATGTGTAGAGACCAGAGGGTGACTTGGGTATCTTCTCCCACTACTTTCAGCTTTACTGAGACAGTCTCTCCTCCCTGAGCCTGGACCTCACTGATTGACTAGACTGGCTTGCTGGTGATACTGTATCTTCCTGTATCCACATCCCAGTACTGAGATTACACACACCACCCCAAGCTTTTTACATGAGGGGATGTGAACTCAGTCTTCATGCTTGTATAGTAAACATCTTAGCCACTAAGCTGTCTGTCCGGAAGCCTGCCAGTCGTTTCTTCATTATGCACCTACCAAATGCCTGCTCTGTGAGGCTGTGGTTACTAAGCACTGAGGCACAACAGTGAGTGATAAACGCACGGTCCATCTACATTGCTGGTTGTCATTGGAAGGTCCACTGTGCTTCCTTCTAGTTTTCCTAAACTGAAAGCTTCTTTGGTTCATCTTCTCTTTACTTTCAGGTCTCCCTCTGAGAAAGATAGAAGCTTTAGAAATTCTTTTCTTAGTGGTGGGCTTTTGTTGCGCAGTTGGTAGAGGGTTTGCCCAGCATGTTTGAAGTCCTGGGTTTGATCCCATAAACTGGACACGGATATGCATGCCCATAATCGTAATACTTGAAAGGTGGTAGCGGGAAGTTCAAGGTTCAAGAGGGTCGTTGGCTATATGAGCCCCTATCTTAAAACAAAAACTCAAAAGCAAAGCACCCTCCCTTGAAGTGCCTACATCAATGCTTTTGAGTGTATCTTGTTTTGTTCTGCTTGCCTCTCTTTCTCTGGACTCTATTTAAGTCTTTGTTAAGATACTTAAACCCAACTCTGCTTCAAAAGAAAAAGAACAAAAAAATCCCACCTTAGAGTTCAGTGATTTATCAGTGTTCTAGTGTGTACTTCCTTATGATTGAGCTCCAGCACATCCCTATAAATAACTCTGGTGTTGTTTTTGTTTTTTAGCCGATTACACCTCAACAAGAAGGCAACAGACAAACAACCGTATAGCAAACTCCCTGGTGTCTCTCTTCTAAAACCACTAAAGGGGGTGGATCCTAACCTAATCAACAACTTGGAGACATTCTTTGAACTGGATTATCCCAAAGTAAGTATAGTGCTTGCTGTACCATGAAAGATGGACTAGACCACAGGTTTGTTTATTTAATTTGGGAATTTCAACACTGTAGATGAGGCAGAAGCCCTGATGTTTTACGTACATAAAATAATAAGTTTTGCTCGCAGTAAGAAAGCTGGAAGTTTTTTCCCAAACTAATATATTTCTTTTTTTCCAATATTTATTTATTTCTTCAAATTACATCTCAATCACAGTCCCTGCCCTTCTCCCCCTCCCAGTCCCACCTTCCTACCCTCTTCCCCCTCTCCCTCCTATCCGCTTTTTCTTTTTAATTTAAGGTGTATCTTCCCCCCCCAAACAACGCCCCCTTTTAGTCCAATAAAAGACTCTTTTTTCTTGTAACAATAAATACAATGCAAAACAATAAGAATAATTGGCAACAGTTATGAAAATTATAAGGTATAGCATAGATTCCCAATTTCCAGTCCATACGTATTTGGCAACTGATATTAATATTCTATTTTCTATCTATCTTGATGAGTTTAAAGTTCTATAGCTAACTGAGTTTCCATCCTAACCTGCATTACCAACTTAACGACATCTTCTTAGACCTAGAAGATCCTCTTACTTCCTAAACAACTTAAAACTTAGCTGTGAGACTATAACTATCTAGTCTCTTCAACCATATCAGAGACCTGAGAAAGATAAATATATCTGAATAAACAGGAAGAGCAGAACAAGCAGCTTCCAAAACTAAGAAATGACAGAAACTGGCAGCCTGGACAGCCCCCAATATCTCTCTATAACATTGGACATCTATCTTCAGTCGTTTGGCCCCGTTTCTCTGACAGACATTGATTGTAGAGCAGGAATTAGGAAGGACTTGCCTACCCTGTCTTGGTAGAGCAAGGCTGTCAGCTTACCTGCTTCCAAGTTTTGTCCTTTTTGGACAGCAAGGGCTTTCTCTTGCCCAGTGACAAGCTTGCCACTAATACAGCCATCTCCAAATGGAGATTCTTCCATGTTCATCATCTACTTGGAGTAGAATGGGGGGCGGGGGAGCTGGAAGTTTTTTCAGGCAATATTCCATAAGTGAATGCAAAGGTTAAGTTTATTTTTGTGAATGAAAGATTATGTTTGTTGATTTTGGACAAATCTTAGTCTCTTGCTTACAATCCCATATGCTTTTTAGTCTTTTTGATTTTTTCAAAACAAAGTTTCTTTGTGTTGCCTGGCTGTCCTGGACTCAATTTGTGGACCAGGCTGGCTTCGAACACATAGAGATCTGCCTAGCTCTGCCTCCCGAATGTTAGGATTAAAGGCATGCACCAACAGGCCTGGCAATCCCACATGTTTTTGATTTGGAGCATAATCTCACATCTTGGTGTTTCAGTCATCATCCCCTTTCAAAGCTCAAAGACCTAGTTCCATGTGGGTCTTTTTATGACATTGATGATATTTCACATTCTTCTGTGTTTAGATTGGTGTAAGATTGTGTTGATCTTCAGTATGAAATGAGTAACAATATATGCCAGAGATGGTTTCTATTCTTTCATAGTATAGGTTAGTTTCTGAAGTAGAGAGCCAGAGAAATCCGTAAGGTCCCTGCATCTAAGGGAAACATTGTTCTGACAGTATTTTACTTTAAAAACATCAGCACAGTGCTAAGTTTAGCACAAACCCATCTAGTTTCTGAGTACAGATAACAAACATTCAAAATTACCTTTTAAAATTTAGGATTTAGGGGCTGGAGAGATGGCTTAGTAGTTAAGGGCACTGGCTGTTCTTCTAGAGGACCCGGGTTCAGTTCCCAGCATCCACAGGGCAGCTTACAACTGTTTGTAACTCCAGTTCCAGAGGATTTGACACACTCATACAGACATGCATGCAATCAAAACACCAATGCACATAAAATTAAATAAAATTTTAAAAAATACCTTAGGATTCAGAGGGTTTGGTTTTGTTTTGCTTTGTTTTTTTAAACCTCTCCTTTCTTTGTTCTACTTTCTCTCAGAAGTTACACAAATGAATTATCAGATGAGCTTATCACCTGCATTTGGACCAGAGTCTAGGACTCCTGCTGTTGGTGCTAGAAGTGCAAGTCTATTTTGTTACAAGATAAATATTCTATTGTAATCCAAATGCAGCATTTTCTGTAAAACTTAGTATGTAAAGTAGTTCTTTATAAATAGTAGTTTGAAATATTTGTACTTGAAGGGTTGGGTCTGCCTCAGTAAAGTGCTTGCCTGGCACACATGAAGCTGTGGGATCTATCACTAGGCTGCATAGGTAAGGAGACCAAGGTCTGAAGCCATGGTCCCCTGGGTACATAGGGAATTTGAGGCCAGTATAGGCTCAATGAAGCAAATGGTGGTGGTGAAGAGATATTTTTGCTTGACATACAGTATAATTAATATTAAAACACATTTCACGACTTAAGGCATAGCTTGGTGATAAGAGTGTATGTTTAGTATATACAAGAGCCTGACTTTAGCTCCCAGAGCTACCTGTCTGGTTGAAAATTCTGTTTCAAATGGCATTTTGTCCTCTTTACTATAGAGAAGTGTAGGTTCCTGATGTCTATGGGTCTGAATCAATGAGGCCATTTTTAAGTAGTTATTTATGTATCTAAATGTATTCATAAGTACAAAGGGTGCCATTCATTGTTACTGCACTTTCAAGTGTTAAGCTCTTAAATATCAAAGGGCCCAGTAGTGGTCATGGCCCAGGCCTTTAATCCCAGCACTTGGGAAGGAGAGGCAGGCAGATCTCTGTGTTCCAGGCCAGCCTGGACTCCAAAGTGAGTCAAGGACAGTCAGGGCTGTTACACAGAGAAGCCCTGTTTTGGTGGGGGGGGGGGGGGACAGTGATTGCAGTCACAGGGGTTTGCTGTGGCTGCCTTCTCCCGGCTTGTAGTCTATATCAGTAGTTCAGTTAGCTCAGATGGAATAGTTTACTATCTCTTCCATCATTTGAAGATTTAAATAGTTAGAGTTTCTAAAAGATGTCTTAAAGGTATATTTTAATACATACTGTATTTTAAAATTTTATATATATATATATATCCAGTATTCTAGAATGTAAAAAAACACCCCAAAAGTTATTCTTTGTATTAGCTAGGAATACTTTTAATCACATCTAATGTCTTGCCAGTTATAATTGGAAGGATTTGACTATTTTAGTGCAGATTCCTAGCAAACAAAATACCCAGTCACACCAGGAAGATACAGAGGTGATACTTCATTACAGTATGATGCTTCAGAAAACACCTAGAGTGATTCCTTCAGTTTGCTAGAGTTCTTTTTTTTTTAAGATTGTCTTAAGTGTCTGCTCCTGGATAAGTGAGTTGAGTTTTATTTGCAGGGTGGCTAATTAAGTCATTTTTATTTTTAATTGTGGAATTAAGTTTAAAAGTTACAATCAAAAGCCGGGCGTGGTGGCGCACGCCTTTAATCCCAGCACTTGGGAGGCAGAGGCAGGCGGATCTCTGTGAGTTCGAGGCCAGCCTGGTCTACAAATCAAGTCCAGGACAGCCAGGGCTGTTACACAGAGAAACCCTGTCTCGAAAAACCAAAAAAAAAAAAAAAAAGTTACAATCAAGATTACAAACTTTTTTTTTTTTTGGTCTTTGTGTGTGTGTGTGTGTGTGTGTTTTGAGACAGGATCTCTTTTTGTAGCCCTCGCTGTCCTGGACTTACTCTATAGACCAGGCTGGCCTCGAACTCACAGAGATCCTCCTGCCTCTGTCTCTGGAGTGCTGGGATTAAAGGAGAGTGCCACCATGCCTGCCAAGATTGGAGACTTTTAGGCCTTGTGATGGGATAAGGTTGAGCTCTGTATACTTATAAAAATTTTAGTGTATATATGGGGCTAGAGAGATAACTCAGTAGTTAAGAGAACAGACTGCGCTTGCAGAAGACTCAAGTTTAATCCTTGGTACCCACATCAACAAGCTCACAACTGCCAGTAACTCCAGCTCCAGAAAATCAGACATTTTATGGCTTCCATGGGCGCGCGCGCGTGCGTGCACACACACACACACACACACACAAAAATTAATTTTTTTTCTTAAAAGATTTTGGAGCAGCCTAGTTTATCTTCTTCTTCTTCTTCTTCTTCTTCTTCTTCTTCTTCTTCTTCTTCCTCTTCCTCCTCCTCCTCCTCCTCCTCCTCCTCCTTCTTCTTTCTTCTTCTTTTCTTCTTCTTCCTCCCATTGAGTGTATTTTTCATTTTATGGAGTTCTGTCTTGCTTGGGGAGGAAGCCACAATAAACCTTTTCCCTCAGTGTCTTGCAGAATCTTAGTGCTTAGAAGCACTTTCTTCCACCCGCTGTACCTACCTGTCAAGTAGTACGTATATTATCAAAGCATTAAGGAAGTCTCCAGGGTGCACCTGGCTGAGCAGCTTAGTAGATAGGAAGAAAGCTAGCTATTATTTTTCCCTTAAAAAAGTCACTTAGCCTTTCTAATCATCATTATTAAGGACACGGTCTTTCTCCACTAAGTGTTTTGAGAGATCAGATCAGCTTGTAGACTCAGCCCTCTGGGGAGTTTCAGAGGTGTGGTAGGAATGGCGTCCTCTGGTCTCTCAGACTTTTGTCTGGTCTTTTGAGGCCAGAAGACGGTATGATCGGTTTAACCTTCTTGAGCAGCAAGACGGCTCTGACAGTCATCACTGAAGTGCATAGTGGGTAGAGTTTGTAGTAAGAGGTGGAAGTCATGAGGGACAGCATGCTCCTTGTTTTCACCATCTACTTACTAATTAGTAAGTTTTTTTTAATTAAAAAGAAAAAAATTAAAAATAAATCCCCACCTTATTGGCGAAACCTTTCTTCACTTTAGTCCTGATTCTCTTGTGTTCAACCACAGATTTCTTTTCTGCCAGTATTTTGGTGAGGTAAGATACATGCTGAAGGCATTATGAATATTTTGTTTCTGCTTTTTGCTTTTATATACTTATCAATAGAAATAAACAGAATGAGCTTTCCTATGGCTTGAGTCAGTCCCTGTGATTTAACCACTTCAAAAATTACAGGACAGTTTAAGCAGAGCCATTTATGGGGTCAGAAATGCCTTTCCAACTAAACAGCATTGAACAAAATGATATCCTGGATATTTTCATACTCATGGGGTCAATGAAGTTTGCTTTTCATGGAGGTAAATGTTCAGTCAAATTCTATTTTTTTTAAATTGAATAGCAAAAAAAAAAAAAAAACAATTAATGACTCTTGCAGAAGACCTAAGTTTAACTCCTGATAAATCAAGGACATTTTGTCCTTTCTGGGACTTTGTTTGCAATTTGTATTACCTTCAGGAAGCTACGCTGCTTTCCAAGGCAGTTTCTGGAGGTTAGGGAGTGCACTTGGTTCTGCTCCTTGTCAGTGTAGTTTTTTGCACTCCTGCACATCTTGTAACCTGTGAGTGCATGTCTGGTGGTGCACATCGTGAACAAACTTGATATACAGGTTATCATTGGGATGGGGCCTGTCAGAGAATGACAGACAGGTGTCAACCTCAGGCAGTGCCAGGCTCTTCCCGCTGCTGGCCCACAGATCCTAGGCCTGGAGAAGCTACCTCCACACTTGTCATTGTGTTGTGACACCAAGTGACCCTTAGAATCCCTCCTTAAACTTTTAAACTTTATGTACACAATTACTTCTTTTTCTTTCAGTTTTTGATCAACCTAGAAATGCTAACAGTAAGTTCTTACTTTATGAGGTTAATTAATGTTAAATATCTTCTTTTGACTAGTATGAAGTACTCCTTTGTGTGCAAGATCATGATGATCCAGCCATAGATGTATGTAAGAAACTGCTTGGAAAATACCCAAATGTTGATGCTAGATTATTTATAGGTAAGTACCAAAGTCTCTGTTAGCCATATTGCTTTGGTTGTTTTAAGTATCAGTAATCTTCTTGCATTAACTCTAGATTAGGGTGTGAGGCACTGAGTAAAGTTAGATAGCATGCTTGCTTTAAGTGTGTTTTCTGGAGGGGTGAAAGATATTTCTATTCCTTCAAGGAAAGTTACAGGAAAAAAAGGCCTTGGTTACCAAATATCACACACAAAAAATATCTTACTCAAAATCAGGTATGAGTATTTGTTGTTGTTTTCTAAATTTTTTTCCCTTTTCTTCTCTATTTTGGTTTTCCCCTTGGTCTGTGGCCTGTCCAATTTCAGGCTCTTTGGCATGAGTTCCATATCATGGAGTGGGCTTTACTCACAGTCAGATCCTTGTTTGTTACTTTCACAACTTTTGTGCCACTATTGCACCAGCACACCTTGCAGATGTGTGTTTGCACATGTGCAAACTTTTTGTTTTCACTTTCTTCTCTGGTAGTTTGCACAGTACCTTCAGTACCATGACCGCTAACCAGTGGGGTAAAGGCTCTAGGTAGTCAGCAGCTTGGCTTCTTCACGTTTAGTGAGTTATGCAGGTGCTGTCTTCAACAATAGGGCCTTAACATCAGTTTGTGGAGAGCAACCAAATAGCCTTGGGTTGTTTGGGGGATTTCATGGGTCCTCTTTGGCCAACAACTTCATTAGATGTAACCCATTCCCACCACTGGAGGTTTCATTTTGTGGTGAGCAGTGTCTAGTTGGGGCTTTGTCTCTTGTTATTTGGTGATATCATTTAGATTTCTTTCATATATGTATTTATTTTAAGAAGTTTTGACTGTATTGGGTTTCCATATGACCCTTCAAATGGCCCTTAGTTTTAGCTGCACTCCCGATAGTCCCCATATTGTTTTTGTTTCTAAAGTGTTTTCAATGGTAGTCTTTTCTCTATATAAAGGTTAGTGTGGGGGTGGAGAGATGGCTCAGCAGTTAAGAGCACTGGCTGCTCTTCCAAAGGACCTGGGTTCAGATCCCAGCACCCACATGACAGTTCACAGCTGTCTGTAATTGCTGGGCATGGTGGCACATGTATTTAATCCCAGCAATCGAGAGGCAGAGGCAAGCAGATCTCTGTGAGTTCAAGGCCAGCCTGGTCTACAGAGTGAGTTCCAGGAAAGTTGAGAAACCCTGTCTCGAAAAACAAACAAACAAATAAATAAATGTGAGTGTGGACTGTGTTCTACTCTGGTAGTCAGTTTCTCTGTATTGTTATAACTACTGTAACTTCAAAATGAACTCTGTGGGGGTTTTTGTTTGTTTATTCCCTACCACTAAATAAGATGTGATTATGATATTGTGTAGTGTAATGTTTAAAATACAAATGCATTGTGGAATGGCTTCACATACATACTTAACACACTGATTTGTGATGAGGAATCTCAGCAATTTTCAGGTATTCAGCACATGGCTGTTATAATATCATTATTTCCTACAATTTTGTACAATTATAATTACGTATCAGCTCTTAGTATTAGTGGAAGAATTTGTGAATTAGAAAACAGACCAGATTGTCAAAGATAAATGAAAATTTGTCCTTTTGTGAATGAGTGATTTTTATAAATCTATTATGAGTAGTAGGGAATATTTAAAAATTAAATGTTTAAGTTATGAAATATGGCAGTATTTCATTTCTCTCTTCATCATGTATCTTTATAGTATTTTCAGCATTATGTAAATCTCTTACTATTGTACCTTTGCATTTTTAGGTGGCAAAAAGGTTGGCATTAATCCTAAAATTAATAATATGATGCCAGCATATGAAGTTGCAAAATATGATCTCATATGGATTTGTGATAGTGGAATAAGAGGTGAGATTTGCCCTATTTTATAAAACTATTCATTTAATGATAGAATGCCAAAAGCCATCTTGAAAACATATTATTTATCAATGTGTGGTTTGCCTGATAATTTACTTCATCATCATTTATGGTATTATGTTAACTGTACTCACTAAGATTTTGATTTTTTTTAACCTAACCTAGATGCTACATGTATTAAAACTTTTACACTTTGAAGAGAAAAGTTCAACCATTAAAAAGGTAGTTGTGAAGCCAGGCAGTGGCTGTGCACACCTTTAATCCCAGCACTTGGGAAGCAGGTGGAACTCTGTGAGTCCTACAAAGCAAGTCCAGGACAACCAGGGTTACACAGAGAAACCCTGTCTCAAAAACAAACAAACAAACAAAAATAATCATGATTCATTATCCCAGCCATAGTCTTTCTCTGGTGTAACATTTCTTATTTGTTGGATTCTTTTGCTCGTATCTTTTAGGCTTCTATAATACACTATTCTACTGAAAGAGTCAAGCCAGCAAACTCTTGTTTCCTAAAATGCATAAATCTACTACTAAAAAGCATTCGTATCTTTTTCTTTTTAGAAAATTTTAGCAAGAAGTTTCTCTCCTGGGCTAAAAATATGTAGCTTTTTGAAGTTTTATGTTCTCAGAATAAGTGATTGATATTTATTAAATCCAAATGTTCAAAAGAATATAATTTATTGTAATTTAATAACAATTCATAAAATATTACATTAATGGACATTTTGCTAAAAATATCTTCCTTTTTTTCCTTTCTCTAATCTCGCCCTTTTTTTTATTCTCACCTTAATTTTTAGCCATTCCAGACACATTAACTGACATGGTCAATCAGATGGCAGAGAAGGTGGGCTTGGTTCACGGGCTGCCTTATGTAGCCGACAGACAAGGCTTTGCTGCCACATTAGAGCAGGTAAGTACAGTGCTTATAAATTGTCCTTGTCAAACCAGTTCCTTGGTCTCCAGTGGACCTGGCTACCCAACCTTAGCTATGTTGCCCATGTCAGACCCTGTGGAGAGCACCCTTGTTCCTTGGGGAGGAAGTTCGGGTCCCTGGGGTCACTGACTGCTGAGCAGCCGCACCCTGAAGGGAGTTCCTGTGCATAGGAAGCTCTGCAGGCCTTGCCCGCAGCTGAGCACACGGTTTTCCTCTGTGGCCTCTTCACCGAGTTGTAGATGTTCGCTCCAGACTATTGTCCTACATAATGTACTTTTAAACTGAAAGATTTTGTGACATATTGTAAATTATTTCAAAAAAAAAGTTCATGCAAGTCTTTATTTAAAAGAAAAAAAAACTTGATTTTCTTTTAAAATAAACTAAGTATCTTGAAAAACATGTTTTCTTTCTTTTTCTTTTTTGGTTTTTTGAGACAGGGTTTCTCTGTGTAATAGCCCTGGCTGTCCTGGACTCACTTTGTAGACCAGGCTGGCCTCGAACTCAAATGCATAGAGATCCAAGTGATTAAAGGCATGCGGTGCCACCACACCAGGCACTGTTTTCTTTCTTTCTTTCTTTTGTTTTGGTTTTGATTTTTGATTTTTTTCCAAGACAGAGTTTCTGTGTCTGACAAGCCCTAACTGTCTTGGACTGGCTTGGTAGACCAGGCTGTCCTGGAACTCACAGAGATCTGCCTGCCTCTGCCTCCCAAATGCTGGGGTTAAAGGTGTGCCCCACCATGCCTGACCCCATGGTCTCTTTCTTAACACTGCCTTAGGAAATATTTCTCCTACTGAAAGAAATTGTTAGGCTTAAAATCTTGAGTTTTCTGGATGATAAAATGAACTGAAGGTAGCCGTTTTAAAATAAAATACTTTAGAAATATGTACATAGATGTTTATATCAATGAAAGACACTTTTCCCAGAATGCACTCTGTCTGCTGTGCTTAGACTGCCTAGAGATCCAAGCAGAAGAATCTTCTTGCATGGCAAAGAAACCTTCGACCAAACCCTTAGTCCCACCTAGTGCTGTGGCCTCAGTTAACTGAGTAAGAATGGAGATGGATGCTTCTGGTCTAGAAGTTAGGTTTGACTCAGTCACAGAGCTCCATTGCTTCAGTGGAGTCTGAACTGAGTGTAGGTAGAAGGAATCAAGCCTTAACTGCCTTGTAAAACTCTATTGTCCTGTTCTTTGTGAATAACTACCATTAGGAAAGCCTACTTCTCTGTGCTCAAAGGTAATTTAAAATGTCAGCATATCCAGCCTGATCTACAAAGCCAGAACAGGACAGTCAGGGCTGTTACACAGAGAAACATTGTCTCAGGGGGAAAAAAAAGGCAGCATATTTGTGATATAAATAGTAAATAGGGTTTATGTCTAACATATAGAGTAGTGACAGTCAGTTGCATTGTTGATATATCAGTTTGCATAACTCAGGACTTCAAAGTGTTATAAAGAACAGTAAGAGATGGAGAGATGGCTCAGCAGTTAAGAATGAGTACTGTTCTTGCAGAGAGGACCAGAGTTGGGTTCTCAGCACCCAAGATGGGTAGCTCACAGTAGCCTATAACTCCATCTCCAGAGGATCCTGGCCCTGCAACCTCCACAGAAACCCATTCAGGTACACATGATCTCCCTACAGACTTACATGAATATACAGAATTAAAAATAATTTTAAGAAGAAATAAAATTGTCCTAAACATTGTTACCACCTATACATGGTCTGTGTATATGTATATAAACACACAAATAAATACATACATGTGCATGCTGTTTATAAGTCTACAGGTGTTTCCACTAGCCTGGCTTCGGGGTCTTTCAGAATCCTAAATGCTTACATCATCACCTGATGCGATAGGTATGCCAGGTGTGGTGGGTTAAAAGCCCCCGAAGACCTCTCTCCATTCTTTTTCCCCTTTCTCTCTTTCCCCATGTCTCTTTAGGTCTCTCCCTCTATCCTTCTGACCCCCATGCCTTTCTTTCTTTCTCTTTCTCCCTCTCCCCCCCGCCATGGGTCTGCCCTTAATCCCCTTCCTATCTTAATAAGCCCTTATACCAGACCTGTTGCGTGGCATGTGTTATAATAATGCGGTGGGGTGGTACACCATGGTGGGGCCCATGCCAAGGTGTACTTCCTGAGGAAATCACACCATGCCACTAAATATTCTAAAATCAGGAGACATTTAATATTCATTAATATTTTATATACCAATTAATATTTAATCTTATTTGTATATCTAAATTCCATTTTATATGGATTTGTCTCTTAATCTATTTTATAAAAGATGTTTATCCAAACGTAGAATATGCTTTTCGCTCTAGAGGTAAATACTTCTTGGTAATGACTATAGCGAGAGTAGTCAGCCAAAGAAATCACTAACTGCTTGGACTACAGTAACAAAATTGTGTAGTTTTTATTCAGGTATCTTATGTGACCATATTAGGATACTCACTCAATCATATTTAACAAAGTATCAGGAAAAGTTAATAAGCTTTGGGTTTTTTGTTTTATTTGGTTTGGTTTGGTTTGGTTTTGGTTTTTCAAAACAGGGTTTCTGTGTGTATCAGCCCTGGTAGACCAGGCTGGCCTCGAACTCACAGAGATCTACCTGCCTCTGCCTCCTGAGTGCTGGGATTAAAAGCACAAGCTACCACGCCCAACTCTAAACTTTGTATTTTTAACATTAAAACCTAATTTATTATGTCTGTTTTTTCATGGGCAGGTATATTTTGGAACGTCACACCCAAGATCCTATATCTCTGCGAATGTAACTGGGTTCAAATGTGTGACAGGGATGTCTTGTTTAATGAGAAAGGACGTGCTCGATCAGGCAGGAGGGCTTATACCTTTTGCTCAGTACATGGCTGAAGATTACTTTATGGCCAAAGCAATAGCTGACCGGTAAGAAAACTAAAGTGTTTTTTAGTGTCTAGCTTATTTCTACTAGCTTAGTATTTCTATTCCAACCATGGATTCTGGCTACTTTATTTTATTCTTTCTGCTAGTGAATACAAAGGTTAGTAATTTTGGCAAAGCGTTCACATCCATTATTTGTAGGTACTAATAAAGCAAGTCTCTTCCCCTGTTTCCTTCAGATGCTATAGTTTGAAGTGCTTGACAGGAAACTTTTGAGAGAATGTAGGAAGACATTTCTGTGTTTAAGTATCATTTGAGTTTTCTGCTTTTTTTTTAAGTCTGTAGGTATGAGTGTTTTGTCTTCATTTATGTACACCATGTGTATGTGTCTAATGACCTTGGAGGTCAGAAGAAGGCATCTGATGTCCTGGAACTGGAGTCACTGATGGTTGTGCCCTACCATGTGGGTGCTGGGAACTGAACCTGGGTCCTCTGTAAGAATAACAAGTGCTCTTAAACTACTGAGCCATCTCTCCAGCCCAAAACTTTGAAATTTTTTAGCACATTATTACTTTGGTAATAAGCCACCTCATGACTTAGCATTTCTCTGTCACAGAACATTTGTTTGGGTTTAAAGGAGATCACTGCCTTGTATGATTTCTTATTTTTAAAATGTTCTTTTTGATAATATATTTGAATTCTTCCGTATGGTGTTTATGAAGTTTACAGTCACCTAATGTTTTCTATGAGACAGGGTGCCCCTTGGTTGCTTTTCTTGTTGTACACACACACACACACACACACACACACACACACACACACACACACACACACACTGTTGAGTGTAGAACTCTCATTGAGTGCTTGGAGAATGGCTGCACTTAATTTTCTTGAACTAGGGAGATTTGCTAGTTCAAGGGAATGTAGGTCCTTCTGGTCGGAATGTGATACCATTGTGGGCTGATGCAATTGCTGAGAACCACCCACAGCATCGGCTTGTTCATCTTTAAGGGCTGGGCTTGCCCTGAATACCAGCCGCTGCTGACTCTTACAGTGATTAATGAATGCAGAACCAGTCAGGCTTGAATGTGTCCATCAGCATAAACATAGATCATATTATAATTATCTTCATTTGCAGAGGTTGGAGGTTTGCAATGTCTACTCAAGTTGCCATGCAAAACTCTGGTTCATACTCAATTTCTCAATTTCAATCCAGAATGATCAGGTAAATCAATAAACTATCATTTTATACTTTGTTACAAGGAATGTTCATGTGTGATGTGCTATGTGGTATATATAACATGATTTTAAAATGCATATGGTGCGGGCATTGTGGCACATGCCTTTAATCCCAGTACTTGGGAGACAGAGACAAGCAAATCTCTATGAGTTCAAGGTCAGCCTGGTCTACATAGTGTATTCATAACCAGAACTACATAATAGAAACCTTGTCTTGAAAAAGAAAAAAAATCTAAAGATTAATTTGCTTCCAGAAAACAGTTTGTTCTATATCAAGAGAAATTGAATACCTACATATACTTATCTTTAATAGTACTGAAATTAAAACAAAAGATATTGGATCTAAACTCTGTCAGAGTATAGACCATGAAAATGAATGTATAGACATTTTTATTTACTACATAAAATTAGAAAAGAGATTCATAAAAGCAAAGCTGAAAAAGGAAAGCTGGGGATGTAACTTAAGTTGAAAAACTGCTTTCCTAGCATGTTTTCACAGCTCTGAATTTCATATCTTCCCCCAGCCCCTCCAGCATATGTTGGATATGATGGTACCTGCCTGTAGTCCCAACACTTGGGAGAAACAAGCAGAGGATTGGGAACAGAACGTTATCATTAGCTACCTAGGGAGTTTGAGGCCAACCTGAGCTACATGAGAGATCCTATCTTTAGAATATACAAATAAACCAGGTTTGGCGGTACATGCCTTTAATCCCAACACTCGGGAGGCAGAGGTAGGCGGATCTCTGAGTTTGAGGCCAGCCTGGTCTTCAGAGAAACCCTGTGTCAAAAAAAAAAAAGAATATATAAATAAATAAAATAAGGACATTATTTCAAAGAGGATAGCCTTTCTATGACAAGGTTGAAAGTTTAAAAAAAAAGAAAAGAAAGTTGGTTGGCGGAAGTCAGGGTGGTGCTGGTGTGAGTGGTTGGTCATGAGGGTTGGTTGGTTAATTTTGTAACCATGCTGTTGTCTTAAAATTCTTTCTGTTTTTGTTGCTGTTGTTTCTTCAGGTGGACCAAATTGAGAATTAACATGCTTCCTGCTACAATAATTTGTGAGCCAATTTCAGAATGCTTTGTTGCCAGTTTAATTATTGGATGGGCAGCCCACCATGTGTTTAGATGGGATATCATGGTTTTCTTCATGTGTCATTGCCTGGCATGGTTTATATTTGACTACATTCAACTCAGGGGTGTCCAGGTATGTGGATACACAAAAGATTTGCAGTAATCTGGTGAGGGACCAAAACTATTTTCATTTAGAAATGGCTAAAGGGGGCTGGAGAGATGGCTCAGTGATTAAGAGCACTGGCTACTCTTCCAGGAGTCCTGAGTTCAATTCCCACCACCCACATGGTGGCTCACAACAATCTGTAGTGGGGCCTGATGCCCTCTTCTTTCATGCAACCATACATGCAAATAGAGCATTCATATATGTATAAATATACATACACATTTAAAAAATAGAAAAGGTTGAAGAAAGTCTGAGTCATCTTTAGGGTCACATCGAAGAGTAGAATGTAGACATAAAACTCAGCAAAATTTTAACTTACAGTTAGTTCAGAAAATGATGTTAAGCAAGTAAATATTCAAACTGAGACTGCAGTTATTTTCACACTGCTTTTATTAATGATAAGCATTTTTTGGATAGTATTGCAAGGCAGTTAATTCACCCAAGGAGACACCTTCGATCTCAGTGGTGCCAAGAGTGGAGTGCCGGGAGATATCTGTGTGTGTGTGTGTGTGTGTGTGTGTGTGTGTGTGTGTGTGTGTGTGATCGCTGTGCTCACATGCACACACTTGTCCCCCTTCTACCAGGTAGGTTCTGGGGGTTGAACTCAGGTCATCAGCCTTTGTGGCCTTCCTTGTGGAGCCATCTCACCAGCCTAAGAATATCATTTGACTACATCTGACAGGAAGTAAATTGATTTTTATTTTTAATTCTCAGGGTGGCACACTGTGTTTTTTCAAAACTTGATTATGCTGTGGCTTGGTTCATCCGTGAATCCATGACAATATACATTTTCTTGTCGGCATTATGGGACCCTACTATAAGCTGGAGAACTGGTCGCTACAGGTTGCGTTGTGGAGGAACAGCGGAAGAAATCCTAGATGTGTAACAAGAGCTTTGTGACTGTACACAGGACAGAACGAAGTATTATAAATTATGTTTATAGAAACGCTTTCAAGGATCTACCTTCAGAAGTTTTATCATATGTATGTTTGGTATCTGCTCTTTAATTTATTTGCATGGCACTTGCATCTGTGAAAAGGAAAACAAAAAACAAAAAATACATCTGTAGTCTTGGCCAAATAGTATATTTTGTGGAAGTAGAGAATCAAGACAATTGGTTCGAGGAAACTGAGTTTGGTTTTTGTTGTTGTTGTTTATTTTTTTAACAAACACACACACACACATACATGACTGCTCTGCAGCAGACACTATGACAGTATCCTTCAGTAGGGAAAGTTTCTTACCTGAGTGTACTCTGAGATCTGTATGGGCAGGACAACAGCAGCTCTGAGAGAAGGGGCAGGTCATGGCCTCCCCTGTGTGAAGTGAGGCAGGGAGGCCCTGACTGAGAGACTTTTCATGCTTTATGCCTACCTCTTGTAGTTGTTGCAGAGAGTATAGGAGTTAGAAGTTGTAACACGGTAGCTAGGCCTTGCAAAAACAATGGAAAACTTTAAATAATAATAATAATAATAAAAGAGCTAGAGTCTAGTATTTATATGAATCTGTGAGAAAACAAAATTTTTTTTTGGTCTCACTGCAATGAACCAAAAGTGGCTGAGATTGGTTTTTAATCACAACGGTGAATCGACGGCATCTTTTGGACCAACTGTTGTTGGTTCTGTCTTGAACCATGTTAATCACTGTGCTGTAATTAGGAGAGCTGAGTCTTTCCTTCCCTGCTCCTTGTCCAGCCCACTCCATCTTTCCTTAGCTTTTTTCAGGGGTGGGGGTGGGGGGGTAGGGGGTGATCTTGTTTTAGTGTGAGTGGATGTTTTGATAGTTGTAAGGAAAATGCATTTCAGACACAGTTCACACAGGAGCTATTTTCTTACCCAGTATGTCTGTATTGTTAATAAGAATGTAATTTCATGATACAGGTATTTAATATCTTTTTTAAGTAAGTAAATATTCTAGATATCAGTAAATAAATTGCAGTAGAGAATTAAGAGAAGACATAGTGAGGTTTACTCTTAAAAATCAATCAGTATCAACCTAAGTCTACTGTGTGTGTGTAATTTTTTTTCGTTTTTTACTATAATAGTCTAGTCTTATTTAAATTGAATTTTTGTATTCAGTTTGTATGACAATAGACTAGGTCAGCCTAGTTGTAAATGCATGCTGTACTTTTCTCTCTCCATCACACAGCTGAACTTGCTTGTCAGCCTGTCCTTAATTTGTGGTGAACTGGACTTTTGTTTAAAAAAGCAAAAATGTAAGGGACAGTGCATCAGCCTTTTTTTCTCCCTTTGTCTTTTTAAGTGGTATTTTGCTTTTCCTTCAGAATCTGGTAGCATGTTGTCCGTCTGATGCTGTTAACACCAGCACTATGGCAGCTTCACATTCCTTTGTTTCTATGGTTTCCATGTCTGCACATAGCATGTAACCTATTAGCAATAACTTCCTGTTTATAGAGAACATTTTCATCTTACTGAGCCAGTCCATTTGCCTAATGACTTACACACAGTCTAAATTGCAATATATCTGTAAATGTGTATATACTATAAATATACAATATACTTAATTTTTCTGGGCCAAACTGCGGTATCCTTCCCTCTCTCTTTCTCCTCCCCCCCTTGCCTTATGATAAATTTTTTTTTGAAGGGCATCTTCTTCATGAGCAAAGGCTTGGATGCATATTCTTTTTTTCTTTTCCTTCTGTGAAATGGATAATATTGTCCCCTGAGGAATGTTGCACAGTGAAAACCAGTTATGACCCACTACATGTTTATTGTTTCTACTCACTCTTTCATGAGTTGAGTTTTGTTGAGTGTGTTTGTCATTCACCTGTTTGTTTAGTGGAGTTTGGTGGATGCCATTCTTTGCACTGCTGAAGTGAAATCTTGCTGACTAGTTAGCTTTTTTGTTGATCTCAGTATGGGCAAAGAAACAAAATCTAAATGGCTGGACAGACTTCTTGTGTTCTGTAAATATTTTTTAAAAATGTTCTGTATGTGTGTTCTATGTGGTCATGGAGTATTTCCTTAAAGCAAAGCTTCAAGTGCGCAGAGAGTAATTCTTTGTTTAGCAAGTTTGGAGTAAAGATGAAATAGTAAGAAATACTGTAAATGTTAAGCATCACAGCAGAACTGTAGGAGCCCAAATTTATAATAAACTGTCTTTTTAAAAAATACAGTTAAGTGTCTAGAATATATCATGTTTTATTATTTAAAATTATTGTCTTAATTTTTTGGTTCAGAAAATTAAAAATTGCATATAATCGGCATGAGCAACAGTGTGGTTTTGTTTACTCCCGTTTATGTTTTGATTAGTGGTCTAACATGTTCTTTCTCAGACATGTTGTCATATTGTTTTGTTTGTTTTTTCTTCAAGACAGGGCTTCTCTGTGTAGCCTTGGCTGTCCTGGAACTCACTCTGTAGACCAGGCTGGCCACCAACTCACAAATATTAGCCTGCTTTGCTTCCTGAGTGCTAGGATTAAAAAAAAAATCTTTCACTTGGACTATGCTGGACTTAAAAGTGGGCTCCTTTGCTTTGATTTGTAGGTTGTAATGGGCTGCAGAACAGCTTTGTTAATCATTCTGGGTGTGGCTGAATTCTGCTGTGGCTGCACTTGGTGAGTTACTGGCCCTTAATGACTGACCTCTAGTATAGACCCTGAGTTCCCTTTGGGAGTTCACCCCTGGCTGGGCTGCAGACTGAACTCTGCCTTTTAGATTGTATTACAATCCACAGACAAGGAAGGTAAATCCGTCCCAAGGAAGGACTGGAATGGTCATGCTGCCTGACCACACACTGTCCCAGTCAGCTTCTCCAAAGCTGGAGGTATTCCCAGACCTGTCAGCACTAACCCATGAGTGACAATGACCTGGAGAGTAAATCCAGGTGTGAGGGGTGGAGGTGGGGGAACAGTCTCCGGAATTCATGTTGAGTTTGTGTGTTTCCCCCAGATCGAGCTGGCTAGCTAGACAAGCCTATTCAACCTCCAGGTTCATGGATACACCTTGCCTTTCAGTACACAGCATGGAGAGTGATCAAGAGGGTTAGGCTGGCATCAACTTCTGGCCACCATACACATGAACTCACACATGTGAACAGGCATGCACAAATGCAGGCACACCACATGCACAGATGCAAAACAACAAAAACTCATGGGTTTTTTTGTTTTGTTTTGTTTGTTTATACAGGCTTGAACTGGGTTCTCTAGAAGGGTTTTTTAGTAATTATGATACAGAGCAACAGCCTAAGAACTTGTAAATGCTAAGCCTTCACAGGGCCATTCCCAGCTTTGGGAGAGGCTGGCAGAGTCTAGGCGTCTGGGGGATGTTTTCATGTGGTTATGCTGTTTAGACTGTTAGTCATCAAGTCATCTGTACTAATAGCATGAAGATATAATTACATGTCTTAAACAGTTTAGAGGTATCATTCCTTCGAAGGGCTGAGGATCTGTGCACCAGCTTCCTTGAAGACCATACCTCCCATTATAATGAAGGCCCAGCCTGGGATACATAGCAAGACCCTATTTTTGCACACTTAAACAAGATTTGGGGGTCATTTCAATAAAGCTGATGTCTGAAGGTGAGGATCATAATGCAGGGTCAACAGATGAGAGAACAGAGGGCAGGATCTTAGAGAGCTATTTATGTCTCTAGGATAAAAACATCCAGGAAGTGGGTAGAGAGATGGCTTGGCCACTAAAGCACTGGCTTCTCTTCCAGGGGACCTGGAATTGATTCCCAGTATCTATGTGACTTGTTCACAACCACCTGTAACTCCAGTTCCAGGGAGACCCACAGCCTCTTCTGGCCTCTCAGCACAGATATGCATGCAGGCAAAACACCTAAACCTATAAAATAATTTTTTACAAAGCCCAAGAAGACAAGCTTCCAAGCCTGAGGTTATGTGGACTTCTTGGTGACCATGGGGCTCTAGTCATCTTTCTTAATTGTTCTGAAACCCAGTTTATTACTGTGTACAGTGATGGGCATTGAAGTCCTCCCCCCCCCCGGGCTGACATCATTAAATGAGTTATATAAAGAATAGTGATGGATAGTTCCTTTCTACTTCTGAATGAGAAACAGATTCCGATGGAGGTATCTTAGAAAGAGATTTTAGAAGGGTGGTAGTGGGGAATCATGAATATTCCAATGGTACAAGGTCAGTGAGTTCAGGAGCAGGTACCATCCCCAGTGTGGCTGGATCTCCATGGTGAGTTTGGCTGACATAATGAGGGTGGAATTTCTGTGTGGGAGTAACATCCTTGCATTGTGATTTTTCTTAGTATGATATTTTATTCCATCAGAGAGAAAGGAAGGGGGTTTTCAGAGCTAAAAACTGGTTCTGTCCCTTGATGATACCCATTCGCCTCTTTTACTGAAGAAATTTGTAAGGAAAATCTTCTCTAGGGGGCTAATTCAGCAGGTGGATGGAGCAACAGAAGTGAAACCACCTGGATTCAGGAGGCTGTGAAGAAGAAATGAAAGTCACGACACAAATTTAGAATCCGCAATGACACGTTTTCCACCCAGAGTTCCAGCAACACTGGATGAAACCCCAGGTTCTGACTTGAATTCCCAACAAGGAGAATTCCTTGCCCTCCCCCACCTCATGCTCCCCCGCACCCTGCCCACCCGCACCCCAGCCCTGGCTACAGTGTCTTTTTGTAAATGGCCTCTCTCAGTTTGCTTATTTCTTACTTGGACAGCATTAACCTAACTTCTGCTTAATCTCTGACTTTGGCTTCTTTTTGACCTCATTATTTAAACATTGAGTTTTAAAAAAACAATAGACAAGATTTCATTTTTGTACATAAAATTGTGAGCTACTGAAATGTCACCCATTTCTTGACAATGTAATAGCAATACACTGCTATATTATCCCAGCACTAAGGAAACTTGAGGCAGGAGGACCTCTAGCAATGTACAGTGAGTTCAAGGACAGCCTGGACTCTACAAGATCCTGCCTTAACAAAACCATATAGAAATTTCTTAACACTATCTAAATGAACATCTAAATAGTGTGTGTGCGTGTGCGTGCGTGCGTGCATGAGCGCACATACTGAGACAGGGTTTCTCTGTGTAACAGCCCTGGCTGTCTTAGAACTCACTGTGTAGACCAGGCTGGCCTTGAACTCATAGAAATCAGCTTGCCTCTGCCTCCTGAGTTATTTTACGTGTCTTTCCATTTTAACCATAAAAGCAATTTGTGGGACCAAATAGAAGTCTCTTCCAAACTCTTTATGTTTAGGGCAAAGTTTCCACAAGACAAGACCGGGTAGAGATGGAAATAGCTAGCATTGGTTCACGGGGGTGGGCTCCTGGAAGTTGTCTGGATCAAAGGTCTTTTTCCCCAAGTGTGATTTCCTTCCCTCTTTCTAGTTCCAGCTCTCAAGTAATAGCATTTTCATGCTCCATGTTCAGTTCTGAAATAAATAGTACTTGGCCTTGATGCTGTTCTTCTCACTATATCTCTGAACTTTATTTGCTCGCACTTTCTGATCTAGTCTCTGGGCTCCAGGGGTAGGGTTTACTTACTGTGCAAAGTCTTTGCTGTAAAAAAAAAAAATAGTAATAGTAAAATAATAAATTCAGCAGCTGGATGTGGTGGAACACACCTTTATTCCCAGTGCTAAGGAGGCAGAGGTAGGCCAACCTCTGAGTTCAAGGCCAGCTTGGTCTATACAGTGAGTTCCAATATGGCCTGGGTTGTGTAAAGCAGCAGTTCTCAACCTTTGAAGGTTGAATAACACTTTCACAGGGGTCACCTAAGACCATCAGAAAACACACATATTTATATTACTATTCATAGCAGTAGCAAAATTACAGTTATGAAATAGCAATGAAAATAATTTTATGTCTGAGGATCACCACAACATGAGGAACCATATTAAAGGATCACAGCATTAGGAAGGTTGAGAGCAACTAATGTAGAAGCACCCTATCTCAGAAAGAAAAAGAAAAGAAAGAAGGGAAAACCAAAAGGAATGAAATTTGTTCCTTAAAAGTTTGAAGATAGCTGGGCATGGTGGTGCACGCCTTTAATCCCAAACTCGGGAGGCAGGGGCAGGCAGAGATCTCTGTGAGTTCAAGGCCAGCCTGATCTACAAAGTGAGTCCAGGACAGCCAGGGCTATACAGAGAAACCCCATTTTGAAAAACCAAAAAAAAAAAAAAAAAGTTTGAAGATATTTATCTGTAGACATGCCTGGGCCTGACACATCCATACCTTCCTGTTTATTTGATTGATTGTAACTAGTTTGTATTTTAAAAGTCAGCCTTAGTTGTTTTTACATTAGAGATGCATGCAGCATTTTTGTAGTCCTCTTTAAATATTGTCTCTTCTGGTCAGAGATGCATCTGTTCCAGAGGTTGGCAATCATGTGCTCATTGATTATGCACTCCTATGGTCTGAGGCAAAGTCCCAGGCAAAGCCAATGGGTGTCTTTCAACTACCAAGAACACTTGATCTTGTTGACCTTCCTCCTTTTCTGTTTTGTTAAAACTGATTTATTCTTTGGCAATTTCACACATGTGTATAATGCATTTTGGTCACATTCATTCCTCCGTTCTCTCTTCTTTCCACCCCCACTAACCTCTTTCTCTTCCTCCCACTAATCCCCATCAATCTTTCAAGACTTTTTGGTGTGACTTTGTTTTTGCTTTGTGACTTACTGGATTTAACCAGGGTTGCCTGTGTAGGCATGGATGAGCAGCTATCTACTGAAGCATGAGTAACTTACTAGTGGCTACAACCCTGAAGACAATGACTTCCTTATTACAGTGACCTTGACAGCCATTAGCACCCATGGGCAAGGTAGCGCCCCACAAGCATCTCCCCCATCTGTGACTGTTTGTCTTATGCAAGCGACTGTAGATGTGAGTTCTCGAGTATCATGGCCATGTCCTTCCCATAGGTCTATTTCAGGGCCCCTTTTCTCTATCATTCTGCTCCTACAATCTTTCTATCCCATCTATGATTTTCCTGAGGCTTGGAGGGGATGATATGGGTGTCCCATTTAATATTGAACACTCAACAGTAATTTGTCCTCAGGACCCAACTAGCCATGAGACTCAGCCTTAATCTTGATTCAATGTAAAGAGAAGCTTCTTTGTAAACGAAAATTAATACCTAATAAACCTATGACCTATAAACACTTAATACCTAAGAACACCTAAACAATCCTACTTTAACACTTTTGAAAGGATATTAAGATTCTCTAGTGCAGATCCATGAGGGCAACTTGGTCAACCTTCTATCTGCTGGCACAGCTCTAACAGCATTAAGCAGTCTGGTTCTGGCACAGTCACGGCAGTCTTAATCTCAGCATAAGTTTGAGGCTTTTTCCTCAGGGTTAGGGCCTAGCCCATTGGCTAGAGCAGCCAACCTGCTTCAACTGCTCAGCTTAGGGGTGAGTTCAGTCTTAAATCCTGAAAATGCTGAGCCTCTCTGCCTAGTCTTTTACTTCAAAGCCTTGCCACAACCTCCCGGGCCACTCCTCATTGCCTGGGAGTGGGCTGCACCAGCTCACAGTGCTCCTGGCTGTTAGATGCATATTGACCCTGAGAACCCCCTGAGAGCACCTGGGGAGGACCACAAACACGGTCCCGACACATAAGCTGCAGGGGAGCTACAACCCCACTCAACAGTCTGTGGCCTGCCAACCTGAACTGTCATCTATACGAACACCAGTTGGATCCCAGGAACCTACAGGAACACATCCCACCACAACCCCTCACCTGAGTCCACAATTGGGACAAAACAGGAAGGGGTGAACTTTGGGAGACACACTGAGAACCTCGACACAAGGAAGGCCCCATCCAGCCTGTGGAAAGCTACAGATCACCAAGTGATACGACTGCTACACCAAAGCGCTCCCCTTGGCACCAAGCACAGAAGGCACCAGGAACAAACAGCTAAGAACAACCAAATGGCTAAAGGTCAGCGAAAAAACAGCAACAAAAGTCAGGGAAATATGACTCCAACAAAATGCAACTCTGCTAGTACAGCAAACTCTGACCAGTCAACCACAGCTGAAACACATGAAAACGATGACAACTCTACAGTCTGGAAAGTGATAGAGTCCTTTCAAGAAGAATTTAAATCTATGAAGGAATTCAAAGACTCCACAATTTTACAAGCAAAAGCAACAGAGAATACCATTAGAGATCTCCAAGCCAAAGTGGCTAAACCTGAACAGGAAAAAGACAAGGCAATGAAAGATTTAAAAGAGATGAAAGATCTCCAGACAAAGACAAGCAAATTGGAGCAAGAAATGTATAAAACGAATAAAATCTTTCAAGGCATGAAACTGGAAATGGAAGCAATAAAGAAAACACAGTCAGAGATAAGAGTGGAAGTGGAGAATCAAGGGAAGAGAACAGTAACTAGACATGAATATCAAAAATAGAATACAAGAGATGGAAGAGAGGATCTCAGGCATGGAAGATTCGATGGAAGAAATCAGTACAACAACCAAAGAAAATGAGAAAGCTAAAAAAGTTCTCACCCATAACATCCAAGAAATCAAGGACTCAATGAAAAGACAGAACCTAAGAATTATAGGCATAGAGGAAAGAGAAGACTCCTGACTCCAAGGTCCAGGAAACATCTTCAACAAAATCATAGAAGAAAGCTTCCCAAACCTAAAGAAAGAGATGGCAATAAAATTCCAAGAGGCTTACAGAACACCAAACAGATTAGATCAGAAAAGAAACTCCTCTGGGCACATAATAATTGTAACTCCAAATGTACAGACAAAGAAAGAATATTAAAAGCTGTAAGAGAAAAAGGTCAAGTAACATATAAGGGCAGACCCATCAGAATTACACCTGACTTCTCCTCAGAAACTCTAAAAGCTAGAAGGGCCTGGACAGATGTCCTACAAGCCCTAAGAGAACACAGGTGCCCAACCAGAGTACTATACACAGCAAAACTCTCTATCAACTTAGATGGAGAAAACAAGATATTCCATGACAAAATCAAATTTAAACAATATCTACCCACAAATCCAGCCCTACAGAAGATTGTAGAAGGAAAATTCCAACCCAGAGAAGATAACTATACCCAAGAAAACAGAGGAAACAGAAAACTCCACGGCAACTAAACCAAAAGAAACACAGGACCACCACCTATACCAAAATAATGGGAAATAACAACCTCTGGTCACTAATATCCATAAACATCAATGGACTCAACTCCCCAATAAAAAGACACAGGCTTACAGATTGGATCCATAAACAAGACCCATCTTTTTGCTGCTTACAAGAAACACACCTTACTAACAAAGATAGACACTATCTCAGAGTAAAGGGCTGGGAAAAGGTTTTCCAAGCAAATGGACCCAGGAAGCAAGCTGGAGTAGCCATCCTAATATCAAACAAAATAGACTTCCAACAGAAGTTAATAAAAAAAGACAGAGAAGGGCATTACATACCCGTTAAAGGAAATATTCATCAGGAGAACATCTCAATATTGAACATATATGCCACAAATACAAAGGCACCTACATTTATAAAAGAAACTCTTCTAAAGCTTAAATCACACATCGATCCCCACACATTAGTAGTGGGAGACTTCACCCCACCCACAACAATGGACAGATCATCAAGACAGAAGCCAAACAGAGAAATAATGAGTCTAACAGAGATCATGAACCAAATGGACCTAACAGATATCTACAGAATGTTTCACCCAAACACAAAAGAATACACCTTCTTCTCAGCACTGCATGGAACTTTCTCAAAACTTGACCATATAGTTGGACACAAAGCTAGCCTCAACAGATACAAGAAAATTGAAATAACACCTTGTATCTTATCAGACCACCATGGAATAAAGCTGGACTTCACCAACAACAGAATCAACAGAAAGCCTACACACACATGGAAATTGAACAACTCTTTACTGGATGACTACTGGGTCAGGGAAGAAATAAAAAAGGAAATCAAAGACTTCCAACGAAAATGAAGGTACAACATACCCAAATCTATGGGACACAATGAAAGCTGTACTACTACGAGGAAAGTTGAAGGCACTAAGTGCCTTCAAAAAGAAAATTGTGACAGCTCATATTAGCGAATTAATAGCTAAACTGGATGAATTGGGGAAAAAAAAGAAGCAAACACTCCCAAGAGGAGAAGAAGACAGGAAATCATCAAACTTAGGGCTGAAAAGGCCTAGTGGATCAAAGATCTTAACATAAGGCCGGACACACTAAATCTACTAGAAGAGAAAGTGGGAGAAACCCTTGAACTCATTGGCACAGGTGACAACTTCCTGAACAGAACACCAACAGCTCAGGACCTAAGACCAGCAATCAATAAATGGGACCTCATGAAACTGAAAAGTTTCTGTAAGGCAAAAGACACTGTCATTCAAACAAAATGGCAACCTACAGATTGGGAAAAAAATCTTCACCACCCCACATCTGACAGAGGGCTAATATCCAAAATTTACAAAGAGCTCAAGAAATTAAATGCCAAGAAACCAAATAATCCAATCAAAAAACAAAAAATGGGAACAGAGCTAAACAGAGAATTCACAAAGGAGGAATTCCTAATGGCTGAGAGACACTTGAAGTAATGCTCAGCATCCTTAACCATCAGAGAAATGCAACTTAAGATGACTCTGAGATCCCATCTCACATTTGTCAGAATGACTAAGATCAAAAGCTCATATGGCAGCACATGCTGGCGAGGATGTGGAGAAAGGGGAACCCTCCTTCATTGATGGTGGGAGTGCAAGCTTGTACAACCACTATGGAGGTCAGTCTGGCGATATCTTAGAAAACTTGGAATAGCTCTGCCTCAGGACCCAGCCATACCACTTCTGGGTATACATCCAAATGCCTCTTCACGGAATTATAAGGAAGTTTCCTCATCTATGTTCATAGCAGCCTTATTTGTAATAGCTAGAGACTGGAAACAACCCAGATGTCCCTCAACTGAAGAATGGATTAAAAAACTGTGGTACATCTACACAATGGAATACTACTCAGCCATCAGAAACAATGAAATCATGCAATTTGCAGCCAAATGGATGGAACTAGAGAAGCTCATCCTGAGTGAGCTAACCCAGACTCAGAAGGATGCACATGGCATCTATTCACTTATAATCGGATTTTAGCCATATAGTACAGGATAACTATACTACAACCAATGCACCAAAGGGAACATGGACATAGACTTTTTTTTTTCCTGTCAGTGAGACACTTTTCCCTAGTGGTGCTGCCTTGTAGGCCCCAGTATATGAGGAGGCTCTTGGCCCTCATATGACTGCTGAACCTGGGTGTTATGTAGGGACACTCCACTCCAGAGGAGTGGGATGGAAGGGATAGGGGGTAGAGGGTGGGAGGGCGGGACTGGGAGGGGTAGAAAGAGGACACTATGATGGAGATGTAACCTGAAGCAATAAATAAATAAATTTAATTAAAAAAAAGAGTGTGCATTTCAGAAGCCCTTATTAATTCACTAAAGAAAACTAATTCCCATTATGCTTCTTTGATCAAGGTTGAAGACAGTGCTAGTCTATGGGTATAAACACATATTTAAGAGACAATTTGACAATATATCCATGGCATTTAGCATGACAAAAGTATCTGGTTTATCCCTAGTGGTCTATGACTTCCCAAAGCATGGGCCTTTTTGACTCTGTCAACAGTTATCACACATAAACTCTCGCATGGATCTAATCAGAAATCAATTGATTACCACCATAATAATTATGACACTATTGCACCAATAAGCACCCCTTTGCCCAGCAAGTTGGTATGGCAGCATACAAGGTCTAAAGCTGGGGAAGACTATTGCTGACTCTGCTCCGCCAGCTGGTCTATGTAGCAACTGTTGCCATTATGAAGGCAACATAGATGAAGCTCCCAGGCCAGTTACAGCATGGTTTCTCTGTATTCTGCAACCAACATATGGTGTCTTCAGCAATAGGGTCTTATCATCATTTCTTTTGGGTAGCCAGTAGCAATCTTTGCAATTTTGGAGGCCCAGAGAGTGTTCTTAATTGATGATGCCTAAGGACATTCCCTCATACCCAGCACTGGGAGTTTTGTTTGATAACCCAACACTTCTGGGATCTGTATAGGACCTACATTCAAAGTCTTGTTGTTTTTCAAGACAGGGTTTCTCAGTATAACAGAGGCCTAGCTGTTCTAGACTTGCTTTGTAGACCAGGCTGGCCTTGAACTCATAGAGATCTGCCTGCCTCTCCCTCCTGAGTGCTGAGATTAAAGGTGTGCACCACCACGCTCAGTCCTCTAAATATTTTTTTTTTTTTTGGTTTTTCGAGACAGGGTTTCTCTGAATATCTCTGGCTGTCCTGGACTCGCTTTGTAGACCAGGCTGGCCTCGAACTCACAAAGATCCTCCTACCTCTGCCTCCCAAGTGCTGGGATTAAAGGCGTGCGCCACCACCACCCGGCATCTCTAAATATTTTTTTTTTTTTTGGTTTTTCGAGACAGGGTTTCTCTGTGTATCCTTGGCTGTCCTGGACTCACTTTGTAGACCAGGCTGGCCTCGAACTCACAAAGATCCGCCTGCCTCTGCCTCCCAAGTGCTGGGATTAAAGGCGTGCGCCACCACCGCCCGGCTTCTAAATATTTTTTAATTAGCTTGTAAAGTAGTGGGTTACCATGTAATTATTTATATCCTTAATTTTGGTTAACCCTCCTCCACACTCCATTTTCTCTCCCCTCCCTGTTTAAACCTTGCCACCTCTTGTAATATATCAATCTATGTTCTTTGTAACATTTTTTTAGATTTTTATTTTATTACTTTTTCAAGTGGGTGTGTAGAAAAGTACACTATGTGCATGCAATGCACTATGTGCGGAGACCAGAAGAGAGTGTCAGATCTGAAGCTGCAGCTGTGGGACATCTGCAAGAGCAGTGAGTTCTCTCAGCTGCTCACTCAGCCTCTCTAGCTCTTCTACCCCGAGTTCCACACCACAGATGTTCAGCCACCATCTTCCCATCCTTAAAGCCTTTACTTACACCCAACACACATGCACACACACACACACACACACACACACACACACACACACTGATACTTTTTCACTTCCAGATTCCTTAAAAAAATTCCAATTTAAGCAAACAAATGTAAAACTCTGAAGCTCTGTGACCCATGTAAGAGGGAGCTGCAGTGTTTGTCCAACTGGGTTGTAATACTCAGTATAATTATTTTCAGGTTCATCCAAAAAAAAATTTTTTTTACGGATGGATTTTTTTTTTACAGATGAATAAAATTCCATTGTGTATTGTACATTTTCATTACCATTCATCTTTTGGTGGAATTCTAGGCTATTCCCATTTCCTTGCTGTTGTGAGTAGGATGGCAGTGAACTTAGATGTGCAGGTTTCTCAGCAGTAAAATATGGAGTCCTTTGGGCATATGCCAGCAGGATTATAGATGGGTCACAGGGAAATTCTAGTTCTTGTTTTTTTGAGGACTCCCTTGACTGATTTATACTCCCATCAACAGTGTATAAGGGAGCCAGGTCCGGTGGGCATTCCTTGAGCCCTAGCACTCAGGAGGTAGAAGCAAGTCTTTCTCTGTGAGTTTGTGGCCTTACATAGTAAGCTCTGTTTCAAAAACAAACAACACTCCCCCCACGCAGAACAAACCAGTGAGTGTATAAGGGTTCCCCTTTCTTCACCTCCATGCCAGTGTTTGTTGTCATTTATAGTCTTGATAGTGGCCATTATGACTGGAATAAAGTGGAACCATAAAGTAGCTTTAAACTGCATTTCCCTGACATGATTCTGGCCCTCTGTGCTTGTTCTAAGAGCAAAGTGGCAGGTGAGACCAGTGGGTACCTCCCGACTATCACGAACACCTGGACCTGTTGCTCTTCTGTTTGTTGTCCTCATCATTGTTTTTTGAGACAGTGCCTCTTTCAGTCCAGACTTGCTTAGAGCTCTCAATGGTTGGCGCTGACCTCCTGATCTTCTGCCTCCACCTCATCTCCCAAGTGCTGAGGTTATAGACCCTTCTTTTAAAAACTGCCAAGAGCGATGGAACCTTCGGGGTGAAGCCTAAGGTTCTTCATCACCTAACTCTAGCCAACTGCCTCCATCTTCACTTCCTGTCAGTTTCCTTAATCCACTAATAAATATTCATCAGTAAACTTTCTGAAGAATCCTGATTTCTCCAGAGATCTCTTGCTTCCTCACCTGGGTCCCTGGTTCCTCTTAGGAACCTGACTCTACCCCTGCCTGAGGGGTTTCCCAACATCCTCACCTGTATACACTCACTGTGCCTACGCAGCCTCACCCTTCACTTCTGCCTTAGCTCTTAGCACACTCCTTGTTTTAATTACGTTGTTCGGGTTCATCCGCAATTGAGGCTGTTAAGGGCAAAGAGGATTAGTGACTGACTTGACCTTGGATCCCAAGCACCTAGCCTTGGACTTTACACAAAGTCCTTTCTGCTGAGTGAATTGATGAACAAGTAAAGATAAGCACTCATGCTTCGCTACTATTATTCCTTAAACTAATCACACAGCAACAAAAAGCTTAGACTGTACATTCAGGTCTGGGTTCATGTTCCAAAATAAACATTTGCTTCCTGTACAAACTGGATACCTCAGTGGGGGATAATGTTATCAGTTCAGGGTTGGCGTTAGAATCCAGTGTGACTGGGCAGGGTGACACATGCTTTAAATCCCAGCACTCAGGAGGTGGAGGCAGGTTTGGGGCCAGCCTGGTCTACAGAGTGAGTTCCAAGACAGCCAGGGTTGCTACACAGAGAAACCTTGTCTTGGAAAAAACTTTTTGTTTTCAATGTGACTACATGTGTACAAAGTTGAATTATTTATAAAATGTTTTCTATTGCTGTGATATAGATCTCAGGTCCTAGGTTCTTGTGACTCACTGAAAACAAAACCTTGGCTGTTTTTTTTTTTTTTTTTTATCAGTGGCTGGGTGGATAAGAATGGTCACTACAAAAGCCCGAGGACCTGAGTTTAAGTGCCTGGAATCAGTGTAAAAAGCCAACAATGTTCACATACAAGCCTGTAGCTACAGCGCTGTTCAGGGCAGAGACAGGAAAATCTATGAGACTTGCTGGCCACCTGTCTAGCTCTAGGGTCAACGAGAGACCCTCTTCAAGGGAATACAGCAGTCAGTGATTGAGCAGGACACCACATGTCCTCTCCTGGCTCTGTCACTTTGTAAAGTCAGTCAATAGCTCTTTCCTTCAAGGCTTGAGAAAGCGGTGTTCACAACCTGATAGAGGGCCACTTGATTTTTTTCTAGGGGAACTGACCAGCATCAAAGGAGAAAATCAATATGATTTGTTTGACCTATTTCAAATGGTGTCATTGTACCTCTTAAATGTTGTCCAGAGTGTTAGAGCCAGTGGATTGGCCTGCAGAGACTGGCAAGCAGATGCAAGGCCCCATTGCACAGACCTGTGTTTGTACTAGAATAGCCCATTATGCCCAGAGGCCAGCCTACCCACTGCGGAGCACTGCACACACCACCTGGAATGAGATGCATGGGTAACACTCCAGGGCTTTTTCCTAGCTTAAGGGTTTCTAGCTCTTATTTTAATGATAGGCTGGTTCTGTATCATTCAAGGACCATTTCCAAATGTACTCTGATTCTGGGCATGGATGGTAGTGACCAAGAGTGATCCAGGTCTTTCTGGAATGAACCACCTGCTCTGAAAGGGATTCACCCTGACCTGCCCATGCCCCTGACTTTGAGGTTCCATAATTTTCTAACTCTGTGCAAGCAAGTATTTTGAATGCCAACAGCTCCTGTGCAGCCAAGGGCTCTCTGCACCTTCACAGGGCTTTTCTGAGATGCAGATGCTGTCACTCTCAGCTTCTCTCTGAGAGACATTGCATTAATGGAATGCATTAGTGTGTACATAATTCTAGTACATGGGAAGCTGAGGCAGGGGGCTGGTGAGTTCAAGGCCAGCATGGGCTACATTACTAGATGCCCTTGGGGATGGGGGAAGATGGGGGGACAGTAGGGGGAGGGGGAGAGAGAGCACCAGGAGTATTCGGAGCTGGGGAGCTGTGGTTCAGACCCTAGGACATCATTTTATTCTCTGAGTAAAACTGTCCAACAGAAAGAGGTTTCCCTAGAGGTTCCTGTAACAGGCAGCATCCTGAAGGCCACCTAGCAGATGCAGATTGGCCAGCTATCACTTAGCAGCTAAGAAAGCAGTGCTGGAGGAAAACTCATTGAAAAAGTAACAGAAATTTTTCTTTGCAATTTTTTTTTCTTGAACTTTGGTGTAAGGGCAAGTGGAATTTAGCTTCTTTTTTTTTTTTCTTTCTGTTTTCATAGATCATTTGAAAGGGATGGAAATACAGGGAGAAATGTATCACTGCTCTGTTTTTGAGACTGACCCAAAGCTGCAGGACAAAGGGTTAGGCATTTTTCCCTGCTTAGTGCTGGTGATTCAAGCCAGCAGGCCTGTACCTGCCTATCCCTGGTGAGTTCTGGGAACATAAAAACCCATGTAGTCACTGGGGCTCTACAGGTTTAGCTACAGGCCAACACACCTCTATCAACTTACCCTCTAAACACAGAGACTAGCAATGCCAAGAGCACTTTGCTTGGCGTTTAGAGATATGGGTTCATGACCGGCCACCTCACTCCCTTACTGTGACCCTCTCTGGAAGAATCTGAGCAATTCCATCAATGCCAGTGACACAGAAAGAAGGTTTAGCAGGCTGTAGAGATGGCTTAATGTTTAAGAGCACTGGCTGCTCTTGCAAAGGACCCCTGTTCAAATCCTGGCACCCACATGGCAGTTTGCAGCTGTCTGTAATTGCCAGGCGTGGTGGCACATGCCCCTAATCCCAACACTAGGGAGGCAGAGGCAGGCAGATATCTGTCAGTTCAAAGCTAGCCTGGTCTACAAAGTGAGTCCAAGACAACCAGGGCTACACAGAGAAAACCTGTCTCAAGAAACAAACAAACAAACAAAGGTTTAGCATTCTTATATGAAAGCAGAGATACACACACTTCCAAAAATTTTCAACAGAAAAGTCTTGGCTCCTTGCCCCAGTGACGGTTGGTTCAAGTTATGGTGGCAGCTGGACCACCACTCCTTGAAGAATTCTAACAACTGGCTTGACATATCATCAGGCAAAGAGACTGCAAACAAAAGACACGTGTAATTTACAAGAAAGAGACTAAATTTTATGACCAGAGGATGTGACTACTGTAGAGGGAGAATTAATGGGAGATGAAAGTGAACTTCAGACATAATGGAGGGTGTGTGTTAGGGAACATGATGAGGGCTTTGAAAAAAATGTGATTAGAACATAAGACATAAAATTATGGAGCTGGAAGATGGCTTAGTTGGTAAAATGGCTGCTTTGTGAGCCTAACAAATTAACCACAAGTCCACAGGGCCAGGTACCCGGGGGTGGGGGGGGGGCTATTTCTGCCATTGTGATATGAAAGAGGAGCAGAAAGCTTGGACTCCTGTTCCTCTATGCTTAAGAGCACCGTGTGTGTGTGTGTGTGTGTGTGTGTGTGTGTGTGTGTGTGTGTGTGTATGTGTATGTAAGAGCACACACTTGTGCAGGTACATATGCATAGTAAGGCATGTACATGTGTAGGTTAGGACCTCAAGTGTCTTTCTTCATTGTCCCCCTCTTGTTTCTGAGATGAGGTCTCTCACTGAACCTGGAACTTGTCATTTGGGCTAGACCAGCTGTCCAGAGTCCCCAGGATTCAGCTACTTCCAGTCCTTGCTAATGCTGGCATTACAGGTACATGCCACCCTGCCCAGCTTTTTATGTGGGTTCCTGGATTCGCACTCAGATCTGCATGCTTTCAACACAAGTTCTTTTTCCACTGAGTTATCTCCCCAGTTCCTGTCCTTCCCTTTTATTAGACCCCTACCTTCTATGGAATGCTGTGTACATAACAGTAGCCTTTCCTTGTTACAAGGTCCTGTGAGAAGTTCAGTGTTACTGGAAAGGGGCTGGGTTGAAAATGGGGTGAGGGAGAGTGGAGGCGGAGTCAGTGATATGAGGATGGAGAGATGGGTGTGCCCAACACAAAGTCCTCAAAGTCCAGTTCAGGGATTTGGGCTTTGTCTTAAAGACAGTCAGCAGTCATTGATGGTTTTATGTGTTAGATTTCTGTGGCTGCTTTGTGGAGTCTGAAAGAGAGGAAGGGTGGTATCCAACTCTAGGGAGGAAATCTGTTTTTCCCCAGCCCTGTGCCCTAAAGTCTACAAACTTTACTTTTTACTTTTGTAGAGGTCAGCTGGGAAGGAAGGAAGAAGGAAGCACCCCCCCCCCCGACAACTGTGGGAGTTCTTTCTTGTTCCATACCAACACTACACCTTCCTCAGAAGGCTCTGACCTCCCAAAGTCCCAACAAGGTGACAACAGACGAAAGCCCACTTCATCTGACTCATTTCCCTTGACCTAAAGAGTTCCCTCTCCAGTCTGTTCCTGCACAAGACTGACTGTCAGCCTCACAGCCTTGATCTTCTTTCAGTCTTCTGCTCCCTCTGGAACTTAGTGACCAGTCTCTTTCTGAAGTACTCCTTAGCTGACCCTGAAAGCTTTGTTCTGTAGCAGTTACAATTTCAACTCTAGTTGAATTCATCGTCACATTAAAAGCCATTAGGCAGAGAAGAAAAAAAAAATCAATAATAAAGAATCAGTTTGCAGGAGTTTTGTGACTTGGAGTATCCCAAATCCCATGGAGCCATCTTGCCTGCAAATGTGTCCCTCTTCTTCCTCCTCTTCTACCAGCTTTCAGTAGTCTTGCTAGAGGGAACTGGTTACCCTCTAAGAAAAAGCCAGTTCTTTTGATAGTCCTCATTCTTACCATCTCTGCTTGCCCTAGATGACTAGAATTATATCCTGGGAGAAATATTTTGTTTTCAGCAAAGGTATTTGATCTGCCAACAGCCAATACTTCATGGATCTCTCCAATCCAGTAAAACCTTTATGGAAAATTAAAAATTCCCCCCACTTGGTAAGATTTTGATCTCCTTTCCCCCACCCCCAGCATTCCTGGAACTTGAGGACCCCTTCCCAGTTCTCAGCCCTCTTTCCTTCACACCCTTTGCACTGATTCTTTTAAAATTAGCCACAGTCTTGAAATACTTTGAGGTCTGACCCCAGCTGATGGGGAAAAGACACAGTAACCACCTGCATTAGAATATAAACTAAGTGAACATCCTGCCTCTGCTTGCGTCATAGCACACTCTCTTTGCAAAATGAAAAGACCTCACGGAGCCCCTTTAGCTTTTTTGTGTGACACTGAGAATATTTGTTTTCAACATATCCCAACATGTCTTCCAAGATCTAGAACCAAGAAGACAGCTAAGCCATATAAGGAATTGTAAATCTTTGCTCTTTTTGGTCAGCAAATCCCCTGAGAATACAATGGAGGTTTGACAACAGAAAGAAGGATGCAAATAAGAGGATGCTAAAAGTTTCAATGCTGTGCTCTTTCCCGATACATGGAATATGAATGCTCTCTTGGGCAGATGGGGGTGGCTCTGGTTTTTATATGTTTGTGTTTGTTTGTTTGTTTCTCAGTTTCTTTACTCGAAGTTCTCATTCTAAGATCTACTGCACTAAGTGACAAAAACAGGTCAGAATTTTTCTGGGAATAATGTATAGGAAGAATGACCAAGGCTTAAGAAAGGTTATGTCATAAGCCATGCATTAACCTGAAATCCAGGACCCTCAGTAAAGACTAATGATATACTCATATTATGAAACCATTGAGGAATACAGTCCTTCAAGGAGTGGCAGAGTCCTTGCGAGCACTCAAAGGCTAAGGGTGCAAATGGGAGAAACTGGAATCATCTCCCCAGTTCCTGGAAGGCTGGTGGAAGGGAAGTCAAGCTCATAGACAACATCGCACTGAGCTATTGGAGGCATGCTACTTGGCCCAACAAGGAAGCACTCACTCTTAATCCCAGCACTTAAGAGGCTAAGGCATGTGCTTTTTTTTTCTTTCAACTTGTTTATATGGTGAATTACGTTGATGGATTTTTGTATGTTGAATCATCCCTGCATTCCTGGGATGAAGCCTACTTAGATCATGGTGTATGATACTTTTGATGTGTTCTTGGATTCGGTTTGCCAGTATTTTATTAACTATTTTTGCATCTATGTTCATGAAGGAGATTGGTCTGAAGTTCTCTTTCTTTGTTGGATCTTTGTGTGGTTTAGGAATGAGGGTGACTGTGGCCTCATAGAATGAGTTTGGCAGTGCTCTTTCTGATTCTATTTTGTGAAAGAGTTTGAAGAGTATTGGTGTTAGCTCTTCTTTGAAGGTCTGGTAGAATTCTGTGCTGAAACCATCGGGCCCTGGGCTTTTTTGGGTTGGGAGATTTTTAATGACTGTTTCTATTTCCTTAGAGGTTATAGGGCTGTTTAATCTGTTAACCTGATCATGATTTAGCTTGGTAGGTGGAATCTATCAAGAATCAAATGAGGACCCAGAAATGAACCCACACACTTATGGTCACTTAATTTTTGACAAAAAAAACAAAACCATACAATGGAAAAAGGACAGCATCTTCAACAAATGGTGCTGGTCCAACTGGATGTCCACATGTAAAAGAATGAAATTAGACCCATACTTATCACCTTGTACAAAACTTAAGTCCAAGTGGATCAAAGACCTTAACATAAGGCCAGACACATTAAATCTACTAGAAGAGAAAGTGGGAAAACCCTCAAACTCATCGTCACAGGTGACAACTTCCTGAACAGAACACCAACAGCTCAGGATCTAAGACCAACAATCAATAAATGGGACCTCATGAAACTGAAAAGCTTCTGTAAGGCAAAAGACACTGTCATTCGAACAAAATGGCAGCCTACAGATTGGGAAAAAATCTTCACCAACCCCACATCTGACAGAGGGCTAATATCCAAAATTTACAAAGAGCTCAAGAAATTAAATGCCAAGAAACCAAATAATCCAATCAAAAAAAAAATGGGAACAGAGCTAAACAGAGAATTCACAAAGGAGGAATTCCTAATGGCTGAGAGACACTTGAAGTAATGCTCAGCATCCTTAATTATCAAAGAAATGCAACTCAAGACGACTCTGAGATTCCATCTCACACCTGTCAGAATGACTAAGATCAAAAGCTCAAATGACAGCAAATGCTGGTGAGATTGTGGAGAAAAGGGAACACTCCTCCATTGCTGATGGGAGTGCAAGCTTGTACAACCACTATGGAGGTCAGTCTGGCGATATCTTAGAAAACTTGGAATAGCTCTGCCTCAGGACCCAGCCATACCACTTCTGGGTATACATCCAAATGACTCCTCAACGAATCACAAGGAAGTTTCCTCATCTATGTTCATAGCAGCCTTATTTGTAATAGCTAGAAACTGGAAACAACCCAGATGTCCCTCAACTGAAGAATGGATTAAAAAACTGTGGTACATCTACACAATGGAATACTACTCAGCCATCAGAAACAATGAAATCATGCAATTTGCAGACAAATGGATGGAACTAGAGAAGCTCATCCTGAGTAAGCTAACCCAGACTCAGAAGGATGCACATGGAATCTATTCACTTATAGTCAGACTTTAGTCATATAGTACAGGATATCTATACTACAACCAATGCACCAAAGGGAACATGAACATAGACTCTTTTTCCTGTCAGTGAGACACTTTTCCCTAGTGGTGCTGCCTTGTAGGCCTCCAGTGTATAAAGAGGCTCTTGGCCCTCATATGACTGCTGAAGTGGGGTGGGGGACTGTTATGTAGGGACACTCCACTCCAAAGGAGTGGATTGGAAGGGATAGGGGGTAGAGGGTAGGAGGGCAGGACTGGGAGGGGTGGAAAGAGGACACTATGATGGAGATGTAACCTGAAGTAATAAATAATTTTTTTAAAAAGCAAAGATAAATAAATAAATAGATAGATAAAATGAAAAAAAAAAGAGGCTAAGGCAAGAGATTGCAAATTCAAGGCCAGCCTTTGTTATGCAGACATCCTGTCTTCAAAAATATACAAACAAACAAACAGACAAATAAATATGATCATTGGCAAACTGCTAAATTTGACTCTGTGTTGGTGTCAAATTAACTAGTCAAAATATCCAGAATTAACTGGGAAAGGAGGTATTTGCTTATTGTCTTGGCATTTGGGAGGATGAATCAAGAGGATTCTCAAGGCTCAAGGCTAAGGCAAGACCTGGTTTTGTTGTTGTTGTTGTTTTGTTTTAAGTTAAGAATTGAAACAATGTACAGCCACCCACAGATTTTAGTTAATTTATAAAACCACTACATTGTAAGTGAGATATAAAGAGGCTTTACTTGAGCCTCTAAATACAAATCCTGCCTTAACTCCACTTCCCAAGCCTCATTCATATGCGTAAGATGCTGTAGTACTGGCTGCACAGTGGTGGCCACTACTTTAATCCTAGCACTCAGGAGACAGAGGTAGATGGATCTCTGTGAGTTCGAGGCCAGCCTGATCTACAGAGTTAGTTCCAAGACAGCTACACAAAGAAACACTCTCTCTCTCTCTCTCTCTCTCTCTCTCTCTCTCTCTCTCTCTCTC
>CAJQZJ010032188.1:968378-994443 GCA_907164525.1 Lophiomys imhausi | reverse complement strand
CTCTCTCTCTCTCTCTCTCTCTCTCTCTCTCTCTCTCTCTCTCTCTCTCTTTCTCTCTCTCTCTCACACACACACACACACACACACACACACACACACACACACACAAAGATGCCATAGTATCATGAAAAATATATGGTTGGCCTCTTCCTCCTCTTATCCAATAGAAGGCTATGTATGAAGTTAAATGTATAGTTAAGGTAAGAAAGTCCCTAAATCTTTGAAATAGGAGACTAGAATACTGCTATGAACCACCAGTTGGATGGTGAGCAGATCATAAAGCAAAAAGGCTTTTTTCTAACCATCCTCACACAGGGCCCTGGGCATGCACAGCCCTTCCTACTGCTGTGTGTATAGAAAGAATACATCCATCAATTTGCACAATTCCCTCATTGACTTCCTAACCTCCACTGTGACCGCTATCATGATAACAAAAGTAAGCTAAGCCTTGAGAGCAATAGTGTCTAGTCCAAATGCAGCATGGGCTGCATATATAAGTTTTCTTTTGCCATATTTTTAAATGTAAAAAAAATAGAGGAAGACTAATTACTAAAAGCTCATTTTATTTAATACAGCATAATCAAAATAGTACCTTTTTGATATTTAATCAATATGTATAAAATGTATCACTGTAGTTATTTTTATATTTGCCTTCAAAATATGGTATTTTATATTCAAAGAACATCTCAATGTGAACTATACATATTTCATAAGCTTGGTAGCCTTGTGTGACCAGTAGCTCTACAACTTCCACCCTCACCCCACTCCCCGCCCATGCCCTCTGCCCTGAGTGTTTGCCAAAAGCAATGCTGTCACCTTCCTGGAAGAATCTCAGAGACTCAGGTACAATTGGAAATGGCTGAAGGTTGCTGGGCTCAGGGTTCCTCCTGTGTCACCGCTAACACTGCTTGCTTCATGCTGCTGGGAAATACATATATAGTTATTCTGTTGCTCCAGATGTGTTCTTTCAGTAGAGATCAGCACAATTGCTCATATCTGGTTTGCAGCCCTGATTGTGGAAGTGGTTTTTGCCTAGTCAGCAAGACAGCGTTGGTTGTAATTTGCTCCCATTTGGTAGGTACAATTGTACCCTTCCCCATCTTGCCTGGGAATTTTATCTCCTCTGTTCTGTTCCATATTTTGGGCTATGCCTCTCTTCTTCCCTATTTCACAGGGCATGATGCCAGCTGATCATAACAGTGGACAGGGCTGAATGGCCAGGATGTAGCTCATGTTTTAGATACCCTGGGGTACAAGTGCTAGGAACAAGAGGTATGAGTCCTCTGAAAATACACAGGCCTATCACCTCACTGAAGGATAGATTGTCTGCTGAAGTCCGAGGATTGAGTTTTCACCTTCAGTGAAGAAGTACCTGAGGATTCCTACCATTAAGAAGGAGGTATATTATATGATAAGACTTTTCAGATGTTGGAGGCAATGTAGACTACATTTAAATATGGCATTTGAAGATTTGGTAAGAGGGGCTCATCTCCCTGTCCCTTCATATCCTCCCTCTGCCTTTGCAACCTCTACTTCTAAGATAAAATATAAAATAAAATAGAAGCAAAACAAAACAAAACATCTGAAGCCAGAGGCCTCAGTGGCTCATTGGAGTGAACACTGTGTGACACACTATGACATGCTACAACTTCTACTACAGTTTCCATGACTCTGAACTTTTTTTCCTGGCAAAATTGCTAGCAGAGACTTCTTGGACATCAGATGTCTCCATAACCGAGACCTGAGAATGGCAGGAGAACCAAAACTGTCTGTGACATGACTCCTTGCTTAGAAGTGGAGTGCCTCATGGAGATGCATTCCTTGGCTGGGGCGAGGTCAGGGGAATACAGATGGCAGAAGTGTTACTGGGAAGTCAGGGACTAATTTCCTGCTATGTCTGGTTTGTTCAATTCTCTGCTGCTCTGCTTCTTATTTCTCCTCATCCCCTTTCTGTTCACTTTCTGTTTCCCATCTTGCCTCTTTCCCAGCTCTACCCTGTCCTGTCTTCAAGATCCAGAGATGTAGAAGTAACCGTCAAGGGAACATTTGCAGAAGCCTGACAGAAGGCTCCCTTTTCCAAACACTCTCTAGAGTTAGGGATGGATGTCACTGTCACCGTTCATTGCCAACTCTATTTTCCCTTAGAAAGTGGGCCAAGTTTAAATGTCTATTTTACTTGCAACGGTATAGAAAGGCAACTGTCCGTCTGCATTGCTGGTGGACCTAAAACTTGGTACAAACTGTACACAAACTACAGATACACCTGCCTTTGACCTAATACGTCCACTCCCAGGAATTTGTTCTGCAGGTATATTCCGGTAAGTAGCAAACCTCCTTTTTTTAAAAAAAAAAAAAATCTCGTCTCCCTGAAGTATCCAGAACTGATAGACCTAATGAGGAAGTAGCATTCTTTAGAACTCTCTGCAGCTGGTGACATGAGATGACTCATGTTATAGCCAGTAAGCCTGTCTCGGGTGAGAATGAGTAAGTCGGTGGTAACTCCCCACTCAGATCGCCCTCTGATTTTTCAAATAGAATGCCACAGAGAACACCCCATGACACCCTTATGGATGACAGGTTAAGCACTTGAATTATTCTCCAGTTGTTCAGCCTATCTGACAATGACTGTGAGCACTGGAAGGACTGTGACTGTGTAATAGGTGACATTGGGCAAGAAGTGATTAAAAAGCAATCTCTCAAGTTACTCTTGCCACAGAGGCATTTAATTCTGTTGCACTTGTAACGCCAGAGCATTGTGCAGCAGCAGGAGCTGTCCTCAGCAATTGTTTCAGACAGAAGTCCTCTTGTAAGAGTGGCTTCAGAACTTGGTTGTCCCTCGTGGAGGACAGGGACCTAGTGCATTGTACTGACAGAGCCCATCTCCCCTAGCTCTTCCTAGACTCAGCATCAACCCACAATACCTTCTGGATGTGCCAAAAGATGACATTCACTAACAGGATCCTAGAGAAAGAGGCAGGCATCTCATGCAGGTACTGGGTACACCAGTGCAATGGGGTAGAAAGAGGGACTGTACACAGAATCAGGTCCAACTTGCTCCTCAGAAGATATGGAGGATCTGAGGATAGGAATCCACTGTGGGTGTAGGCCAGTGTGTTCCCCAGCCTTTCTCCCTCCTTTCTGGCACCTTTGTTTGTTTGTTTGTTTGTTTGTTTGTTTGTTTTTTAAGACAGGGTTTCTCTGGCACTCACTCTGTTGACCAGGCTGGCCTCAAACTCAGAGATCTACCTTTGTCCACCCCCTAAGTGTACCACCATTGCCCAGCTTCCAGCATCTTACTTTAATGGTTTCAAAACATTCTGAGATTGCTGAATCCCAGTGAAATATTAGCATGTTCTAGAAAAATAAAAACCTGTGCTGCCTTTTTTTTTATCAGCACCACACACTGGAATATAATCTTAAAAGGAGCATTGTAGTTGAGTGCAAGGGCATATCTATTGCTGTTTCATGTTAGATGACCCTTCCTGTGCTTAATTTCCCATCTGCTGTGGCAGTGTTTATGAATCTGTGACCATTTACTGACCTTACATGAATGGCAAAGGTGCAATGTAGCAGAATGGTGTTGGGGACTACAATGCATGTATGCAGGGAGATAATTCAGAAAGAAAATAGCCATGCCAAAAATAAATTGAGTCTTTGAGAGCCTGAAAGGGGATGAGATCTCATCCCTGCCTATAATTGAGGCTATGTTCAATGTGACAGGTGTTTGCCCTCTGATAACAGGCAGGGTGTAATTCTGGGTGTGAGTGTGAGGCTGTGCCAATAAGGGTGGCTCCGGAGAAATTCAAAGTCATTGCTCAATATACAAAATTAGCCTACGAAAATATTCTCACACTGTAGAGAGACCCTACTGGCAGGTAGGAAGTGGCCATCATTAGGCAACAGGGAAGACACTGGTTCTTGCAAGTAAGCTAGTATCTTTAAATGCTTCAGGAGCCAGCCAGGCAAGCTATTCCAGCAATGAAGAGGAGTGGCCCCGGTATATGGTGACATACAGTGAACACCCAAGCTCTGTGGTACTGATTAGTTATGTAATGGATGGATGATTCAAAGATCATGATTCCTAATACGTCAGCTACTCAGCTGCTCCCAGGAAACTGGCTCTAGTCTGATACTGACTCCGTGAGAGCAATCATGGAGGTAATTGTGAATCCACAGAATCAACATTGAGACAAAATCAAACCATCATGGTGGGGAGGCAGGACAGAGTTGTGACTCACATCCTCCCATCTAAGGATCAGTCAGTGTCTGTTTTTCATGAGAGTCATTCTTCTGAGAGAATTATGAATTTGTGATGATGATCTAAGGGATGGAGTGGAGTAACATTCTAACCCTACAGAGTATCCACCCTGGTCCTAGAGGAGGAGATCTTCAGCATCAGCATCTCTGGAAGGGTATGATGTCTTGCCTATAAGACACCTACCACTCACCAGGTAATAGCATTGGAAGCTATGGTTCTATATCCTTTCAGCATGCCTCTTCCCACAAGTCCCCTTGACTGTGAGCTGGTATTGACAGGCACCTTACCGCTCAGCACACTGGGACAGTGAGGGAACAATTGTCCCTCCCACCCGCCGTGCTCTAGAAGAATCAAGGAATCATATACTCCCAAGTATAAACCCTAGCTAGCCCCATTTCTCTACTGGATGACTGTCAACAGTTAATCTCCGAGTCTCCATTTCTTCACCTGTAAATTAAGGGTAACAATTCGCACTTTGTTGGATTGTTTTGAACCTTAGCCTCAACCAGTTATGTAAAGCACCTAACTCAATGCCTGGGCATAAGCACAAGCCTCCTAAGTGACACTTGCCATCTCTGAGGTGAGTAAATTTCATGAGTTGGAAGTTCAGGGGGCAGGGCGGGAGGCTGGAAAGATGCCTCCATGATTAAGACACTTGCTAATCTTGCAGAGGACCTACCTGGGTTCAATTTCCACACCCCTACCTCTAACTCCAGTTCCAGGGGCTGGAACTCCCTCTTCTGGCTTCCATGGGCACTACATATACATGGTTCATGTGCAAGCACACACATACACAAACAAAATAAAAAGGGGAATAAAGGGCTGGAGAGATGGCTCAGCGGTTGAGAGCACTGGCTTTTCTTCCCAAAGACCCAGGTTCAGATTCCAGCACCCCCATGGCAGCTCACAGCTGTCTGTAATTGCTGGGCGTGGTGGTGCATGGCTTTAATCCCAACACTCCAGAGGCAGAGGCAGGTGATCTCTGTGAGTTCCAGGCCAGTGTGGTCTACAAAGTGAGTCCAGGGCAGCCAAGGCTACACAGAGAAACCCTGTACTCGAAAAACCAAAATAATAATGATAATAATGACAATTTTTAAGAGTTGCAAGCCTATTAAGTCACCTACAAAAACCTCCCTGTGGTTTTTCTGTTATAAGAATCTCCTATTGCGTCTCTAGGGCACTTGACCATCCATTCCTGCTTTAATTCATCTCGGATTAGGGGAATTCTTTTCAGGAGCCCTTAGATGCTTCCTGAGATATAGTCCCAGGGGCTCTCCCATTTGAAGGACAATATTGGCTCGTGCAGGGATGGGGCTTTCCAGATGCCTGCTAAACACTGCTCTGCTCTGGGTGTTCCTCTCCCAAGTTTAGATAGTGCCCCCTAAAGTTGGCATGGTCATGGCCCTGTCTATATGACACAATATTGTATTGCATCAACCTTGTTTCCCTTACAGTTCTTCTTTCTCCACAGAAAGGAGTCACTGTTCATTCTATTTGGTCTCATGCAGTAAGTTCTGCATCTGGTCACTGTCCTGTGGATGCTCATCTGCGGGTCCCTGCACCAAGCATAGCACTTCTATCTTCCCTCTCCTGTGACAGTCGCACTCATGCTGCCAGGATAGGTCCCATCCCTGCTTCCCTTATTCTTAAAACCTGTGTTGCTTTCATTTTTACTTAACCCTAGAACAGGACTTTATATTTGTGAAATTCCATCTTGCTTGATTCCATTTGTCAATCCTGATGGCGAAGACTTCTTTATAGTCTGCAATACACTCATTCTCTCTTGAGGGCAAAGATTGTGCAAGATTCATAGGGTCAGACAGGACTCTGTTCCACCCTTAGAAAATTCCCTCCAAGTTGACATTGAATCAATCTTTCTTTTTCCCCCTCTTTTTCTAAAATTGTATTGTGCTATCGTCCAGCTACTATATCTTTATTTAACCTCAACTTTATTATAGGAGACTTTTCTCAGTGTCTTATTCAAGTTATTATTTCCTGAGCAAACATTTATCTAGTACCTGCTGTGTCTTGGCACTGTACCAGATACTTGCAGAGCAGGGAGTACTGTTGTGGTAAATGTTTAAAAGCCCAGCAGAAAAAGCCCTGATTTACACTGTCTCCTGGTCTCTATAAACGACTACTTCCAACATGGAGGATTTCAAGCTACCAATATGGTATCATTGAGCACGGAGTTGGGCAGAGTTGTACGTGCACAATCAGCTCGTGTAGGAGAATGAGTCAGCTGCAACACACCACTGATAGTGTACAGATGAGTCATGCGTGAGCTATGTATGCCTCAGCAACACTTGAGGGGTTATTACAGGTTAGTGATGCAGTAGTACCAGACTCCTTTAAGACACTAACCCAGAATCTACAGAAAACAGTGAGTGAAATGTTTACTGAGTATGCATGAGAACCTGAGCCTGGATCCCCAGCATCCACAGAAAAAGCTGGGCCTAGTGATGCCCACCTACAGCCCCAGTGCTGGGATGGTAGACATGTGTATCCCATACTCATACTGGCTAGCCAGATCAGCCAAAACAGTTGAGCTCTCATTTCTGACTGTCTCAAAACAAAACAAACACAAGTTGGAGATGTATTTGAGGAGTGCCTCCCAATTTCATCCTGTGACTTCTACACCTGTCTATACAGATAAGCACACTGGCACGTGCGCGCGCGCACACACACACACACACACACACACACACACACAGAGAGACAGAGAGAGAGAGAGAGAGAGAGAGAGAGAGTTGAGAGAGAAAGAAAACCACTTCCCCCCTCATAATCTGTCTGTTTCTGCAGTCAAATGTTCTTCCACTGAACTCAACCCCCAATTTTTTGTTTTTGTTTGTTTGTTTTTTTGAGATAAGGTTTCTCTGTGTAGCCCTGGCTGTCCTTGACTCACTTTGTAAATAAGGCTGGCCTTGAACTCACAGAAATCCACCTGCCTCTGCCTCCCGGGTGCTGGGATTAAAGGCAGGCACCACCACCACACACGGTTCGATCCCTAAATTTGTCTGTTTCTAATCTTCTAGTACTATTTTTCCCAAAAAGTTAAAAGCTTAGGCAGCTCATTACAAAATTCTCTCTGTATCTTGGAACAAATTCTATACCAAATTGAAGGCCATCACTCAGAGTGTCTCTTTATACTATGTTTTTGTTTGTTTGGTTTGGTGTTTTGAGACTCTCTCTCTCTCTCTCTCTCTCTCTCTCTCTAGCTCTAGCTCTCCTGGCACTAGCTGTATAAACGGAGCTGTTAAAGGACAGCCTCAAGTCACAGAGATCCACCTGCATCTGCCTGTTGGCTGTTCACTTGGTGCTGTGCACCAGCATAACTGGCTTCTTTATTAAGCCTTAAAGTTTGATTTTAACCAGTGCCCATTCTTCCCTTTTGGATGCAAAGGTCTTTCTATTTGATAGAAAAGATACAAGAAAATTAAGGTAATCATCTTTTCTCCATGTTACAGTCAAACAAAATCTCAATTAATGTTAGGAAGAATAATACCACCCTCCCCAAGAGGTCCATGTCCTAACCTTTTAATGAGGATTGCATGTGAAGATGTTATATCAAATGACAAAGAATTAAGGTTGCATGTGGAATTAAGCCTGCTAAATACTTTTAAATAAATCTATACTGTTTTGCGTGTTTGTGTGTTGTTATTGTTGTAAAGACAGGGTCTTTCTGTGTAGCCCTGGTTGTCCTAGAACCCTTATGTAGATCAGGCTGGCCTCAGACTCAGAGAGATCTCCCTGCCTCTGCCTCCCTTGTGCTCATATTAAAGGTGTACACCACCGCACTCCACTGAGACGACACAGTTTAATTCAAGTGAGCCCAATATAATCCCAAGGGTCCTTTAAGTGTGGAAAATGGGCAGAAAATGAAGACTTTTTACTCTGAAGATGGAGGGAAACATATAAGAGATAAGGAAAGCAGAGAGCCCCAGGACTGGAAAAGGGGCTCTGTAGGCTCTATGAGAAGATCAGGTCAGATGACACCTGGACTCTAGTCCTGTGTGCCCCATCCCCAACTTCAAACTCACAGACCTGTAAACTGAAAAATTAACAACTTCATGGTAATTTTGTGATAGCAGCAACAGAAAAAAAAAATCATCTGCCCTCTAACTCCACACCTTTTGTAGTTTTCCACTGGTGGTACTGGAAGGTCCAGCACTTCCTGTGTTAGCCCTACTGTGCTGCTCAGTCCACCGGCAGAAACAAGGTATTAGGCTACTTCTCACTGTCACAGAGTGCTCTTAAAATTCAGGTGACTTTAAACAGTGCAGAAAGAGCTCTGATGTCAAGGCATGCCTTCTGGCTGAGAGGAAGGTATCGCTCTGCTAAAGAATGCCACACACTTGATCGTATCCACTTCCAATTCAGGAGTTCTCAGTGATACTGTACACACAGCCTTTTTTTTTCCCTAGATGTCTTAACTGCACTGAAGTGCTACATCCAAATGGAACCTCAAACTTAGCCGTTCATCTTCCCTGGAATCACCTTCTCCTGAAACCTCAGGGTTGGAGCTCCTGAAAGCAGAAGTCCCACTTCAATCTACCCCCAAATTCTACCTAAAAACTCACATTTTTACAACAGAACTCAAACTTACTTTCTTCTTCCTTTTGAGACAACCACTCCACTAGTGTCCTACACTGTGTGTTTTCTACTATTATTGTCATACATTTATCTTCATTTTTTGATCACTTCCCCTAACTGCCACTTCTTCAAGCTACAGTGAAACCCTCAGTAAAACAAGCGAAGGACTTCACCGCGGATTTTCACTCTATGAAATTTCTGGAGGAGGGTGAGAGTTTCTTGCTACACCTTGCTCTTTTCTCCTCTCTTGCTGTGGACAGTGTGCTATGGACAGGTCTTTCTCACAACAGTGTACTTGTTTCTTCCTCCTCTTCCTGCCTACATGCCCATAATCCAGCCTCTTATAGATTCCCACACTAATGCAAAGCTTCTCTTGATGATAGTTTTCTTTCACCTGTATGCTGCATTCTTGTGTCATGCCTTAATCTCAGGAACTGTGTTCACTAAGTTAACTACCTGTGATCTGAGCTTTGGGTGCAGTCTGTCCATCTCTTGTTAACATGTACTAAATGATATGCAGAATCCCAGCAGCCTCATGTGACTGACAGGCCTACTGCTTTGGTTTGCAATTCACAGTGCAATTGGGAGATTACAAGATAACCTTGTTAGAGCAACGAAGTGGTGCAGTGCTCTGAGAAAGGAACCAGTTCTGTGCCATCAGAACCCAGAAGTGGGCAAGAGGTCACTCCAGCCTTAAAGAAACATCTTGAGAAGGAAAAACTTTTAAAATAGAGTAAGGGTGTGGCTGTTGTTGTGGGTAGAAGTCTTGGCAGCTAACAAGTTGGGAGGGAGGATGTAAGGCATCTGTCTACAGTGAAGAATGAAGTCCAGTGTGAGGAAGAATAGATAAGACTAAAATATAGGTCGGGTCAGACTTTGGAAGGTTGTAAATTCAGAAAACAGGGTTTGGGCTTTTCCCCCCCTTTCTATAGCTTTAGAGGGGGCTCATATTTATACTCCCATTACCATCTTTCCTCTTTCCCCTTTTAGCTGTAACCAATGAGAGTCTTGGAAGCTTGGTGGACACAGACAAAATTCATACACATTTTAATGTATAATAACTACTAAATGAAGTGAAAACTAGAATGCTGGCGTTCAGATTGTTAGTCAGCTTGTATGGGCTGCCATCTAAGGTCTGACATCAAAAAAATTATTTCCCAAAATTTCAAGATTAAAAGGGAGTGAGTGAAGAACCTTTTCTCCTGGAAGGCATTACCTACATAAGAAAATCAAGACTGGGGTTGGAGAGATGGCTCAGCAGTGGAGAGCACTGGCTACTTTTGCAGAAAACTAGGGTTTGATTCCAGCAACCACATGGCAGCTCACAACTGTCTGTAACTCCAGTTCCAGGGAATCTGGAGCCCTCATTTGGCCTCCACAGTTCCAGGCACACAGGCTGTATGCTTACATAAATGCAGTCAAAACACTCTTACACATAATATCCAAAAAACAAATAACTCTTTAAAAAGAAAGTAAAATCAAAACTATAGGCAAATGTAACCCATAGTCATAGGCAATTCCTTTTCTAAGTTTACCTGCAGTTGGAGAGAGTAGAGGAGGAGGCCACTATCAAATGCCACAAAAGCTGTGGCTGGAGCCAGGAGACTCTAGCTCTTCCAGCCAGCAATCCACTTGTCTCTTCCCCTCTCTGAGCCTTTGATAACAACTTCTATCCTCTTGAGATCTGTCCCTAAAAGCTGACACTCTTATCCTAGAACTGAATCCTATTTGTCCATGGCGTCGTCCTCCACACCAGACAATGAACCAAAACCACAGAAGGGGCCAACCTGTGTCTGGGCCTCAGAGAACAGCTAGATGAAACCCTTCTCTATTGAAGTGGAAGGTTGGGCTTATTCACAGAAGGGATTTACAGACTTACTCCTCTAGCGAGCAGCTAAACTGAACTTGACATGAGACCTTCTTTCAGTAAACATAGCACTTAAGACACTGTTGATCCTAAGGCCAGATTGTATGAGTTCAAATCCTGGTCCCTACCTCTTTCATCTGGGAGATCTGAACAACTTCATGTTATCAGACTCCGCTACTCTCTATATAAAAATAAAGGTTATTGTTGGGATGTGATGGCACATGCCTTTAAACCCAGCACTTGGGAGGCAGTGGATCTCTGTGAATTTGAGGCCAGTCTGGTCTACAGAATGAGTTCCAGGGCAGCCAAAGCTACTTAGAGAAATGCTGTCTCAAAAAACAAAAACCAAACAACAACAACAACAAACAAACAAAAAATAAACGGTATCATAGTACCCATCTCAGAAAATCATTATTCTGATAAAATGAAATAAAAGAAAAAGCAATCACACACAATTCACATAGTAACTGCTCCATTCAGAGCAGACAATAATGCCCAGGTCCTTTCTTTCCTCTCTTCTAAACACTTCCCAGCCCTGATTTTTGCTCTCGTAGATCCAATTACTGAGTAGTTATTGGAACTTCTGAGAGTTGGTTGTGAATTCCCTCTTTTTGGCTTTGTTCAAAACAGAGATGAGAGAGGGGGAAGGGACAAAGCCCTCAGCTTTATAACTGCCCCTGTGCCTGTTTGCCTGGAATCACAGACATGAATGTCTTCAGGGGATGAGTAGGTATTTAACAAGTGAAGCAGTCATGAGACAGGTGGTAAGACTTGTGGACAGTATAATTTGGCCTCTGTCTTGTATAACTGCCTTTACTTCTTGTGATGTTGAGAACCAACATAAAAATAGCCATTACATAGGGCTAGAGAGATAGCTCAGTGCTTAAAAGCATGCGCTACTCATCCAGGGACCCCAGTTTGGGTCCAGCACCTATGTTGGGCAGCTTACAACAGACTGTCTCTCCAGTTCCAGGAGATCTTACAGCCTCTTTGAGTCTCCAAAGCCACGGAACTCACATTCACAACGCCCCCCCGCCCCCCCCCACACACATGTACACATAATTAAAAATAATTAAAATAAAATCTTTAAGAAAAATAGCCATTATGGAACCAATTACAGCCTGAATTATAGGGATGTTTGCTATGTCATCTTTGTGAGGGCATATGGGAAATTCTTATCTGACACCACTCAGCTGGGTGGCTTTTAACTAAAGCCTTGGGCTATTAAGTCCGGGACACACGGAAATCTGCAATCAGCAACACACACTTTGTGAGCAGCTCCGAGTCACATGTGTGATCAACAGGGAGCAGTGAGGTATTATGAACTTCAGTCTTCCTTCCTTTCCCACTAAACTTTTTAAAACTTATTTTTATCGATAAGAAACTACTTCAAACAAAAATGCATAATGTAGACATTCCACATTTCTTCTGTAGGAGGGCAGCAGCTTTTCTGTGATTATATTTTTCTGTGTGCCTACAGCATCGGTAAGCCAAAGCTGACATAACAAAGTACCACAGACCAAGAAGCTTAAACAACGGGATTTATTTCCTGCCAGTTTTGGGGGCTGAAAGTCCAGAATCAAGGGGTCAATGGGGTCGATTTCTTCTCAGGTCTCTCGTTTGCTCGCTTGTGGGTGCCCATGTCCTTCCCTCGGCTTCCAGTGGTCTTTTGCCCATGCCCTAGTCTTTGCTTGGGGGGGGGGGCAGTTATTGTTGGATGAGGCCTGGGCCAATGACCTCACTTAGCCATAATTGCATGTTTAAAGGCCTTATCTACACACAGTCACTTCCCCTGGTATTGGGGATTTAAACATTTGAATAAAGTGGGACAACACTTAACCCTCCCCACAAAACACACACACACACACACACACACACACAAAATCTTTTTTTTCTCTACTTCTTTGCAACTCAAGAGTTTTTGACACGTTTACACATCAGAGAACCATGTCTTCCTAAGGAGGCTGACACAGTGAGTATTTGATTTCCTTTCTTCTACAATAAAAAGTAAGAAGAGGAGCTACCAACCGACATAAACTGTTTAGGATAATTAAGAAACGGAAACTAATAGTCATGCAAACGTGTCATTTTGTTAGTTACTATGACAGTCTATCACAGTTATTTTCTAAGCTACTCAGAAATCAAGTTGCTAAGAGACAAGCAATATTTGCTTATCTAAATATAAGAGATAGATAGGGCATCTTCAAAAACCTCAAGAGATCTGCAGAATATGGCATTCAAAGATGTTTTCTTAACTTAAGATTTTTTGATATCGAGACATGTCAGCTCCTGACAGCACCCCCTATATTACTCCAAGTAGAAGATGAGCATCGAAGAATCTCCAGTGGGAGATGATTAAATTGGTGGTAAGCCATTCTCTTGGCAAGAAAAACCACTTGCTTCAACTGTAGACAGACTTCTGTCCAAAAAGGACAAAACTTGGAAGCAGGTAAGTCGACAGCCTAGCTCTGCCAAGACAGGGTAGGTAAGTCCTTCATAATTCCTGCTCTACAACCAATGTCTGTCAGAGAAATGGGGCCAAATGGCTGAAGATTGATGCTGTAATGTATGGAGAGAAAATGGGAACTGTCCAGGCAGCCACTGGTATGTCATTTTTTAGTTTTGGAAGCTGCAGGCCCTGCACTTCCTATATAATCAGATATATTCATCCCTCTCAGGTCTCTGAGGTGGTTGAAGAATAGATACCTAGAGTCTCATAGTTAAATTTTGAGTTGTTTAGGAATCAAGAGGGTGTTCTGGATCTAAGAAGATATTTTTAAAATTATGAGGCTAGTTAGTATGAAAGCTGAGTTAGATATAGAACTTTAAACTCATGGAGATGGTTAGATAGTAGAATGATAAGTCAGGTGCCAAATACATATGGACTGGACATTGGGAATGTATGCTAAGCCATATAACTCTTATAATCGTGGCCTATTTATTTCTGTTGTTTTGTATTGTATTTATAGTTATAAGAAAAAGAACCATTATTTGGACTGAAAGGGAGAGCTGTTGGGGGGAAAAATAAATACCTTAAACTAAAAAAAAAAAAAAGTAAGAAGAGGAGAAGTGGGTTGAGAATGGTCACTGGATCTATCAAAGGCATGATGCTATGGGGCTGCAGAGGTGGCTCAGTGGTCAGGAGCACTTGTTGCTCCTGTAGAGGACCCAGGTTTGATTGCCAGCCCCACATGGTTGTTCACAATCATGTGTGTAAGTCCAGTTCCAGGGAACCCAATGTTCTTGTCTAACTTCCTCAGGCACCAGGCATACACATACAGCACACAAAACATTCATACACATAAAAGAAATGAATCTCCTCCAGGCAGTGGTGGTGCACATTTTTAATCCCAGCACTCAGGAGGCAGAGGTAGCTGGATCTCTGTGAGTTCAAGGCTAGCCTGGTCTACAGAGTGAGCTCCAGGACAGCCAGGGGCTATGTTTTCTCTGTGTAAGTAAAAAAGAAAAAAAAAAAGAAGAAGAAGAATTAAAAAAAAAAAACCCCACTCAAGAGGCAGAGGCAGGCAAAGCAAGACCAGGACAGCCAGGGGTATTTCACAGAGAAACCCTGTCTCTAAAAAAACCAAAACCAAGCAAATGAACAAACAAACAAAAAACTCACATGTAGTCAGCTCTGAACATACATGGACACACACATATAAAACACTGTACAGACTGAGAGCAGGTTGTATTACTATATGGTATGTATGTAGAGTAAGAAATGTAACAATTAAAAAAGGATGACATGAGCCAGGCAGTGGTGGCGCACACCTTTAATCCCAGCGCTTGGGAGGCAGAAGCAGGCAGATCTTTGTGAGTTGGAGGCCAGCCTGGTCTACAAAGTGAGTCCAGGACAGCCAGGGTTACATAAAGAAACCTTGTCTCAAAAACAAAAAAAAAAAAAAGAGGACATGAGGACATGAATTTTTCTAAAAAGAGAAGTGGGGTGGGGGGCATGGCAGGGGAAGGTTTGGAGAAAGGAAAGGGAAGTAGAAAATGACACAATTACATATAATCTCAAAAATACAAATATATTTTTAAAAGCATGTGGACCAGCATCTCTCTTTTCTTTTCCTGAAGATTTCAGTGACTCTTCTGAAGATTCTTCACATTACACATTAATTGGCCACTGCATAAATTATGCTGCTAGTTCCTCTCATGTCTGTTTTCAAAGCAACGTTTTATCTTTATTGTCTTTTCTTAGCTCCTGCAGCTTCCTTTTGTAGTTTCATTCATGTGATTTATTACTATATCAAATTTATCACTAGTGTTTGAATGTCATGACAAGAGCTTTCAAGATTTGTATACTGATCTAGTAAATGTCAAGTGACTCCATCTTTTCCCCAGATGACTAGCCAATTTTCAAGTTAATGCAAACCTCTCATATAATACACGGAGTAGAGTTTACACACACAGTGGAGAGGACACACTGGACAATGGACACTGAACTGCAGCCTCTCCTTTTCAGTCTCATTGGTACAGCTACTCTAGCTTATTTTCAGAACACTAATGCATTTGCAGCATACAATATATTGCCACACATTTCCTGCATGCTAGTGTTATATTGTTGGTAAATACTAAGTTGTATAAATTAGGCTGGTCATAAGCTGAGACAAGGTCTCTCTATGTAGTCCAGAACTCACTAGGTAGACCAGGCTGGCCTCAACTCATAGAGAACTGCCTGCCTCAGCCTCCCGAGTGCTGGGATTAAAGGTGTGCACCACAATGCCCAGCTTAACTTTCAAATATATATATATATATATATATATTTTTTTTTTTTGGTTTTTCGAGACAGGGTTTCTCTGAATATCTCTGGCTGTCCTGGACTCGCTTTGTAGACCAGGCTGGCCTCGAACTCACAAAGATCCGCCTGCCTCTGCCTCCCAAGTGCTGGGATTAAAGGCGTGCGCCACCACCGCCCGGCTCAAATATATTTTTAAAGGAATAAAAATGCTGCATTGTCAGATGTGTTTTGACATAAACTTTTTCATCTCTCCAAGGTTCCAGTAATCATCTCTTTCTATGAAGACCACACAGGTGGGTGGGTTGGGAAGAATCTGTTGGGAATGGCCCATGATCTGAGTTTATTCAGGAAAAATACAGTATCAGAGTAGCAGGACAAAATATAAGAAGGTAAGTTCCTACAACATTTGAAAAAAGTTAGGAAAGACCATTGATTTCTACATGATGCTAAATTCTGTTAGCAGGGTAACCCCAGGAAATACTTTATGGTTATCTATGATGTTATTTTTTTCAAGGATAAATCCCTGATAGGTTATCTAATCTCAAGGTGTCAGCCATAAACACATGTACATGTGAGCAACACTAAATGGACTCAATAGGTCATGTGCATGTGAGTGTGCATGTGCATGTGAGTGTGTGTACATGTGTGTGTGCACGTGAGTGTGTGCATATGAGTGCATGTGAGTGTGTGGATATATGTGCATGTGTGTGTGCATGTGAGTGTGAGTGTTGTGTGCATGTGAGTGTGTGTGTAGCAATAATTATAGAAGAAGAAGTCAATAACTCAAGACAGTGGGAAGACATGGGAGGAGTAGGATGGAGCAGTGGAAATGATGTAAATACAATACATATTAAGTTCTCAATTTTTAAATTAAAAATTTATTCAAAATACATACATTACCCAGGCATAGTGGCGCACACCTCTAATACCAATAATCAGGAGACAGAGGCAGGCGAATCTCTATGAGTTTGAGGCCTGCCTAGTCTATCTACAGGGTGAGTTTCAGGATAGCCAGAGCTTCATAGTGAGCTTTTTCCCTGTATAGGAAAAATCAAACAAAAACAAAACACTAAACATAAGATATATACATTATATTTGATTTATGGATGTTTACATGTATTATATGTAATGGCATGAAATATATACTTACATGTATGTATAGATAGGTAGGTAGGTAAGTAGGTAGGTGGATAGGTGGATGGATGGATGGAATAATTGGGAAGCATTCCAGTATGGCAAGGGCTTTGAAACCACACTACATGTGTCATATCCCCCATTCTACCATTCACAAGCTGAATAACCTTGGGCCAGGCATGAGATCTCTCTATACCTGAATTCTCTCCTCTGTAAAATGAGAGAATAATGTGCCCAGGTCACAGGAAGTTATGAATATGAAATGAGTTGCTGCATGGAGGAGCTATTGACACACATGGAGAAAATTTACTAACTATGCAATTTGTTAACCTGATTACTTCTGGGAAACATTACAGGACTACTTCTGCAATTAGAGAAATTGCTAAATATTAGGATTGACCCTGGTGCAATTAAAACCATATGATAGATATGGATGACAAAACTAGGATCAACTTCTCAGAAAAATTCTAATTTTATTAAAATAGTAATAGATGGTGCAAGTGTGGTGGGAGTCATCAAAGAAAGGAAGAGCCCCCTGGGGGAAAAGGTTGGGGAATTGCCGCTAAAAGGCTGATGCTAAAGTTGACATGTTCCTTCTCTCTCAGGTGTGGCTGGTGTTCTGCCCACCTCTACAGAGGCCTGTGTGTGAGCAGGTACCATTGAGCGCCTCTGCTTTTCCTTTGGCTGAGCACCCCCCAGGCATGGGAATCATGAGGCTGGCACCCTTCAGGACAATTTTCTTTTCAGTTCTGGCTGGAGAGTCTTTACAACTGCTGATGCCCTAAACAATTAATTCCCAGTTTCTGGAGTGGAGCCCAGGCAATGGGATTGTTCAGGTTCTCCTAGGTGATGACTGTATGTGGTCAGCATTCATAATCATTGCTTTATGGGATGTTATTTGATAAGGTAACACATTAAAGTTTAATTTCTTAGGAACAATACTCACCATACCACAGGTTGCTGATGAAGAGATTTGATTATTCCAGTGCTCTTCCTGTTGGGGCCCCTCCTTGGCAGGCACACTTTGCATTTGGATCTCCCCTAAAGAATACTAATTGCTCAAGCTGTGTTCAAAGGATAGAAGGTTAGGAAGATGACTCAGTAAGTAAAATGGTTGTTATGAAAGCATGAAGACCTAAGTTCAGATCCCCAGAACCCAGATGCAATAGGACACTCCTATGACAAGACAGCAGGGAGCAGTTGGAGACTCATTCAAAGCTCATGGGCCAAAACACAAAATTGTCCTCTGACCTCATACACACAAATATATCCAGGCTAGAGAGATGGCTCAGTGGTTGTGAACACTTGCTGCTCTTACAGAGGACACACATGGAGGCTCACAACCCTTTACATAATTCCAGTCCTAGGGGATCTGATGCCTTCTTCCAGCCTCTGTAGGTACTAGGCACACAAGTGATACATATGCAGGCAAAACACTCACACACATTTTAAAAATAAAAATTTTAATTTGAGAAAATTTTAATATAATAAAATTAAAGATAGAGTAGAATTTCCACATTACCCTGGAAGAAGCCAGAGAAGAACACCTGATCTCTGTGTCTGACTCAAGCCCAACAAAGCCAGAGAGCCCGCTTCCTTGCCGGCACTCATGGCACTTTAAATGCAGACTGAGTCAGCTAAGACCAGTGCCAAGAAGTCACCTATGACTACAGAGAAACAAAGTCTACCTAAGGTGAACCATTCTGCCGGTATTTCCAGGCCTTCTTGGTTCCCAAGCAGCTAGTGACTTGCTCTCAGCTTCCACCTAGAACCCAACAATGTAATGACAGGAAGGAGTTACTCTAGGTCAGAAAGGTCCTGAGAAACTGCAGAGGGCCAAACTCTAGAGTACATTTGGGTCTTTCCCAACCAGGGCAGGCGTTGCCCCATTATTTAGGTGTGGGCAAAGAAAGCATTCTTCCTTCTTTGGCTGGTGCTCTTTCAGAATCTAAATTCCTGCATAAATCCTTCTTACAATGTCTTTGTGGGAGGGAAGCTGCTTAGTATTAGACTAATAAAGACAAAGCTAGAGTCCTTTGTTCATGTGTCCACAGTGCCTACCTGTCTTTGAAGTTCCTGTAAGAGAGCCAAAGATGTTTGTTACAGAGGTGGAAATGTACAAAATTTCAAGACTTTCTAGAAATGTGTGAGAACTGCTTGTAGCAAGAGCCAGCAGAACAGGGGCAATTTGACTGAGAGTTTGAGGAAGTATCTCTCTCCTCAGTACAGAGATCTCTTGCACATGCTCCCATCTCAGACTTTGGGTCTTTTTGTAGAATCAGAGCCACTGCTAGAAAACCAAAACCAAACACAGGCTGACAAAGGATGAATACATTTGACACAGGATGAGAACACATGGGACATTCTGTTCCAGGGTCCCTGCCAGGTGTAGGACTGTATCCCAAGAATGAGCCCAGGTTGGCCCAGCCAACCACCTGGGAAGGGCAGACACTGCCCTGACTTTGGCTTCGATCTTATGGTTTGTCAAACTACCATTTGTTTAACTTGTCCAACAAGTCTTCTGCACTAAAGTCAGTGCTTGTCGACTGTGCAGTCTTCTGAGCTCCACAGGCAGGTTTTTGTTTTTGTTTGTTTGTTTTTTGAGATAGGGCTTCTCTGTGTAGCACTGCCTATCCTGGAACTCTGTAAACCAGGCTGGCCTTGAACTCATAGAGATCCACCTGCCTCTGCCTCCCAAGCACTGGGATTAAAGGCGTATTGCCACTAGGCCCAGGCCATTACAGACAGTTTCAAACTGCCATGTGGGTGCTGGGATTTGAACCCAGGTCCTTTGGAAGAGCAGTTAGTGTTTTTAACCACTGAGGCATCTCTCTAGTCCCCACAGGCAGGCTTTTTTATTAGAGAGTAAAACTTGAAGGAATATTGTGATTCCAGGAAGTAGAGGATGCAATGTCCCTTCTCTGAGCCTTGGTCCCTTGCTTTAATGGGTGGGGAGCTTTAGATTTTTCTCTCTCTCCTCCTAAGAGCACCTCACAGCTCCTCCATCAGAGCAGCCACACTGTGATGGTTCCTGTGTCTGCTCAACGAGACTGTGAGTTCGGCACCAGACCAGGCCATATCCCAGCCCACAGGTCCTCAGTTCAGGAGTGTGAACACAAGTACTCAAAAATGTATCTATCAGGGGCTGGAGAGATAGCTCGGTGGTTAAGAGCACTGGCTTTCTTCCAGAGGACCTGGGTTCAATTCCCAGCAACCACATGGCAGCTCACAACTGTCTGTAATTCTAGTTCCTGAGGATCGAACACCCTCACACAGAAATACATGCAGGCAAAACACCAATGCACATAAAATTAAAACTAAATTATTAAAAACTACCTCTATCAAATGAACATAAAGGAAAGGAAAGAGGAAGGGAGGAGAGGAGGGAGAGAGAAAGAGAGGAGGAAAGGACAGTAGAAAGATATCCCAGAAGGCTCTGGGAACATATTTGTATAGTGGCTGCAAGGAGACCTAACTGTTTCTCAAAATTAGGAGAGAAGGAAAAATATTCCATCTGGCCCTTAGAAAAGGAAACGAATGAAGCAGCTGTTGAATAGCGAAACGGGATTTCAATTTCCAACAGAAGGTCCTAGAAACCAGAAAAGGGAAAGCTTAGAGAACACCTCAAGTCGCATCTTCTTGGTAGAGGCGGTGGCAAAAGGGAGCACAAGGATTTTCTCCAGTGGTGTCTGAGAGGTTTGAGTACTGGCCAGGGCTAGAAGGTGAGAGTTGGTTAGAAATTTGCTGTTTACATAAGTTTTCAGTAGCGCTAGGAACCGAACCCAGGGTTTGGCCATACTAGATGGGCACTTTATGCTGAGCCCATCAGCATAGAGTTCAGCTGGGAAAATTTGCCAGAAGCAATAGCACAGCTGAGGGTCCTAGAATTTTCTCACTATCTACAGCAATTTGGGGAAGATTCTGCTTGTTTCCAGAACACACACAATCTTAAGAGGGAAAGGAGCTGGGTAGTGGTGGCACATGTCTAATCCCAGCACTCGGGTGGCAAAGGCCTTACCCCTTATGTGAAGCATCCCTATTTTTGTATAGCATCCATAACTAGCAGCCAGCCTGCCCTTTACTCAGCTTCTTTCTGCCAACAGCGCCAGAGATAAATGAAGCTGAACCCTCAAGTGCCCCAAACCCTCAGTAATCACGGTTTTTAAAAGACCTTGGAAGAAGACATCAGATTGGTGTTGGAAAAGTCCACCCTGAACAAAATATCAACATTTTAAGTGAAGATAGAGTCCAGCCCCGCACAAACCCCACCCCGAGAAAATCCCACTCCTCACATGGGCTCAGCTCTGCCCCAAGTCATTCTCATTTTAGGGACTTTGTACTTGCTGTTCGTTTTTCTCTAATATTCCTCTCAGGTGTCTGGAGGGTAAACTTTCTCTCACTGTTTAGGTTTCTGTTCTAACTCTACTTTCCCAGAAAGGCATTCTTCTTTTCTAGTTTTGCTGAGGGATCTAAATTTAGCTCTGCTTCCTTCCTTCACGTCCCTGTCACAGCCATGTGGAATGAAAGCAAAACTTACATGACTTTGCCACCACTTCTCTCCCAAACCACACGCGTGACTCTGAGACTTAGAATTGTCCCAGTGTCCACCAATCAGGTTTCGAGAGAAAGCAGTAGTGTTGGATTCTATCTAACTTTCCTCATTGGTTTTTCATAAAAGAAGCTAAGTGGTGACTTCCTTAAAGTCTCAAAGTGTGTGTGTGTGTCTGTATGTAAGCGTGTTAAGATACCACAAGCTTCACTCATGTTAAGTGGCCAATTGAATGGGTTTTTCACTGTTTATATATGACACCACAGTCTACTTTAAAAATCTCTCTGTCTAAGACTGTATGAACCAGAGGCCCAGGAAGCTTACTACTAGAGGATGTCTTCTAGACATGACAGGAAAGCTGCTTCATTAAGTCTCAACAATATGGCTGCCTAAACAAGACTTGCATAAACCATTGGTTGACATACCAGTGTAGAGGTGATGTGGGCTCTTCACCTAGATGAAGAGCTACAGTTATCAATGACTGCTGGGACAGGGATGAGCCCTGGATAGGTTAGCCAATCCCAAACAGTCAGCCCTAATCACAAGCACATAGGAACAACACTAATTGAACTCAGTAGGTTATGCATATGACAATAATAATTGTAGAAGATTGGTTGGGTATTTGGGATGGGGCTCAGGGGCATGGGAGGAGTTGCAGGGGGGGGGAGAGGGAGGGTGGACATGATGTATACATAGTACTAATGTACTCTCCAGCAATTTTTAAATAAAAGAAAACATTTTTGAAGGAGTACTTTTAAACTATTTATTAAAGCCGGGCGGTGGTGGCGCACGCCTTTAATCCCAGCACTTGGGAGGCAGAGGCAGGCGGATCTTTGTGAGTTCGAGGCCAGCCTGGTCTACAAAGCGAGTCCAGGACAGCCAGAGATATTCAGAGAAACCCTGTCTCGAAAAACCAAAAAAAAAAAAAAAACTATTTATTAATAACTCTATACACCTTCCAACCCACTGACCTGAGGTACTGGAGAAAGGATACCATTATAAGCAGAAGATGAAGATGTCCTCAGGTGCAGGTCCTTGGGGCAACTCATCGCAGTGCAGCCAAATCAACATACACAGGAACAGATGTAACCAGCCACAGGAACACAGCACACAGCACCAGCAAGGAGAGTTGAAGAAGACGCAGCTTTTGCAGCTCCAAATGGGGACTGACCTGGGCTCAGCTCGACCTGGGCTGCAGTCCTTAGCAAGTCTTCGCAGCAGCAAACTTCAGCAAAGTGTTGTCTGGAATCTTTCAAAGCAAAGCAGCGATGAGAATTGATAACAAGCAAAAAGCCCCTCTGAGTTTCAGTGACCTCCTTTTTTTTTTTTTAAATAATTTATTTTTTATTTCTTCAAGTTACATCTCAATCACAATCCCCTCCCTACTCCCCCCTCCAGTCCCACCCTTCCACCCTCCTCCCCCTCAACACCCCATCCTCTTCCATTTTTTTTTTTTTTTAGTTCAAGGTATTTCTTTTTCCCCCCAACAGCTCTCCCTTTCAGTCCAACAAATGGTTCTTTTTCTTATAACTATAAATACAATACAAAACAACAGAAATAAATAGGCCACAATTATGTGAGTTATATGGCTTAGCATACATTCCCAATGTCCAGTCCATATGTATCTGACACCTGACTTTAACATTCTACTATCTAACCATCTCCATGAGTTTAAAGTTCTATATCTAACTCAGCTTTCATACTAACTTCCATCACAATTTTAAAAACATCTTCTTAGATCCAGAACACCCTCTTGATTCCTAAACAACTCAAAATTTAACTATGAGACTCTAGCTATCTATTCTTCAACCACCTCAGAGACCTGAGAGGGATAAATATATCTGATTATATATGAAGTGCAGGGCCAGCAGCTTCCAAAACTAAGAAATGACATACCAGTGGCTGTCTGGACAGTTCCCATTTTCTCTCCATACATTACAGCATCAATCTTCAGTCGTTTGGCCCCATTTCTCTGACAGACATTGATTGTAGAGCAGGAATTATGAAGGACTTACCTACCCTGTCTTGGCAGAGCTAGGCTAGTGACCTCCTTTTTATATGCACAAATATGCACAAGGATGCCTTCCAATTGGTCAACTTCATGCCCTCCGCACAAAGTACTTCCTGTTGACCAATATCAGGAGCTCTCCAAGGAGTCTGTAAATCAAAGGATGTAATTAAGTTTCCCACTCGTGACAGTCTCCAGCTGGCACAACTTCATGTGCTCTTCCATCAGGATGTTTTGCATCTTTCACGAGTCTGTTTTTCAGCTCTAGAAAAGCACCCCCACATCTCATACTTGAGACCAAAACAAAAACCACATTCATTCAGCACAACTGTATTTCCAAAATAAATCCAAACTTCCACTACAATTTTTATATCCCCAATAAGATCTTTCACACTCATTTACAGTTAATTCTTAGTCTTCATTTCAACTCTAGTCACTCACTAATATACTTTTTGTCTCTATACATTGACTTATTCTGGATATATTTTATCAGTGGCATCATTGACCATGTGGTGTTTTGTGTCCAGATTTTTTTTACTTAGCATGAGTATACTTTTGAGGTTCATCCATGCAGAACTATGTACAGTATTTTGTTTCTTTTGCTTACTGACTAATATTCCATATATATTGTTTTTTTCGAGCCAGAGTTTCTCTGTATAGTATCCCTGGCTGTCCTAGGCTCTCTTTGCAGACCAAGTTGGCCTCAAACTCACAAATCCACCTCCCTTTGCATCCTTAGTGCTGGGATTAAAGGCGCTGGATTAAAGGTGTGTGCCACCACGCCCAGCTGATATATGGCTTTTTTTTTTTTTTGGTTTTTCGAGACAGGGTTTCTCTGAATATCTCTGGCTGTCCTGGACTCGCTTTGTAGACCAGGCTGGCCTCGAACTCACAAAGATCCGCCTGCCTCTGCCTCCCAAGTGCTGGGATTAAAGGCATGCGCCACCACCACCCGGCTTGATATATGGCTTTTAAATGGGACAAAACTAGGCATTTCTAGTTAATGAGTCCTGCCTCTTAGGTTTTTTCCTGGAAGAGCTTTTCAGCATGACTTCCAAGACTTCCCTTCTTTTCTAGTAACCTTTTTCTCTGGCTTGGTGGGATGGAAAGTCTGGGTCACTTCATTGTTTTTTGAACAACAAGGTGTCTCAGAGATCAGATGGCCATAACTCCTCTGAGTCATGCCATGTTCTTCTCAGGTTGAAAGCTCTCTGCAGGGAGAAATCGAATCCCCAGGGGCCCCATATCCTGTCTCTATGAACTGAATAGAAACCAACTATTTAAAAAACACGTGGGACTGATGCTTCTGAGGGCGCAGAGTGGAACAGGGACTGCGCGATCCTTCTGCAGCTGTTGGACTCAGAGCCTGCTCTCTGGCAGCCCTAACAAGCTGGGCTCGACCACTAGTCCATTGAAAAGATACAGTAAACAGTGGGAAGAGGAACAACAAGATCCAGTGGCTCACCCCAAACCCTTCTCTGAGGTCCTGGTGTGAGACTTAGTTTCAAATAAAAGGCAAGAGGTATGTTTAGCTAACTTGTGCAGGTCAAGATATGATCCTGCTGCTGGGCGTGGTAGTGCACACCTTTAATCCCAGCACTTGGGAGGCAGAGGCAGGCAGATCTCTGTGAGTTCAAGGCCAGCCTGGTCTACAAGTGAGTCCAGGACAGTCAAGGATACACAGAGAAACCCTGTCTAGAAAAACCTAAAAAAAAAAAAAAAAAAAAAAAGGACGTGATCCTGCCAATCACTGACCAATCATGGTCTTAGCACCTTATTTTGTGAGGTGGTCTGACAAGTTGCAGAATAGAACTGGATGGAATTTCTTTCTAGGAGGCAAGCTTCTTCTCTGCCTGGCACCAGGCTTCCACACTTTGTTTCCCTGGAAGAAGGCATCAGGGAAATTCCAATTTCTTGAAACCTATTGTTTCAATAGTCTGATAACCCAAGGGAAGACCATAAGAAATCCTTTAGAACATCCTCCTTACCAGGACAGTTGCATGCTCACTGCCTATCTTTTTGGTCCAGTTGTTCAGTGCTAACTTCATTTTAGTGATTTGACAGTAAGCAAAGACACTAGAAAAGACTAGCAGCTTGTCAACAGCCTTGAGGTCTCATTCTCATATGTCCCTTCTTGTAGTTACTGGGATACACTAGAGATAGCACAGGCTCCTTCCGGTGACTGGTTACCACTGACCTTAGGCAAGTCTAAACCTTTATCTTGTGTTGAACAGTATGCACACCAGGAGGCTTGCTCGAATTGTTAGGTAGTTATTCTACCATAGACATAGCTGCCCTCCCCCAACTCTTTCACTCTTTTCTTTCTCTCCACACCTCTCCTTCTTAGCCTTTCCTTCGTGCTTCTGCCCTAAGGTCATAAACAGGAGTTATTGTGCCAGCTCAGAAGTTTTGGGGTTTGACATAGTGACACATGCCTTTAATCCCAGCACTTGGGAGGCAGAAGCAGGGTGGATCTCTGTGAGTTCGAGGCCTGTCTGGTCTACAGAGTGAGTTCCAGGACAGCCAGGGCTGTTACACAGAGAAAACCTGTCTCGAAACACCCCTCCTACCCCCTCCCCCAAAAAAAAGAAGAGTTTTGGTAAGCGTGGTACTCCAGTCTTAGCACAAAAGTCTTACTGGGTATATTTCACGAAGGTGCCTGAGGCCTCTGGATGCAATCCTGATGTTTCTGGGAGCTGCAAGACACATTGGCAAATCAGCAGTCCAGTGTGTTTTCTTCATTTGATTTAGCTCATCAAGTCCCAGAGAGGAATTGCTTATTTGTTTCCATTTTTATATTGTCTACATTAAAACATTTATAGATTTCACATTCTAGTCCTGATTTTTTTCCTCAAGACAGGGGTTTGTGTGTGTGTGTGTGTGTGTGTGTGTGTGTGTGTGTGTGTGTGTGT